>CM053774.1:120389496-120410392 GCA_028658325.1 Potorous gilbertii | reverse complement strand
AGACACACATCCTATCTTTCGTGTGTGTATATTTATGTATTCGCTGTATGTGCACATAATATACACACATATTTGTACAGGTCAGGTAGGATAAGATGTAAATATGTAGGTATACATCATATGCACAGACACACATCCTATCTTTCGTGTGTGTATATTTATGTATTCGCTGTATGTGCACACAATATACACACATATTTGTATAGGATAAGATGTGAATATGTAGGTATACATCATACGCACAGACACACATCCTATCTTTCGTGTGTGTGTATTTATGTATTCGCTGTATGTGCACATAATATACACACATATTTGTATAGGATAAGATGTGAATATGTAGGTATACATCATACGCACAGACACGCATCCCGTCTTTCGTGTGTGTTACAGTGACCATGATAACTAACAACTACAACACGTCCATAGCACTTACTATGTGCCGTGAGCTCTACCGTATAAATAAGGACTTTATAATGAGTCCTCATAACTTCTCTAGAAGCAAAGCATTATTGTTCCTATTTCACATGTAAGGAAACTGACCAAGAGGTTTCAAGTGACTTGACCAGGGTCACGCAGTGAGGAAGTACTGGAGGGCACATCTGACCTCAGGTCTTCTTGACTCCAGGTCCAGTGCTTTAATCTGCTGCATCATCTAGTAGTTATGCGCATGTACACATATGTATGATATAGTCACATATATAGTACATATTGTGTATGCATATACTTACATGTGTACAAATCCAATATGGGATGTAAGTGTATGGAAATAAGGAGGGAGGGAAGAAGGGGGAGAGAGAGAGAGAGAGAATAAATATAATATTTCTATATGCTAAGGATAGAATATAAATAAAGTATATACATACTATTCTTCATTTTATACTGTTTTTTTCTAGTACCAGGAGGCCCTTAGGAATCTACATATACATAAAACAACATTTTGCAATCAAGTCTACTCCCATTTTTCAGGAGATATGCCACAATAACCAGTATTGTTAGCAGGAACATTGAGCATAAAATATTATGCAAAAATAACACAACTAAGCAATGTTATATGCCATGAATGCTGGTAAACCAAAGAATAAAGCAAATAGGTCAAATAGTAGCAATGAGATGGTTAAAAATCATCACATTTATATACTAACAATTGGTGTACATCTAGGCAACAGCATACAATAAATCAAAATCAACTGCACATGCACATAATCTCATCCAAACATGCATAATGTGTTAGTAGCATCAACAAAAAAGCATTCTGCATTCACAATTGCTCCATGACTGCAACAGATTGATTATAGAAGAAAGACTTGTCAGTGGCAGAATAAAACATAAAAAGACCAAATAAATTTCAAAGGAAGAATCTTCCTCAGATTGGTAACATAAAAAATTTCTGTGGATAAATAGTATTTTTCATGAAAAATTCTTTAAAAAGAAACAAGCCTAATATTGTGTTCAAAATAGATTAAAATACTGCATTTCAAATAAATTAAAATTTCAAAGAGGGTAGTTGTTGAAATATTTCATTAGAATAAAAAAACTCCATGAGAGACAGAAAATGACCTTTACAAAGCAATTCAAAGGATGAACTACTATATATGATTGGTCTAGTGTAACATATCCTCAGTTTTATGGGGGTGGTGCATCTATATTTGATACTAGATGAATTCTGACATCAGGTAAGCTACTAGCAGTTTCAAACTAATTGACTGAGTGCAGCAATAAGAAAGTCCAGCAGCCTTGGGGCACTCAGTAGCTGTGTCACCAATGCTCTAGCCCTCATCCTGAATATGCTTTTTCCTCAGTTCACTTTTCCTTATGGGTCTCTCTGTCTTTCCGACTATGTCTAGGGGATAATCCAGATTTATATGCTGCCTCTCTGTGTGTCTCTGTCTCTGTCTCTATCTCTCCCTGTCTCTCTGTCTGTCTCTCTCTCTGTCTCTCTGTCTCTGTCTCTCTCTCCCTCCCTCCCTCCCCTTCCTTCTCTCCTCTCATTTCTTCCCTATCTTTCACTAAAGGAGAACAGATTTATTGTCTTTTTGAGGGAAAAAAAACTTCTCACAGGATGATGCCATATCAAAAATTGCCACATTAATTATGTAAATGGCCACTAGGTTTATTCAACAAATAAAACAGCATGCATGGAAAGGTTAGCAGGAGAACAAAAACTTAGATAGTGTCAACTTTTGAAAAGCAGCAGAGAATGGGCAATAACTGGCTTGTCTTTCCTTTACCCATTCTCCCATTGGGCAGAAGAGAATCAAAAAAGTGCCATCTGACAACTTTGGGCTAAGTTTCCCTCAAACACAAAAGGGAACGCAAATTGTCTTGGCTATCCCCAGCAGTCTCACTGTAAAAAGAAACATAGTCCATTTGCTGAATAAAAGTGTTATAACATTTATATTGTCTTTACTGGCTATTCCAAAGCTTTAAATCAATTTTTCACTCACAGACTATTCACTTACTGAAGAAACATAAAATAGATCCAAGTATCATGAGAATATGAGTATTTTTGTCCACATTAGGCACATATATACATACAGCTCTTCATTATGTAAGCCATAGATAATGTCAGAAATAATGAAAATAAGAAGTGGCATCTTTCAGGGAGACATTTAAAGCTCCTATGATTCTGCCTTATTTTAAATCTATTGCCATCTCTCTAAACAGAAGAGAATATGACTTCCAAGTTAATGGGGGAGCTCTACCAAAACATCAAATTAATCACTTGCTGGGAATGGAAGACTTCAGGTTATTGCTTCTTTTGGAGACTGGATTTGAACTCAGCTTTCATGGCTCAAGAAGTTTGGGTGATGGATTGAATTTTTACTTTTTACCTGGATGAATTTGGTGTTATATAAAATACAGCCTTATTTTCTCTATCTGTAAAATGGTGATAATATCTGCCCTCTTTCCCTGATAGAGTTTAAGAATGAATAAGATTCCCTGGTTTCTTTGATGTTCTTGGGTAAAACATCCCATATCCAGACTCCAGACATTTTCCTAAATTATCCTCCACGCCTGGAATTCTCTCCCTCTTCTGTTGGTTTGTTTCCCTGGCTTCCTTCAAGTCCCAGCTAAAATCCTCCCTTCTATAGGAAACCTTTCCTGATTCCCTTTCATTCTAGTCTCTTCTTTCTGTTGATCGTCTCTAATTTAACTTTTATATTTTTTCTTTGTTTATAGTTGTTTTTGTGTTGTCTCCCCCATTAGATAGTGAGCTCCTTGAAAGCAGGGAATGCTATTGTTTCTCTTTGAGTCTGAACCCAAGCTTGAAAGCTGTTGATACTCTCTCTCCTCGTTAGTGGAAGTCAAATGCCTTAGGTTTGTATGAGGGATGGGGCAGAGTTGGTGAGGGCAGGGTAGAAAAGAGATTGATTGTGTTCATTCTCTTTGGGCTCTTCTTTTTTCCAGCTCTGAGAGAGAATGTGGGCTCTTCCATCCTTTCTTCACGTTGCTTGAGGGAGAGAAAGGAAGAAGATAACCTGAAGAGAGCTGGCTCTCCAGCATGTCCTTATTTACAGCTTGCTACATACACTACAGACTTCAGGGAAATTTCCCTTTGGGTGAGATCTGGAACTCCCTCCCTTGGCTGAGTTGAGTTATCTCGCTCTTCCCTTAATCTATATCATCTGGTATATACTCTCATATGTATACTTGCTCTGACTTCTATTTTATTATTGGCTTGGATAAATTGCTTTCTTTGTTAATTACTATGTGTTCATTATGGAACATTTGATGGAAAGGAGGTCAAGCTTTGGATTTAAATTTCGGGTCCTTCTTTACCCCTTTTCCCATTCATGAATCACGATCAGGAGTTTGGCTTAACCTTACCCCTAGACTGAAAGTATTTAAGGGATAATAGGTATAAATTCTAGTCTAATACTCCCTCTCTGTAAGAGAACAGAAGAGTCAGTCTCTGGCTCCAACTTCTTGCTTCCCTTGCAGTCAGGAATCAAAGTCTCACTTGGAGAAGGATGGGGGAAGGAGATGCTAAATAATTCGATTCTTGCCTCCCTGGGAGTCACATAAAAACAGCCACGTTACACATCCTAAGTGCTTAACAGTATCTGACACAGAGTAGGCACTCGATGAATACTTGTTGAGTGACAACTATAAAGCATTTTATCTCCTGAGAAAATGTTATCGCTGAATCTTCTATCATGCAAAATTTTTCATACATATTATCTATTTGATAAGCATGCCATCTATCTTTTTATCCAACTTATCATAAAAATGTTAACCAGCACCAAACCAATAACAGATTCCTCGGTACTCTACTGGAAACTTCTTTCCAAAAGGACATTGGTACACTATAAAACTGGACCATTCTGTCCCCAACTAGTATTTGGGAAAAGTAACTCTAGGGCACACTTCAGAGAGTGAATGAATTGCTGGAGTTCACTGGGCGGGGCAGGGCAGGGGTGGGGGGAGGTGGGGGCCAGGGGGAATTCAAAGTCATCATGGGAGGGTAAGAGGAACCTTGTGAAATACAGGTATGTATGGCATACCAATTGTCTCCTAGAAGATGAGTTACTGATTTTCTGAATTGACTTTAACTTGATTATGCAATCTGTGGCCATTTATCCAATAATCACCAAAAAATTCTGGGGTTCAGGGTTCTCCAGGGTTTTTTTTTTGTTTGTTTTGGTTTTTGTTTTTGCTACTCCTTTTGGTTTTATGTATCTTAGCAGCTAGGAAAACAAATGCTGTGCAGTCTATGACCCAGAGGCAACATGGGTTTTTCTCCCTTAGAGTAAGGAAAATGGTCCCTAAAATTCAGAACTACCCAAAAGTGGAACGGGCTACCTCAGGAGGAAATAAATTCACTCTCACTAGACATCTTAAAGCAAAGACTAAATGACCACTTGTCTAATTTATTGTACAACGGATTTTTATGCAGGCACGGGTGGGACTAGACTGCCACTGAGGTTCCTTCCTTTCCATCTTACTTTTAATGTACCCACATGTGTGCTAGAACCAGGTCTAGACTTCTGAGAGCTGATTGTTAAATTTACCATATAAGCACTTACACATCAGAAACTGACAAATGCTACATATCTGCATTGGATTGCTTTGTTGATTGTCTAGACTTAATAAAGTGATAGAGAATATGTTATTAATACAGGTTAAACTTAAAAGTTTGTCATAGATAACTTTTCTTCAAAGAGCCTGTTGTTAAACATTTACTATCATGCCCCAGAATGTACCCGATATATTCCTGCCACTGAGCGTTTTGTTTTGGTTTTTTGCCTGGAAGATCCATCCAGTTAGTCTATATTAACCTCTATTGCCTTCCTCTTCTTTCATGGCTATCTCGTCTTTCCTCCAAGGTGATAGCCCTGATCACACTGATTCATAATTTCCTCTTCTGAATTCCTATGACAATTGCACATACTAGTTATTTGCCACTTAGTATATGCTACCTTGCATTGATAGTTATCTTTTAATATATATTTTCAGGGCAAGTCACTGCTCCTTTCTGAACTTCTTTTCTCCTCTCTAAAATGAGGGAGTTGGATAATATGGCCTCTGGGGTCCCATCAACTTTTAAATGTATGATCCTATGATTCTCACTTAGAATGAAGCACTTTAAGTACAGAGACTGTATCATATGTTTTGTTTTTTCCATAGTCTTACATATTTCCCTATACATAACACACTGTGTGTGTGTGTGTGTGTGTGTCACTAGAAGGTCCATGTTATTTTCTGTTTTGATTTTCTCATATTGTCCCTTTCCCTTAAAAAAAACTTTTATTGAATTATGAATATGAAAGGGTATTTAATGGTGCTATCACATTTTAATGCAATCACACTCACCTGTGACATCCTTTCAAGACTACTTTACCCCTAACCATGTTTTTCTGTCAGTTAAGTCTTTACATGTTTTTGTTTTCTTCTACTTGAGAAGGTCTAGTTCCTGTTTGTGTTATAATCAATAGTTAAATCTGATGTAGTTAAAATTAAACCCAAATTTGCATTTAGTTGATTACATAGAAAGCATCTCAGAGCACAAATTGTCTATTACAAACTTCCCTCTTCTAAAGAGATGTTAACTCCTTTTCAACTACATCAGCTTAAAGCCACTATACTGACTTTATGGGTGATTTAGGAGATTGAGTGCTCTTGACATTAGACAGCTTTGCCTTAGTGCTGACTAAGCCCCTAGTAAAACAAGTTTTTCATAGTAATTGATGAAATTGAAACATCTTTCGCATTAATGATTAGCTGTGTCACCATTCCAGTTTATTAAATATTAGTATCTAATAAAGTGCATAAATTTATTTTCTCCTAATCTTTCACTCATTTCTCCCTTGCATAACATACAATAAAACCAAGATATAGACAATTTGTGATGTATTATCTGTGAAACTTACAAATTTACCTTTAACTATCACTAAAACTCCTTCTCAATTCTGAAAACAGTTGCCAAATCAGTTCTCTCAAGAGAGTTTCCAAAATTTCTCAAGAATTCTCTTTACGTTTCTTCAGGAGATAATTGGCAAGAGTTCTCTTGGGAAATAAGTTTTCTTTTCTTCTCTTTATACCTCACTCAGTCTTTCCTTGCGATGTAATCAGTCAACTCAGTGAATGAGCCTAACAACAAATTCAGTATTCTACCTTTGTATTCAGCCTCCTAACTTTCTAAGGAAAGAGGCAGGTATGTTTTCTCACTTCTCTGGGACCAAGATTTAAGTGACTAAATATTGTAAAAAAATCATAAGTATGCAAGACCTGCAATCCTGGGTCAGACATAGGGTCAAAATCCAGATTTAATCTTTACTAGGTTAGTCTTTACTCTCTGACAACAACATAAAAGGGCATTTTGTGAGAGATCATGACAGCTGGTCTTCCATGTTCTTCAATTCAGTTTAAATAAATCCAATTTTTAAAAATAGCATTTATTATGTACCTATTATATGTGCCCAACACTGTTCTAGTAACTTGCGATTCAGCCAAAACAAAATAATCCCTGTCCTCAAGAGGTTCATACTCTACTGATCTAGAAAAAGTAGAGATGCATCTTTTATTTAACTCATTCATAAATATACTGCAATATTCATATATTGCCTCTAACACCTACTGACTATATGACCATGGAAGAGTCAGTTAAGTCCCTAGGACCTTAATCAGTCATATGATACTTTTCTTGCACAATATTTCTATTTTATGGGAAAATTTAGTTCAATTATTTCTGAATTTCAAATAAACTTGTCAGACTCATAGTTTTAGAAAACTTTTTGTGAATTTGACCTTTGACTGGAATTATTACATTTCTTACGTAGGACAAAATATTGGTGTTCTAGAAAACCATTTTATTTTTGTAACCCTCATTGGTACCAGGGACTGAAGACAAGTATGGTTGTTGTGTTTTGTTTTGTTTTTTCGCCAAAGCTGTAAGAAAAGTCTGAAAGACTGGCGGGTGAAAGAGCCTCTCCTTTCAGTTACAGACAAGCAAAACCAAAAATGATACCATGCTTTTCACCAACACTGGCTACCAATACATGGCTACACTTCCATGGAAATTTACTAATGTTCCACTTTTGAGAATGTATTTTGAATGAAGAAATTAAGTTGATTCACCTCCAATGCTTTTCAAATTTAAATCTTGTTAGGATTCTCATTTTCTTGACAACATGGGCGTGAAGGAAAACAAATTAAACTGAACCATTTGTTTTTAAGATTAAATGTCCAACAAATAAATGTTCTGTAGTTATCAAATGGTTACAAACAGAAGCTATTAATAATTCAAAGCCCACAGTACTGAGATAATATGTTTCTAATTTAGAGACTTCCCCTTCCCCCTACCATGAGTTAAGTTTGGATTCTCATTTATTAGGAGGCAAAATACTTCAACCAGATGTTTCCATAACAATTGGAAACATACAGATGTATAGTAAATCCAAATCTGGAAACTCTTTTTAGCTAAAGGCTAATGTAGTACTGTATCTACTGGGAACATGGATAAAGATTAAACATTTGGCCAGGCTTGATTACTAATTTATTTTGTCCAATCCAGTTCATTCAACTGAAATTGAAACAATTCAACAACCATTTATCCTGCCCACTATGGGCAAGGCATTATGTTCAGTATTGGAGATAGAAAGATGAAACAAAAACAATGCCCACTTGCAAGATGCAAACACTTAACCTTTAATATTTATCTCATCTAGCCAATTTTTTATCTGATTGGAGGGGGCAAAGGAGTAGTGATTGTGAGACAGAAGAAAATTTAAAATTTTGCTATGCTTTCCTACAAGATGTTTTGATTGACTTAGAAGAGAGGCATCATGAAAAGTTAGCCTTAGCATTCCCTGAACATTGCCAGATTTCTCATTTACTTTAGGCATATTCTTAGGTAAATGGGCAGCCTAGTATAGTGGATAAAGGGTTGGCTTTCGTTTCAAAAAAAAAAGGGATACAAGTTTTGCCTCTAATGCCTACTGACTGCATGACCATAGGAGAGTCAATCAAGACCTTAGGGGTGGGAAACCTGTGACCTCAAGGCCAATCTAGTGTAGCCCTCGAAGTGAACTCAAGCTTCAGAGAACAAATTCCCCACAGCTGTCCTCACAGGTTACTTCTGTGTTCATCCTTTGTTGTCTAAGAGGATCATGACATCAGAGAAATGTTGACATGATTTGCACTTGACTTTGTTTTGAGTGATGGAAGTCTGTGCAAGGTCATCAGCCTCACTTCCTCCTCCTGAGCAATCTGGATCCAGTGACCAGATATTCATCAGGATGACTGGAGATGACCCAGGATGCAATGGGAGACCTTGGCCTTTTAGGCTAAGGTCTTTTCACTTAAAGTGAGGTAATGTCCATTCAGTGAATAGGCCTCTTTATAAAGTAGTCAGTGGGATGGCATGCTGAGAGGGCCCCCTGCCCTAAGACTTTACTTGACAGAAGAGTTTTGGTAGAAGGTTTTTCCACACCAGGAGTTCCCAATATACAGAAAATCACAGGTTTGAGCTCAAACGATCACTAAGTCAAAGGTCATAAAAACTGATCTGCTTCATTTTGCTTTTTTTCCTTAAAATACTTTTTTGGAAGAAATTTTTTCTTTCTGAGTGTTGTATTCAATTGGTGGAACTATAAAGCCATGCCAAAGCATTTAATGTTGCAGCTAAGTGACTTTTTTTCTACCAACAAAAACATGTTCATTCACATACTTGCTCATGACATCACATTCATTATTGTTAAGGGTGGACTATGAGCTGGTAAACCTGACCTGACTAGGGCAGCCCCAGCCCCCAGGTTTCATATGTTCTAAAGCTTACCCAGTCCAGAGTTTGGGTGTCTCCCCAACTTCCAAAGTGCTTTCATGCTGTGGCACAGTTAAGAGTTAATTTTCCTAGCTCCTGAACCCTCATCCCTCATTTCTTATTAGCCAATTTGGAGAATACCTTCATTTCATAGGGAACTAGGGGACTCTGAGCCAGACAGATTTAGCTGAATACCTTCTTATCCACTGAAACCTGTGTAGCATTGGTACTCTTTGGGGCTGACCTTTTCCCTTTTCATATTACATGTATAAAATGTGGAGAAAACATAGTTGCTGGTCTGATAGATTTATAGGCAAGATAGAAGTTGAAAATAATCCATCTTACTAAGTGATTCATTTATCATTCAACTTTCAAAGACATTCTCAAAATTCTTGTAGTCATAGCAATTAAATATCTAGCATTTTTTCTTTTTTAGCATATTGTACACATCTAAATTTTCCAAAAATTTCAAATTTCTCTCTGCTTACATCCAGAAAAAAAGTCTTTTTTATGGCTTCAAAACTGTCAGTAATAATACATTTGATGTCATCCCTAAGCATGCAAGGAGCTTCATCAGTATTGAATGAAAAAGTGAATTATAAATTTATATAATTTATACTTTATTAATTTTATTTATTAATAATAAATATATAATTATTAATAAATATAATATTTTATATAAATTATAAAATATGATCTGTGTATTGGTAAATTAATAATAACAGATCATGGTGAGATAATATTTAACATTTTCAAAGATTACAAAGGCAAGTATTTATCTAAAACTCCAATAAAAATGAATGAGTCAAACCATATACAAAGGGATGCAAGATATATCCAATCTAAAATATTCAAGTAAACTAGACTGAGATGCCAGTCATTATTTATGCTAGTGCCCCTGGGGCTACTGCTGCTGTCACTGCATTGACTCTCCCCTCCCTTTTTTCCCTCACATGCACAACACCCCTGAGAGAAATATTTCACTGCTATAGCCAAAGAGAAAGTTCTCCACTTGAAGAGTCACTGATTTGGAGCTTCCAGGGAATTTTAAGGTTATCTTGCATACTCTTTTCATGCCTCATTAGACCAAAGAGGAAGTTAAGGTCCAAGTTGCTTATCCAAGCTCATATAGTTAAATGTTTTCCGATAAAAGGTTGCAACACATGTCCAAGGTTATCTATTCCTACTTCCTCAGTGCAAAGAAGGAGAAAATGACTTGGGTGAGATGTCCAGGATCTAAGCAACCCCCTTTCCAGAACAAGTCAGGCTTCTGTATCTGAGGTTCTGTCCCTCTGCTTCTAAGTAAAGTCAGGCCTCCACAGCTGAAAATTTTTAAGATGGCTTCTATGGATATCAATAGAACATGAACTGGGAATCTCTCCTGGATACTGGAGTCATGGTTCTCAAGATTCCAGGTATTGGTAGCAATCTTACATTCCCCTGGGTAGTAGATACATGTCCTCATATAATTTTATTATTTTTTTTCAGGATTCCAGCTTTTTATAGCAATCTAACATGAACTGTAACTCTCCAATGGAAATTACATCAATGTCCTTGTATGACTGTTTTTTATTTAAATGCAGTTGTTCCTCATAGAATGGTATTGTTGCCTTAGATTGAAAGGCAGCTATCCTAGTGGTTGGACACATTCAAACCAAATTATAGTGAACTAGTTGACTATATGTACTATTTAATAAAAATGCCAAATTTCTAGGTACATATCTAGATTTCTAAAGATTATATTAGGTTTCTTCTTCAGTTTTCAAGATTTTGGTTTCTATTGTACAATCCTCTTGGTGGTGGCAATCTCAGAAAAAAACTATTGAGGAAATCACCATCTAAAGGACAATAAGCACCTGGACCTAGACACCTCTGACAATTTGAACCCATGAGTTTGCCACCAAAGCTAAAATCATCCATCTCTCACTATTGCTGTCTTTGGTCTGGGCTCAAGTAAAAAAGAGGTAGCTCAGGCTTGAAAGGTCAATCTCAGGCTCCCATAGGCAAGTACTTATTCTATCTGCTGTAGCTAGAATGTATGTTTCATAGAATTGAGCATGTTACATATGCATATATGTATGTATACACACATATACTTGTAGTTAGCTATTTGCTGACCTAATTCTGCTTTCCTCACTTTGTATATACCAGGGAATACATTTTCTTGTCCTCAGCACAGATTTTCTTCTTGTACATCTTGTTTTTTGCAGTACATTCTTTACGTACAAAGCCACCATTTTTACTCATTGTTTGCTTTTTTGAGATGAAGTATCTCTCTCCTTACTCCACAGTGTGTCTGTCTTTGTTCCCCGTCACCTAATATAACACCTGGCAGATATCAGGTGGCAATAAATACCTGTTGAATTGACGTAAATGAAACAGAATAGAAATATCTAGTTTTTGTTATTATTTTTTTTTTGTTTAAGCCTTCCCACGTGTCCTACTGATCTTACACAGTAATCCCATCTACCTTCTTGAGGCTGTCTTTGCAAAGGCAGGCTTGCCTGGCAAGGAATGGAAAAGTTACAAGTGAACAAAAGAAGGTGGGGCTCCAGTAGGAGCCCAGAGCCTGAAGACAACTAATTGAAAACACCTTTCTCTCATTCTTGTAACATAATCAATTTAATGATTTATATGCATTAAATTAGAGGCTTAATTTATCTGTTGTTTTACTGACTATGAGGCTTATGCAAAGAATTCAACGTAGGCAGAATTTAGTTAGAGATGTTCACTCTGACAGATGACATTTAACATTAGTTGCAAATTATTAACACATTTACTACAATTACATATAATTATTGCTATTATTACCCATGACTGTCCAGGGCTAGAGACAGAGCTGTCATATCTCCATGTCAATCTGAATTGTGTTCAGGAGTTTCAGACCCAGTGTCACAGAACAAATTTATCATGAGAAGGGGTCGAATGGAAGGGTGAGATGCAAGGTTGGGGAGGTGATGAGCACTGACTGGTTCCTTCAAGCATATCACTCCTCTGAAGAATGCACACAAGCCAGTAGGAGTCTAGATATTTTTAGAGTCTTAGGCAGGATGCCTGGGAATATTCTTAAAGACAAGAAGGTCTTAAAGGTTTCCAAGATTAAAGGTGCCCTGGCACAACTCGTTCATTTTATAGAGAAGTAAAGTGAAATCCAAAGAGCTGAAGTGTCTTGCCTAAGGTCATATAAGTAGCAAAGTTAATATCAAAATATGGCTTCTAATCCAATATTCATTCTACCACACATATGGCATTCCTTGACAAAGATCAGTCAGGGCTAGGATCAGAATTCCATATGTTGCTAGAGATTTTTAAGTACACTTGAAGAGTGCTGCTATATCTCCAGAAGTTCAATATGGTCAGAGTGAATAATTTTGAGGACTTATAACTGTCAGAATTCTTCTAGGAATTCCATTTCAAATTTTTAAATTTATATTAATTAGTGATATTCACCTATATTTCTCTTTCTTTGCTTTACCTCTCTTGTTTAGGATCACAGCAATTTCTTAAAAGAAGTTTGGTAAAGTATTGTCATTCTTGATGTTTGAGAATAATTTATGCATGACAGGAATTAATTATCATTTAAATGTCTGATAGAATTCACCTGTAAATCTGTCTGGTTTACAGCCTTCCTACTTCCCACTGGTATTTCCTTTATGTCCTGTTAAGTTTCAGTTTCTGAAATAGGGTTGTCAAAGATCTCTATTTCAAGTTATATTATTTTGGATATTTTATATTTTTGTAGCTAATACTTAATTTAAAAATTCATCATATAATTGTTGGTTATCAGATTATGTTTATTTTTTTATTCTTTCACTTTTTTTGGTCATTTTATTTCTTTCAACTTTTTGATCATTTTAGTTAAACTTTCATAAATTTTGTTAGTATTTTCAGAGATCTAGCTTTTAAGTCTTTTTTAAAATACTACTGTCTTTCAATTTTTTTTTTTAAAAACTATTTCTCCGCTGATATCAATGATTTCTTTTACATATATTTGGTTGGTTTGCTGATTATCTAATTTTACTCATTGAATACTTAGTATCACAATTCTCTCATTTTCTATTTTGTTAATCTATGCAGTAATATGTTCCCCCTGTCTTGGAGGACTATTTTAGTATCTTCTCAGAGATTTGGACATATTGTCTCATCATAATTATCTTAACATAGCAATTAATTTTTCTATAATTTTTTCTTTCACCTTACTATTCAAGATATCATGATGAATTCTCTTTATTTAGATCTGTCTGTTTTGCTTGTGTTTCCCATATTCTTGACAATTTTCATCATATCATTGTCTGAAAAGAATGTCTAGTGGGTCTTTTTTTTTAATATTTACTCAAAATTTCTTTATACTCTAGTACAGGGCTTCTTAAAGTTTTTCCACTCATGACCTTTCAGAGTGTCTTAAACTGTGGATTGCAACCCTACATGTACCATGGTCTATTTTTGTAAAGGTACCAAGAAACACACTTTAATGTTCCCATTCAGAAATATCATAGCTTGTTCAACTTTTAACATTTTGTTTGGCTCTATATTTTCCTTTTAATTTTTTTTTTGTTTTAATTGTCTAACAGTGAGAGAAGAACATTAGGATCTCCTACAATTTTTGTATTGCTATCTATTTTGCTTCAATTCAGTTAACCTTTGCTCAATGAATTTACATTTAAGAAATATACATATTTCTTAGCACTGTATAATACTTTTACAAATATAGAGCATGTGCTAGAGCACAGATAATAAGCCACTTCAATACATTTGGAAAATGTCCTTTTCCATTTTATTCTGAATTGTACAAGTTCAAAGGAATATAGCTAGGATTTCCCATTGTCATCTTGGCAAGAAACCTGGGTGGCATGTGGAGGCTGGCAATACATAGCTCTAATTACATGAATGTTATTTTCTTGGGGTGTTTAATGTATTTATTATTGGATTATAGTGTTGCTCATGAGAAAGTGTTGGCATATAGAATCTTTTGAAGTGAAGGGTTTTGGAGGTTTTGGTTTGCAATTGGTAGTACCTGCCAGATAAACACTTCACAGTGAAATATTTGGTTTCTTTCCAGTACTTGAGCCTGAAACTCTGTAAATATTTTTCAATGTATTATATATCTCTTCTCATACCTTTTTTTCAAACACATATCTTATTATTCCTCTGCCTAGTTTCATGAATTTGAGGTTCTAGCTAAGTTTGAGAATGCTGGAAATAAGGAAGGTGAATTTTTCAAATGTTCAAATGGAATTGAGCTTTCCTTTATTTGAAAGTTCCCTCCATTGATTCATAGCTCAAACAATTCATGCCTGCTCATTCTGTACAACTCCTTACTTCTCGCTTATAATGACACTGAGTCACAAGGTGAGTTCCTACTTATGAGTTTTACAATAATCGCTCCCTACTCCTAAAGATTCTAAGGCCAGATAACCCTACCTCTACTTCCATTTTCTGCCCTACCACTTTGGAAGCTGGCTCCTTCTTGGGGACTTAGGTTTCTTTTCTTCTCGAAGGGATCAATAACACTTTCTTAGAGGAGTTGATCTCCTAATGTGAAAATTCTCCCCAAACTAAATCCATTAGAAATCCTTGTCTCTCACCATGGACATCCACCACACCACACCCCTGAGAATAAATACTCTTTAGTAGTACTCTTTCCTTTCTCCTTCTGTGGTGAGAACCCTCTTTTCCACCTTCCTTCCCAATCCTGCTTTTTTCCTACAGCTGCCATTCTTGCCAACCTGTCTACCTTCGGATTGGGCAAGGGAGAATTGTCCATTCTCTCCCCCTCCCCATTCCCAGATATTCTTACTGTTAGCCCTCTCAGAAACAGAAGGATTCCTTTATAGAGGATCCCAAGGTTTAGTTCATGTCATATGAATTCATCTTCTACCCTGCCTCTTCCTAATTTTGGAATCATAAATCTTGAGCCCTTCAGGTAGTTTTTCTCCCTTGATCAAATGTTTTTGTTGTTTTTTTCTTTTACTCCTTAGTTCATTTTCTGTAAAACAACAACCCAAAACCTATAAAGATGAAAGAATGGATGACATTATTTAGTCTTTCTTTGAAAGGATCTCCTTTCTCTGTTCTGCTTACCTCATTGTTTTTTTCCAGGAATTTTTCCATGCCTCTCTTTCACTGAAGGTCCATCAAGATGAAGGTTCACAGTGAGGGGAAATTAACTCCTGGAGTCTCTCAGGAAGAAGGCCAACAAGAAAATGTGTGTAGAAGCAAAGGGAGGGATTGAAACAGGGGGAAGAAAAGGGGAACTCTTTCACTGGAGGAAGGGGAATTCCACTAAAGAATTGGGGAGGAGAGATCTTTAAGGATAGGAGATGGGGACTTCACAATGGATTAAACTGAAGGGATTTGTACTTAGAGAAACCACTCATCCCACCTATCTCATAAGAATGGGGAATCAGATGTCCCGGAAGCAGTTGGCCCCCAGCAGAGTAGGCCAGTATGGGCCTGGGGAGGAGACTTCATGGCAAATAGTAAAATAACATTTAAAATGATAAATTAGTAAGGAATCTGTTATATCACTTTGAATGGGATATGAAGAGTAGAACTAATAACAATAAACTGAGTGGCTGGATGGTGAAGTGGATCTTCCTGAGTTCAAATCCAGCCTTGGACACTTATTACCTGGGTGACCCTGGGCAAGTCACTTAACCCTGTTTGCCTCATTTTCCTCTTCTGTCAAATGAACTGAAGAAGGAAATGGCAAACTACTCCAGTATCTTTGCCAGGAAAACCTCCAATGGGGTTGTGAAGAGTCAAGCACGATTGAAATGACTCAATAAAAAGAATGAACCAATATTTATATGGCATCTTAAGGTTTTGACATGATGAAATAAACACAACGTTTATTTTATTGGCAGCAGCATGGCATAGTGAGACTGTGCTGAATCTGAAGTCAGAGGATATTAGGTCACTTTCTGGCTCTCCTATTTGCTACCTATACAATCTTGAATGAGTCACCTTACTTTTATGTGTCTTGATTTCCTTATCTACAAGATGAAAGGGTTGGATTACATGATCTCAATTGCCTCTGATAGCTCTAAGTCATAGGAATCACAGTCAGATGGCTTCATTTACCTCTCTCTTCCTTCTTTCTCTTTTAAGTTCCTGATCCCATAAAAACTGAAGGATCTAAATTGGGTTTGACATGACTTTTTCACTCTTATCATCTGGGAATGAATGACCTAAGGGCTCACAGCTTGCAGGGGAAAGTTCTTAGTTGCAACACTTTTTATCTTAAAGTCAACAAACATCAAACCCTATCACAGGTCAGTAATAAACAATATGGAACCATAACAGCAATCTCTAGGATTATCGATCCTTCCAGCCACTGTGATCTTTGTCCCTTTCAGTGAGTAGGACCCAGGGAAAGGGCTTGCCTGCCCTTTCATCTCTCTGACCTAACAAACACAATGAGCTTTTCCAGTAGACTCCACAGAATGTCATGTTTTCTTTTTGAATAATTAAAAGACCTCTTGTAGGTGAGAGCACGATTTTGTTTCTAGTTCCTCTCAACTGCTTTCTGAGCAGAGAGGATTTGAAAAGGTAAACGTGTGCTCCATGAAGATAAACTGGACAAACTTGTTTTAAAATGGCCCTGTGATTTCAATGAACTCTTAGAAGCTCCATATGAATCAGCTGCAGTAAAGAAAGCTAATGAGATCTTGGCCTGCAATGAAAGGCATGACTGCTAGAAATCGCTCTCACTCAAGGAACTTCAGTGACTCCCTCTTGCCCCTAGGATAATATACAAACACCCATATTCAAAGCCCTTAAAGGTAGGTTTACTGCATTTGCTTTCATAAACTCTGCATTCCGGGACAATTCCCACTCTTCCCAGAACATGAAAGGCCTCAGGTAACATCTCAGTTATGGGAGACCTTGAATAAGTCCCTAAACCTCTTCTTCAGTTATAAAATGAGGGACTTGGGCTAGATGACTTTCTAAAAACCTCATCTAGCTCTGATTTTTAGGCAGTATGACCTTGGGGAATTCATTTCCCATTTCTGGAAATATTTTTTCATGCCCCAAAGAGAATGAATTTAATTATCTATAAGGTTCCTTTCAGTTGGATATTTTGTGACTGATTATAAGTTGTTTTGGTTTTTGGTTTTTTACTGGCAATCAGGGTTAGGTGACTTGCCCGAGATCACACAGTTAGTGGCAGAAGTTGGATTTGAATTCAGGTCTCCTTGACTACAAGACTGGTGCTCTATGACCCTGCCTATAATGTTTTAAATCTGGGTGGAACCTTACAGATGGGGTCTACTTTAACTGTCTCAATTTACAGAAGAAAACTGTTTCTTTTCTCAGAGTCCAAGCCCTGCAGGCACCAACGCTCCATTGCATTGGTGTGGCTTAATGGAAAGACTTCTAAATTCAGCATCAGAGGAGCTGGGTTCCAATAGAGATCGGGCCAGTTTCTTCATTTGTAAAATGAGGTTACACTTTCTCTAAGTTTTCTTCTAGCTCCCATTCTTATGAGTCAGTCACTTCCTTGACAAGTGGAATCTGAGATTCCCCATCACAGACATTCGAGTACCTACTTCATTTAAACTTATCATCTTATCACTATTGTATATCTGTATATATTGTATGTCTGAAGTCATGTGCTTCTGCTGCCTCTCCTCCCTTATCCTCTAACCTCTTCTCAACCCCTTTACAAGCTGGTTGTTGAATGATCCACCACTAAATCTGATGGACTCGTCCTTGAATTCTTCTCATTTGCCCTTCTCTCTCAGAGAAGCCCAATAACATCATGGGGGATATCTTAACTTGCTTGTGAATAGGATTTAAGCTAGGTAGAGTTGCCCAAATCTCTTCCAGAGTCATCAAAGTCCAACGTCAAGACAAAAGTCAAGATGGTGGGCAGCTTTGACAAAGCTTACCACTCTGTTCTACGAGGTACTTTTTTCTTCCAGGATTTTCTAATTTATCCTTTCCTGGTTCTCCTGAACTGCTCCTTTTCAAGTTCAGTTGCTGGTTGATCATGTTCTGTCCCTTATAAATGAATGGTTGTACCCTGGAGGTACTCCCAAGCCGCCTCTCTTTTTCCCCCTTTACACTTTCTTTAGTTACCTCATTGGCTCCTATGATTTTGGTCTGGAATCCATCTATCTAGTCCTCATTTCTGACGACTTCAAATTCATATACCAACTACCTTCAGAAATTATTCAATGGGATGTCTCATGGACCTTTTGATCACATGTCCAAAAGAGACTTATTTTTCCATCCTTTGACCTCTCCTAACCACTCCCAACTCCCTTCCAAACTTCTTTATTATTACCCAAGTTCCCTAACTTCTTATCCATACCTTCCACAGCAAACTTTTATCTCTCCAAATTCAATGACTTAATCTAGCAACACTCAGAGGGCTTACTCACTATGGTGCCAGGCACTGTGTTTGACAAACAGACCAAAAAATGAAACGGATTTAGAGTTGGAATGGACATCAGAGGTCAGCTCACCAAACACCTTCATTTCACTCTCTGTCTTGTCTCTCTAACTTCATTTCACCCTTCAGGCTGCCAGCAAAGTACCTTTGCCCAAGTGGGCAAATCTCCCTCTCCTCATTCAGAAAACCCCATGTTAGTCTCCTCACCTTCAGGATTCCATGAGATCTCTTTTCACTGCTCTTTACAACCTGGCCTCCTCCCAGTTTCCATCCTTCTTGTACAGTCCTTCCTTCCCATTCCTGAGAAGCTCAGCCTGAGTGGCCTTCTCCTTGGGCTAGACACAGGACAATCCCTCTCTGTCCCGTCTCCTGGTCCTGGAGGCTCCTTGGAATCTTGGATTTCCTTCCTCATTCCCCTTCAGAACCACCTTCTCCGGGAGAGCTGTCCTCACAGAGGTTGGTGAGCTTCCACCCGGACTCCCGGAATCCTTGGACTTTCCGGTGTCCATCACATGCGTGTGTGTGTGTGTGTGTGTGTGTGTGTGTGTGTGTGTGTACACCAGCGCCTGCATCTCCGCTGGGACCTCAGCTGCTTACACAGCCACAGCCAGGTACGTAGATGTGTGCATGTTGGAGTACATGAATGCTATGTAACGTGTGCCATGAGTGATGTATCACAGTGTTACACACACGCTTGTCACTTTGTGTCTGGTGTGTTTCAGCGCTTAATAAATGCGGGGAGCTTGGAAGACTTGCCCAAGGTCACAGAGGCTGAGTGCACCTAAGTTCTCGGACTCTACCTTGGGGATGGGGATGTCTGAAGAGCCCTGGGGGTCACCCTGGAGGGGAGTTGGAGGGCCGTGGTAGGACGGTCTAGAGGGGCGCTGAGAGGAGTCACGTGGGAGGGGTCTGCAGGGGAGTTTGGGGGCCATTGTAGGAAGGTCTAGAGGGGCGCAGAGAGGAGTCAGGTGGGAGGGACCTGCCACCTGCCGGGGAGCACAAGAGGCACGTTGGGGGGGGGGTCTAGAGGGTCGCAGAGAGGAGTCACGTGGGAGGGGGTCTGGAGGGGAGTTGGGGGGCCATGGTAGGAGGGTCTAGAGGGGCGCTGAGAGGAGTCACGTGGGAGGGGGTCTGGAGGGGAGTTGGGGGGCCATGGTAGGAGGGTCTAGAGGGGCGCAGAGAGGAGTCACGTGGGAGGGGTCTGCAGGGGCTGGGAGGCCCCACCCTCCCCTTCCCGACCCTTCCTGGGCCACTGGAACAAAGCGGGGCCTTCGGGCTGGGGCTAGGTGTGAATCCTCCCAGTAAGAGCGGAGTGCATGGGGAAGGGCGGCGGACCTCCAGAAGGGGCGGGGCCCGATAAGGGTGTGGATGAAAGAAAGGATCTCAGGCTGGAGGGGCCAGCTGGGGGCGGGGCCCAGAAATGGGAGGGGAGGGGCTCCCCGGAAGGGGCGTGGTTTGAGGGGATGGGAGGAGCCCGGGGGAAGGAGGTGGTGACCATAAGGTGGGATCGGCGGGGGTCTCAGAGAGGGTAGAGGAGGCGGGGCCAGGCTGCGGACCAGCAGGCAGGGTGTGGTTCCGGCGAGGTGGGAGGAGGAGGAGGAAGAGCAGAAGGAGTGGCTTAGGTGGGGAGGAGAGAAGGGGTGGGGAGGAGATGCGGTGGGCCGGGCTAGGCTCCTCGGAGGGGCGGGGCCCGGCAGGGGAGAGGCGCGAGGGGCGGGGTTTGGCTGATTAGAGGAGCGAAGAGGCGGGGCCCGGCTGGGGAGAGGCGCGAGGGGCGGGGTTTGGCTGATTAGAGGAGCGAAGAGGCGAGGCCCGGCTGGGGAGAGGAACGAGGGGCGGGGCCCGGCTGAGGAGAGGCGCGAGGGGCGGGGTCTGGCTGATTAGAGGAGCGACGAGGCGGGGCCCGGCTGGGGAGAGGAACGAGGAGCGGGGTCTGGCTGGGAAGAGGCGAGAAGGGCAGGGTTTGGCTGATTAGAGGAGCGAAGAGGCGAGGCCCGGCTGAGGCGAGAAGGGCGGGGTTTGGCTGATTAGAGGAGCGAAGAGGCGGGGCCCGGCTGGGGAGAGGAGCGAGGGGCGGGGTCTGGCTGATTAGAGGAGCGAAGAGGCGGGGCGCAGCTGGGGAGAGGCGCGAGGGGCGGGGTCTGGCTGGGGAGAGGCAAGAAGGGCGGGGTTTGGCTGATTAGAGGCGCGAGGGGCGGGGCCCGGCTGGGGAGAGGCGCGAGGGGCGGGGT
>CM053774.1:120274425-120388996 GCA_028658325.1 Potorous gilbertii | reverse complement strand
GATCATGGCTTTCAAGTAGTCCCATAATTTTTAAATGGTCTCTCCTGGATCTATTTTCCGGTCAGTTGTTTTTCCAATGAGATATTTCACATTATCTTCCATCTTTTCATTCTTTTGGTTTTGTTTTGTGATTTCTTGGTTTCTTATAAAGTCCTTAGCCTCCATCTGTTCCATTCTAATTCTGAAAGAACTGTTTTCTTCAGTGAGCTTTTGAACCTCTTTTTCCATTTGGCTAATATTGCTTTTTTAAGCATTCTTCTCCTCATTGGCTTTTTGAACCCCTTTTACCAATTGAGTTAGCCTATTTTTCAAGGTGTTATTTTCTTCAGCATTTTTTGGGGTCTCCTTTAGCAAGCTGTTGATTTGCTTTTCATGATTTGCTTGTATCCCTTTCATTTTTCTTCCCAATTTTTTCTCCATCTCTCTTACTTGATTTTCAAAATTCTTTTTGAGCTCTCCCATGGACTGAGACCATTGCATATTTGTTTTGGAGGTTTTGGATGCAGAAGGCTTGACTTTTATGTCTTCCTCTGATGGTAAGCATTGTTTTTCCTCATCTGAAATAATGGAAGAAAATACCTGTTCACCAAGAAAGCACCTTCTATAGTCTTATTTTTTCCCTTTTTTGGGCATTTTCCCAGTCAGTTACTTGATTTTTGAGTCCTTTGACCTGTAAGTTCTCAGTTCCTCCAAGGTGGCACAATCAAGGGAGAGGAGTTTACTCCTCTCCTGGCCTGCACTCTTGTCTGGAAGTTACCAAATCTTTTCTGACCAGGATCTGCAAGTAAAATTCACTTTCCAGAGCCTCCACCAGCTCTATCACACACTAGCCAGCACTCTTCTCATCCCAAGGCTGCCACTCAAGGCTCAGACCCAGATCATCAGCTCAATTCTGCCAGGGTCTTTAGGCCAAGGGCTCCAAAAATGGATGCTGCTGCTGCTGCCACCACCTGGGGCCAGGGCTAGGAGAGGATCCCTTCTCACCCAGGTGAAAAAACTTTCTCACTCACCTTTGAAGCTGTCTTTGGTATTTATGGGTTGACGGATCTGAGAACTGCAGCTCTTGGCAGGGATTCCACCCCTGAGGCCTGCTCTTATCCTGTTCCTGCTGATGCTACATGGCCATAGATGGGCTGGGATTTGTGGGCTATGCGCCACACTCCATGAGATGGGCCTTTCCTGTTGGCCTTCCAGGTTGCCTTGGGCTGGAAATCTCATTCACTCTGCCATTTTGTGGCTTCTATTGCTCTAGAATTTGTTTAGAGTCATTTTTTACAGGAATTTTATGGGCTGTAGGGGAAGAGCTAGAGTAGATGGATCTTTCTACTCTGCCATTTTTGCTCCACACCCCCCAATTCAACATATTACATTACTTCTACATGTATTAGTTCCAATGGCACATAAATCATGTGTCTAATTAACATCTCCAATTAAAGTCACACATAAACCATGTGTCTAATTAATGTCTAAATCAATATCCCTGTGTAAATATCTCAGTTGGAGTTGAATAGCTTAAAGATCTGATTTAAATTCAGTGAGATTTACATAAATACCATCAGAGGATTCCATGGGATTGCCCTGTCCCATAGCACTCTGAGACATTCCAAATGCCCTCAAAACAAATACATACAGCTTATGGAACTTGATAGACTAAATGAGAAGGAGAGTAGCAGGATGGAGTAGATCATGACAAAATGTCAAATTGCATATTTTGTTGGTTCTCCATAGAAAATAGTATTTGTGTTGTTTGGTTAGCTTGTTGTTGTTTTTAAGTATGTATTTTATATCTGTTTGAGTGTGAATGAGCTGCTTTGGTTCTAAGATCTCCACATCTCCCCATTTCCAATCCCAACATCCAATAAATGACCCTAAACAACAATAATTTCTTTCTCCTAGAACAGTCATTCTTTTTGCAAGGAGATGCAGAACATTTCTCCCTGGAGAAAGCTTCAGAAGAAGCTACAATGTGTACTCTATAGAATTAAACAAAGTCCCCAGTTCTTGTGTACAATATAGTACTTGATCTTGTAAAATAGATAAAATATATTCAAACAAACTTCCTCATCTTATAAGAAAAAAAAACAGTGTATCTAAAGTTAAATAGTGATTGACCAGCTTGCTGATTGTGGCCATCTGGATGTCCTTGGGAACTTTCTCGCCTTTGCACTCTGGATACACAATCTACCAAGTTTTCTTCTGTGCACAGTATTGGTCTATGTGAAATGTGATGATTTAACTCCATGTCCTTTCAGTGAGGAAAAATTCAGTAGCAGTGCTCCAAATGGCAGTGAAGAGCAGAGAAGGTATTAGTCACTCAGATAACATGAGAAGGAATCTCACTGCCTACCCAAGGTACTGAATTTGAAATCAGAGCTCTGGTTAAATGTCCCCCAGTGGGCTTCGCCAACGTGACCTACTTGCTGCTTTCCATACATGATATTGCATGTCCTTTTCTCTTGCATCTTATGCCTGGCTTCAGTCATCCATGCTTTCAGGTTCTTCAAGTAGGGCACATAGGTGGCTCAGTGGATAGAATGCTGAACTTGGAGTCAAGAAGACTTGAGTTCAAATCCAGCCTCAGAAACTTCCTAGCTGTGTGACTTTGGTCAAGTCATTTAACCTCTGCTTGCTTTAGTTCCTTATATTTAACATGAGTTGGAGAAAGAAATGGCAAACCACTCCAGTATTTACGCCCAAAAGACAAGGATCTGAAAAATCAGACATGACTGAAACAACTAAACAACAATCAAGGTCTTTCAAGGTTCACCTCTAGAGCTATCTCCTACATGACGCCTTTCCTGCATTCTTCAGTTGGTAGTGAATTCTTTCCTGCCCATAACTTCCCATTTATTTTGTATTTATATGGGCTGTGTGATATAATACATGGAGAACTACCTTTGTAGGCAGGAAGAACTTGACTCCAAATCTTACGCTTTTTTTTTTCCAGAACAGAATCATAGGATCATGCTAGAGTCTTGGCGGAGTGGATAAAGATCACACTTGAAGCCAAGACTAGTTGGAGTCATGTTCTGTGCCTGTTATATACTGGCTGTGTGAACAAATCACTTAATCTTTCAGTGCTCTAAGAAATACTATAAGATGTAGAGAAGATGCCCACCTGCATTCATTTCCCATAAAATTCTAATCCTATCATTATATTTTGTGTCAATTTCTATGTTTACCTGGTGACCCCCACCCCCACCCCCAGTAAAATGTAAATTCCTTGAGAGTTGGAACGGCTTTGTTTTTATCTTTAGATGTCAGAACAGTACCTGGCACTGAATGCAGGATTAACAAATGGTTGTTCTGTTGAATATAAGAAAGAGGAAGTGAGGGATGGGAGGAAGGAGGTAGGGAGCAATGGAGGGAATATTATAATATAGAGAATAAAGGGAGAGAGAGGGAAGGAGGGCAGGAAGGAAAAAGGAGGAAAGAAGGGAGAGGGAGGAGAAGAGGGAAAAAGGGAGACAAGGGAAAGGGTAGGAAAAAATAAAAGAATGGAGGGAAGGTTTGGAGGGAAAGAGGGAGGGAGAAAGAAAAGAAGAAAGGAAGAAAAAGTAGAAAGAAAGGAGGAGAGAAAGGAAAAGAAAAGAAAGGAAATAAGGAAGGGAAGGGAAGGGAAGGCAAGAGAAGAAAAAGAAAGGAAAGGGAGAAGAAATATCCGTAAATAACTTTAGATGTAAGGTCACAATCACAATTATCACAAATAATCACAATTAAAATGTGACTCCCCCTTGTTTTGTCAGAGGACAGTATCCCAATGAGTGTGTCAGTGTCCGTACAGAATTGACTGTGGTGTTAGGAAGAGCTGTGTAAAAATCCTCCTCTACACCATACTGCCTATGTAATCTCAGGGAAACCAATTATTCACTTATCTATGGCCTCACACAACTTGCTAGGATGATAAATTGCAGGAAAGGTGCTGCTCCACACTGGAAGGGGAAGCACCTCATTAGGAGCTTCCTGCACTTGGGAAATCACATATGCAGTTAAAAAAAAAATGTGAAAGTGCATCAGTCAAAATAGGCTTTGGTGTTGGGGGGTGGGGGTGGGGGTAGGGGTAGTTTGAAACCTGAAAGTGGACTTCCTTCCTTTAAGGAGTTTCCATTTTCTTAGTGAAATAAATTCCTTTTTGTTTGTGTGATAGGAGAAATTTCTTAAGGGCCTACACTTAGGCTTTAGTTTCCCCCACCCCCAAAGTGCCAGAAGTCATTCCTCAGATTTGATTGGTTTTTCTGCCATTGAGAGAAGCCACATCCTTTGGACTTGACAAATGCATTGCCTTCTGAGTCAAGAATACACCCACTGATCATCCAGGTGGAGATAAGGGGAACCATGTTTACCTGAACCAGCATTGTGTCTTTGCCAAATATCCTTTCCATGCTGCAGCCAAATAACGGCTCTTTCATTCACGGTCAGTTGGTGCATGTATGAGTGTCTCATTTTGTTCCAGTCCTGGACCAGACTCACTCAGGCCTGGCTCAGAACAATTAAGAACACAGTTCTCCATGGTAACTTCAGTTTACAAGAAGAGCCCAATCAACCTGACACAGAATAGACTTGTGACACAGGATTAAATTGTCAAAAATTCATCCCAGTGACAGGATACTGTCACTATTTTTCCTTGTCTTCTGCCTCATCTTTATAAAATATTTAAACTATCTGTCAATATAATTGCATAGATGCTTAAATTCAGGGCAGAGAGAACTGGAAAGAGCACAGTCACCTAATGAAAAGCTGTCAATCAACATAATCGTAGTTGACATTTTCCCAACACTTTACGTGCATTATCTCATGCAGTCCTTACCCCAATCCTGGGAATTGAAAGTTGCGGAAGTCATTCTGACTACGCTGGTTCGATGTTTATGCATGTCTCTAGGTGGCAAGGTTCAGGGCGCTTTAGTTTTTTATCATTCTAGGAGATTTCTGCTCTTTATCCTGATGCCACTACCATCTCGGAGAATAAGCTCTTTTGTGTTAAGACTTTAGAAAAACACTGCTACCCATATTTATCTTGAATGAGATTCTCATCCCCCACTCCCTCCCTCCATTCTTCGTGATTGAGAACTTAAGATAATCATGTTTATTCGGAAGAACAGGAAAGATTGTAATTGGAAAAACATGGCAAAATGGATAGAGGACCTTAGGGGAGGGAGGGAAGTGAGAGGTAGATTGGAGGAAGGAAAGGGAATAAGCTTTGATTAAGTCCTTATTAGGGTCAAATGCTGTAGTAAGAATTTTACAGATATTATATTGATCTTCACTACAGCCTTTGGAGCTAGATTCTGTTATGATCCTTGTTTTACAACCAAGGGAACTGAGGCAGCAGAGGTTAAGTGGATTGCACAGGGTCACATAGCTAGCAGATATCTAGGGTCACATTTGAACTCAGCTGCTCCTGACTCTAGTCCCAGGGCTCTATCCACTTCATCAAATCCTGCTTCAAACACTAATTATGAACTTCAATTTCCTTATCTGGAAAATAAAACGATGATAGCACAGGGTTATTATAAGGGTCAAATGAGATGATATATCTAAGCCTTTGGTTAACCTTAAAGCACTATATCAATGTGTGTTACTATTATGTTTAACATATATTTTATAAATCACCTTATCTGTAGATGAAAACATAAGATAATGCATTTTTTCCTTCTTTTTATTGTTTTCTTTTTCTTTTTTTTTTGTGTCACTGTTGCTTTTCAGTGACTCCTCCCTACCTTCTTGCCTTATACACACCACCCACACCCTCCTAAGTCAAATATATTAGCCATGTCTGGAAAGAAATGCCACATCCTGCACCTATTATACATCCCTTCTCTAGCAAGAAGTGGTATGCTTCTTTAGCAATCTACAGGTTCCTTGATGACCAAGGAGGTTCCTTCCAATTCCTGAATCTTTTACTTTTGTGACTTTTGTTATTGTTAGGGGCTGCTAAGTGGCACAACCCTCCAGTCAGGAAGACCTGAGTTCAAATCTGACCTCAGACACTTACTGTCTGTGTGACCATGGGCAAGTCATTTAACCCTGCTTGCCTCAGTTTCCTCATCTGTAAAATGAGCTGGAGAAAGAAATGGCAAACCTCCCCAGAGTCTTTGCCAAGAAAATCCCAAAGGGGTCATGAAGATTCCTGTATTTCTGTGATTCTTTTGGTTCAGTCATATATGACTCTTTGTGACCCCATTTGGGTCACTTCTATGATATGCTAACACAGATATTTTCTAAGGATGCTTTCCAGGGGTATCCCAGTAAATACTTTACAACTTGCTCTTTCAGGGCAAAAAAAATGTTCACAAACACTTTTGAGTTTAAACTGTATTTATTAATAATTTTTCCATTGCTTTCTTATGTCTAGACGATCAATAAATCAAGCCCTGATTCCTAGTGTTTGCAGAATGAAAATTTAAAAATCAGGTCTTGGGAGCCAGTTTGAGCTGACTCTCACATCTCCAAATAACTGATATCCAGGCTATCTTGTCAAAGATTTTTCTCCCCCCTTTTATTTTCCATTTAGGATCATATTGATTAAGTGAATAAATATTGGTAGTATCATAAGACCAAATCTCAAGAAAAATGAAACAAGATGTTTATTTTGTCAATGCTAATGTATCCTTTTATGCAGTGATGGGGAGAAAAAAATGAATAGATATTAATTTTTTAGTAAGTAGATTAGAGCATATAATGTGCCAAATGACATCATTGAAAGAAAGGTAAGTATGCTGTATATTTTTTAAAAAGCCTAATTTGAAGAAATAGTTTTGGAAATGTAATCATCTTTTATGTGGAGTCCAGGAAATAGAATACTAGATAAAATGGATGTAGGAACTTGTTCAAATTTACTTTTTATCAATGAGTACATTTTCTCATTGCTGGAAATTGGATTTCCCAAAATTATTTTAAAGCATTTATCAGTGTCCATAATTCTCATATTCAGCAACAACACTGATCAAAGCTACAATCCATGAGTCATTCAATAATAGAGACAGCTTGATGCAGTGGGAAAAACCCTCAATTCTAGGTGTCAGGAAACCTAGGTTCTAATATTTGCTCTGTTACTAAGCCCTGGGCAAATTACTCAGACTTTCTGGATCTGTTTACTTGTATTTAAAATAAGACAAAATGGATTTATTGCTCTCAAAGATCCTTTCTAGCTTAAAAAATTCTGGGATATGAATTTTAGTGGTTACTATGTACAGAGTCCTTCACTAATGGTCTTCTCTGATATTTCAACCAATGAAAAAAATGGACATATTTCTTAAGTGCTTGGTACCAGGTACTATGGGTATCACTCAGGATAAAAATGATAGAAAAGATAGTGCCTATCCTCGATGACAACGTACTGGAGAAAACAGCACATACACAGCCGAGTAAATTCAAATGAGAAGTAGAGTTGATAGAGTGAGAATTTCGATGAAGGCTAGAGAATTTGCTGGAGATGTTCTCCAGGTCTTTGACCTCTGGTTTATATCAGTCTGTCACGTCTGAGAGGATTATAGAACCTTAGAGATGGAACAGAGATTCAGAGGACGCCTGTTGTTCATCCTTCAGTTTTGAGAAAGAATAATGACATCACGGGGTAATGTCTTTACTTGCAATGAACTGGATTTAAGTAAGGCAGAGTGGAACAAAGTCCTCAGCCACACTCTCTACTGCAGAATCATCAAAGTCCAGGGGCAAGACAAATGTCCAGATGACTGATGATGGCTCAGGATGTAGTGAATGACTGGCATCTTCAATGTCTGACTGAGCTCTAAGCACTCCATAGCGCCTGTTTCAGTGGACTCCATGGCCATAGGAACAAATTGTTCTCATCCATTCATTTCCCGAGGGAAAGTCTTCACATGCTTGGGGTAGACACCCTGATAACTCACTGATGGGTTTGAGGACTGTCCTTTAGCTTCAACTTGGTTTAGCCCACCTGCCTAGATGGTTTTGCCAGGATGTGGTCACTGTGCGTGCTCACCTATGGCTCCAGAGAACATTTAGTCCAATCTTAAACCTAGTGCTGGAAACCTTTTTATAGCTTCTATTAGAAGTAGCTATCCAGTCTCTCAGCCTGAGTCTGCCAATGTTAGGGTACTCACTATCACTCAAGGAAGTCCATTCTATCTTTGGAACAATTTGTCAGGAAATCTTTCCCTATTCTAAGTGGAAATCTAAATCCTAGTAATGGATTTTGTTTCTGCATTTTGGGACTACATAGTATAAGTTCAATCCTTCTTTCACATTATAGCTCTTCAGATAGTTGAAAGTGTTCATCTATTAGATTGTAAGCTCCTTGGGTGAAGGGACTTTTTGCCTCTTTTTGTATCTCCAGCACTTAGCACAGTGCCTAGAGCATAACAGGTCCTTAATAAATGTTTATTGGTAGACTGATTGTAAGCTCTGTGAAGTCAGAGACTATGCTATTTGACTCCTGTGTCAGTATCTAGTACACTATTCTGCACACACCAAGCCCTTAATAAATATTTTAATAGGTTTTAAGTGAATCAATACTTCAATCCATCTTTTCAAGGTTGAATATCCAATGTTTCACCAACCAGTCAATCTTCATACGGCATGGTCCCCAGGCCTCTTACCATTCTCTTTGTCCTACCATGGATTTACCCTAGCTTGTCGATGTCTTTCCTAAAATGAAGTACCCCAAAGTGAAGATAATCTCTCAGATGGGGTCTGTATGACCAGGGAAGAAGATGTCATTGTGTACAAATATGGTCCTGAATTCTTTAAGGTTCTGACCGTAGATCAAAGTTTCTCGTAGGTCCTACCAAGAGATCTCCTTAACAAGCTGCCATTCAGTCTCAAATCAGAGATATTTATCATGAGTTTGGCTTCAGGGTGATGAATTTAACAGCCATAGGAAATGCTCTAAAATCATATGGCTGGTGGAGTGGAACATGGGAGAAGTGTGAGCTATGGAGTCAGGGGACCTTGGTTCAAAATCAGGGCTTGCTATTTGCTTTTTTATTTGTTCATTCATTCGTTTGTTGGCTTATGGTTATTGAGGGTATTTAGGGGAGTGCACAAGTGTACCTGTCTCGATTGACCCCATCGAAATGTAGGGGGAGTTGCCTCCCCCTTTTTCCCAGTTTCTGTGAGAAGGGTGACTAGGGAATGCGGAAGGCGATATGCTGTCATTCTGAGCAATCCTCTTCTGAGGAAACTAGACTCGAATAAAGTAAGATGGTTAATCCTTTATAGTGTCTTTCCTGTCTGACCAGATCCAGAGTAAACCTATGCTAGCAGCCCATCTGTGTGTTATGCTTATCTTACACAACTCTGATCCATCTATTCATAATTCCATCCATTAAACGTTTATCAAGTGCTTACTGTAGAGAAAACATCGAACCAGGAACTAGGGATACAGAAATAGGCAAGACACGATTTCTAGCCCTAAGGTGCTTAATATCTGTCTGGGATATTCGGGTAGAGATGACGTGTACAAGATGGGTCAAATGAGGGAGAGAGGGAGAGAAATAAAGTTTCCTTGAGGTGAGGTACTCCAGGAAAATTTGAGAGGTCACAATTTCAGTTGGGAAGTCTCGGTGGAGGAGACATTAAATGGCACCTCAAAGGAAAAAAATAATTTTTAATAAGGTGGGGGGTTGGTATAAGAAAGTATCATGTGCCTGTGAAATGGCTCACCCAAATGCATGAAGGTGAGAGATTCCAGGTTGATATTAGGAAATAGCTGACAGTATGATTCCATTGCTCTGTTAATATGTTCTTGATTCATCTATGCTTAGCATTCCTTTGTGTGCAGGGGAAAAAAAATGACCTGTCTCATACCATGATATTGTACATTGTCTTTTGCTTCCCTGTTTTGGGGAACCATCAGACTTGAACCATAATCATCCTCACTTATGAGTAAAACGATCCCTCAGATGTCAGGGTAGGTGACCCAATGAGCCAAAGAGGGAGAACAGAGCCCCAATCTCCTCAGAGGCTAAGGTCTTCAGGACTGAATACGGTTAGAATGCATCCCTGCATATAAGAACAGGGAATGGGCTTAGTACCCTCAACCCCTGGGATGACCCTTTGGCTTCTCAATGCTAGAAATGAAGGAAGGAAGGAACAAAAGAAGGAAGGAAGGAAGGAAGGAAGGAACACAATACATCAGCCAATGAAGCCCATGTCACTTTTATAAAACCCTTTCTTAAAAAAAAAAGAGTAAAATGCCAGTTTCATATTTGACAAGTGGGCATTTAATTCCTCACTATAAATTCTCTTGAAATTTAAGCACCATGGATTGGGGATGTTAGGTGGGTTCATTTTAACAGCTTTTATACATCCCCAGATCATCTCTTGGGCAATAAAAAAGTCATATTAACCTATATATTTTTGTCCATTAAAGAATAATTCAATTCAGTGAAAGCTTAGTAAGTACCCATTTTATGACTGGTACTGTGCTAGGCATTTTGGATACAAACACTAAAAGGAAACTGAACCAGTCCTTAGGAAATTTACATTCTATTGAATTTATTTTAAAATAAATTTACATTTAATTTTAGCTGAAATAGCAAGACATTTTGAGGGAGAGGAAAAAGGCAGCATGGGTCAGTTAATCCGACCACCACTGACATCACCTTGACTACCATCTACCCTCAGAACATGGCAGGGATAGCCTAGAAACCTGAACTCCAGAGCCTTGGGAGTAGTAGTCTCCTCCACCACCAGCTCCCCTCACCCTCCCAAAAAAAGAACAACACCAGACCTGCTTCCAGTTTAACTGCCCATGGTCATAATTAAGTGGAGAAATCATTGTAAAGAAGGGATTCACCTTCCTCCTCACTACCAACAGAAACCACCGACCAGATTCTATCACAGTCTATGGGTAGAGGAATGCTAGACGTGGCAGTACCTTCCCCAGACCACCAGTCCTGGTTTCCAGCCCAGCCCTCACAACTGTCTCTAGGAGAAGCATCTCTTACAGAGAAGGGGCCAGCTATCCCTACTGATCACTGCTCACAGAGCAGAAAAGTCACTCTTGCTGATGCACCAAGACATCCTGAGGGAAAGGAAAGAGGCATCATGGGCCAGGTGCTCACATTACAACTGCTGGAGACCCAGGAAAGAAAATTCTTGTCCCAAAGTCCTGGGCACTGTCAAATGATTTAATAGCAGAACATGATAGGATTTTTTAATCAATGGAAATGCCATTAAGGAAGAGACATGACCACCTGCTTTGCCCTTTCTATCTGACTTGCAGCTGAATCTTTCCCCATGTGTGACTCCTTCGTCAGAACGTGAATTCCTGAAGATCAGGGACATTCTTACATTTCTCTTCATAGAAGAGTGTTTTGCACATAGTAAGCACTTAATAAATGTTTCATTCATTAATGGAGGTGGGGAAGACATACACAGAGAGAAGGAAATAAAAATTATAATCAAAATAAATGAAAAATAATTTTGGGCTGAGAAGAGGTGAACTATATGGAGACTAAAAGAACGAGTAGACTAGGAGGAGGATCAGAAAAGTGGCACCAGCTGTTCCAAGATGCAGAGATGAGGAGGGGGCACACCCGGTATTCCAGGCATGGCTACCATGCTATGCAGGTCCAAGGAGTTTAGATACTTCTGTGACTTTGACTCCATGGCAAGCCTATCTTCCAGGGACTTGGAGACGGTGTATCCTGTACTCTGTCCTGGTTGGACAGTATTTGGAGTATTATGTCAGGTCTGCACACCAAGGTTTAAGAAGGATGCTGATGAGTGGGTGTTTCCAAAGGAGGGCAAGCAGGCTAGTAAAGGACCTTCACTCTATGTCAAGAATTGGATGTGCTTGGCCTGGAGAAGAGATGACTAAGAAAGAGGCACATAGGAGCTACCTTAATGTATTTAAAGGGTTATCTTCTGGAGGAGGTATCACATTAGTTCTTGTTTTCTTTGCCCCTGGAAGACAGGATCAAGGGTCAGGAACAACTGGGCAGAAGTTACAAAAAGAACATTTTAGACTTGATGTCAGGAAAATCATTTCTAGTTGTTACTATATCATTTCAGTCGTGTTTGATTCTCCATGACCTCATTTGGGGTTTTCTTGCAAAGATACTGGAGTGGTTTGTCATTCCTTCTCCAGCTCATTTTACAGATGAGGAAACTGAGACAAACAGGATTAAGTGATTTGCCCGGGGTCACACAGTGAATAAGTGTCTGAGGCCAGATTTGAACTCACAAAGATGAGTTTTTCTGATTCAAGCCCAGTGGTCTCTCCACTGTGTTCCCAGTGAACTGCTTTGGAAGGTCATGGGTTCCTCATTGAAACTCTTCACATGGTGCCTAGATGGTCATTTTTCTCATGGGGTATTATGGAAATTTCTTTTGGATCTGGGTGGGGATAAGGCATCATTGAATTCCCTTCCAAACCTAAAAATCTGAAATTCTGTGGAGTATTAGAGTTTATAAGAGTGAGTAAAGGGAGATAGGACCAGAAACTAATCCAGGGGCCAAATTATGGAGGCTATTGAATGTCAGGCTAAAGTGATTAGCCTTTGATCAGTAGGAAATTGGACCCATTGGAGGCCTACATGGATGAATTCTTGCAGTGTTAGGTTAGCTCCCAGTCCTTTTATGGACATGTTTTGCATTTTACTGGAGAATTTCCACTCAGAAAACATAAGTCAAGGGCCTTTTTTCCATTAAAAAATCCCATTTTTCATTTGTTAAATGAGTACAAACTTTTTCTGGTATCCTTGACAAAAGATTTGAGTGTGTAGATACTGAAGAGACCACTTTAACTGGGGATAATTAATATATTGCTCACTCTTTAAAATTTAATTGTATTAATTTTATTTAAAATTCTGACTAGTTTCTAAAGTGGATGGTAGGATGAACATAAATTTTATTATAGTGGAAAACTAAAGCTTGTAACTTGAGAAGAAAAAGATTGATGGGAGTTATTAATTCCCTGAAAAATGCATAGAAGATTTTTTTTCTTCTAAGAAGATTAAGTTCTATATAGAGAATATTGCAATGAAATTTACCCTTTTTTCTCCAAAAATAATGCATTTCTATTATGATGATTTATTTTTTTCCCAAAGACCATCAGCTCAGAAAGAGACACAATGGAACTGATTCCTCTCTATATTCATACATTTTGAGGTATTGGGATGACCAGAGGTAGCTGGGTGGCACAGTGGAGAGACTGCAGTCTTGGAGTCAGGAAGACCTCCCTCACTTAATCATTAGCTATATGACTTAAAGTAAGCCACATAACCTCTTTTGGCCTCAGTTTCTCATTAGCAAAACTGGGATAGTAATGGTACCTATTTTATAAGATTATTATGAGGACTAAATGAGATAATATCTAAATCTCAAACAGATAATATTTATTATTTTGGATTTAATTTAATATTTAATATTCATATTTAGCAGCCTACATAACTAATAAAGTGCTTTGCAAACCTTCCAGTATGCTAATTAGATAATAAAATGCTATATTTTCCCCTTCTATGAACAAAGATTCCCTTGACTTATTCCTTCCTTCTTCTTTTACAAATATTTATTCCACATATTTATATTTTCATAGAATACTCAGGAAATTAATATATTCCAGTTCTATGTTGAAAGGAAGGACATTGTAATTCACTTGACCTCATATTGCTAAAAGAAGAAAAAAATCCCTGTATTCATTATCCTGGGGTCATATATTCATATATTACATGTATTACATCCACCCTCTATACTTCAGTCTACACTCCTGTCAAATTAACATTCCTTTAGCACAGTTTAACCATTTCTCTCTCTCTTTCTCTCTCTCTTTCACTCTCACTCTCTCTCTCTTCCTCTCCCCCCCCCCCGCAAGACACACACACACACACACACACACACACACACACACACACACACACTTCACAAGAAGCTTCAATGACTCACTATTCCCTCTGTTCCAGACTCCTCTGGTAGTTGAAGCTCTCCACGATCTGTTTCCATCTCTTCTCCCAGGTTTCATTTCATATCACTTCTGGTTATATTCCCAAAATACTTTAAGCCCAAAGAATTTATCCCTTTTCACTCTTATCATATTAGATTCAGCCCAGCATTGTAGCTTGTCAAGGGATCTGACTGTCATTCAGGACATTGACCATTTCATCTACATGTGTCACCATGATTTAATCTGCTTACTAAGCCCCTAACAGTGTTCTTCCAATCAACAAATCATTTGTGTGTGTGTGCGCACCCCCCCCACACACACACATGAAGAAGGAGAGATGTTGCAAAGGTGAACTCCACTGGTATTGGATATCAAGAGGTGAGAGATAGTGAAGAATCCAGGACAACCCCCAGATTGTGAGCCTGAGGGACTGAGAGGATTGTGTTGCCTCTACAGTCATAGGGAAGGTAGGAGGTGGAGAGAGAAGGAGTTCTGTTTTGGACAAAGTGAGCTTAAGAGTCTTCTGGACTTCCAGACTGTGATGTCTGAAAATGAATTTGGAGATGGAAGGTCAGTGGTCTGCAGAGAGATTGGGGCAGGACACATAGGGATGTTCAGCATGGCCACCGTTCTCCTGGAGGTCTTTCTGATTACCTCAGAGAGCATTATAGAAGTAAAAGTTACTTTTTGAGTGTTCAGTATTTGTTAATATGTGCTTATGACTATGTTGTAAGCATTGCTTTTGTGATGAAGGAAATTAATAATTGTCCTTTATCAGGTACCTATTATTTCATACTTTCAGTAACTGTTTTAGCAGCGAACCTCTTATGCCCTTTCCAGGAGACACTAGATCCGAGACTAGCATGGGGAGTAGTCATGATTTGAATACCGCATCAAAGTCAGGAAATCTATAGAGATTATTCCAATTAATAGTGTCCAAGATTTAGACTCAGGAAGAAATATCGGGCCTGAATACAAGGTGGGAAATCATGGTCTGAGTTCCTGACGTACATGTGTTTTTGGGAGATATCTTAGTCTGTCTTTTTTCTTATTATTTAAATTTTTAGTCTCTGAACAGTTTAGTCATTTTTAGGAAAACATTAATTTTTTCTTCCTTTAAGTGTAATATCATATAAACTTCCTGGCTTCTAAATTCTCTCACCATTAGCAGTCATACAGTTGGGCAATATCCTACTTAGGTCACCCTTTCTCTTCTACTTTTAGTTGGCAGGAAATTAAATGAGTCAAGGGAGCAGCAGGAGAGGTAGAACCAGTGACTTGCATAAATATCATCTCTAACTCTTCCGTTGATTGTGAAAAATTCTCAACTTATCCCTAGAATTTCACAATACTGAGTTGGAAATAAGATTAAATATATCTTCACTTCTTTTAAAATTTTAATGGAAATTATTAAAGTCAATCTTTAGTCTCAGCATCATGGGATTTGAAGCTAGAAGAGATCTTATTCAACTACCTTAATTTACAAATGAGAAAGCTGAGATCCAGGGAAGTTATGCATGATAGTCTAAATTCTCTTTGATTCACAAATCTTAGAAAGGAAGACCTGAGAACACACTGCAAATTCATCTCTGGAGATCCACAAATGTGCCATCTAATCAGGCACAAATACTTGGATGTATATCACAAAGAAAATATTGTTTCAAACGTCTTTTTATCAATTTCTCCTTTTATTTCTTCTAAGATTGAACACTACAGATTTGAGTGAGCACACTTCTCCACTTTCATCTGGTTTCAGATGCAATTAAAATAGCATTAAAAAACCCCTGCACCTTGCATTAAATTATCCCCAATGAGCCTTAACTGAAAACAATACAATTGTTATCAAATTAAATCTTGAACCTGCCTGACTTCTGTTAAATTAGATTTCACAGTATGAAGCTTGGCTGAATTCCTATTTGGCTACAAAGGATCCCAGATCTGGAACTATCAAAGGTTCTCAGTGACTATCTAATTGAATTCCTTCATTTTGTAGACCAGTAGCTAAGACCAGAGAAATTAAATTATTTTCTCAGAGTCACACAGGGTATTGTTAGAGGTGTGACTTGAGCCCAGGTCCTGTGACTAGAGCCAGTGCCTTTTCTACTTGCATTTTTTTCTGATAATTTCTTTGGCATAGGCACTCCACCCAGCAGTGCAGATTGTAGCCTATCCTCACCTTCTTTAATTTGTACCCACACACAATTTGTGTACGCTACAATTTTTATTCATTTGATTTACATATGGACCCTAATGGGAAACAAAAAAATGAGCATAAATTTGATCAAGGTTAAATTGTCATAGAATTATAAAGGAAGACAGTACACTACATTATGCTCTGTATTTGTAAGCAACATTTCATTCTCAGAAATGGGCAGTTTAAAGAGGAAGCAAAGTCTTAATAAAACCACTTAATCTTTTATGTACTTTTAAGGAAATGTTCCCAGTAGCACTCAAGAAGGAACATGTCTGATGACACAGGTAGTGCTGATTGGGCAGGTCATGTGAACCATGCTCGGTGAAAGATCATTTAAAGATTAGAGTGATATAGGATATTTACATTTAAGAGGAAGAACTTGACTCAATTCTATAAACTGCTGTCTTGACAAGTACAGTTGGAAGTAATTCTTGGCAAGTTGAGGTATGTCCAAGGCTAAGATCTGCTCAAAATGGGTAAGACTCGATGAAACAAGTCCTACACATAGCTACAACCACCAGTGACTTTTGTCATGGAAACTTAATATACTTACCTAGATTTAGCTAGAAAAAAGAAAAAAAAATAGAATTCCCTCAGATTTTCATCTATAAAGAAAAAGAACCCTATCAGAAATGACATTTTTGCTAGAATGAAGAAAAACACACCTACATCTATGTATGCATGCATGTGGATATACATATATATGTATGGGGATAGGTAGAGGAGAGAGAGACTGATAGAGAAGAGAGAGAGAGAAAGAGAGAGAGAGAGAGAGATGATGATGATGATGATGATGATGCCCTGCTATTGTAAAGGGCAGTTAGATGGTATGGTGCTACAGAATTGGACCTAAAGTCAGGATGGCTCAACTTCATGAGTTCAAATCCAACCTTAGACATTCACTAGCTCTATGATCTTGGGTAAGTCACTTAATCCTATATATTTTAGTTTCCTCATTTATAAAATAAGTTAGAGAAGAAAATGGCTAAGTATTCTTTTTTAAAGTATCTTTTTCCAAGAAAACTCCAAAATGGTGTCACAAAGAGTCAGACCCAAATGAACAACTGTTCTAAACCACTGATTGGCACTCTGGGAGATCTGAAGATGAATATTGTTTTTAATTTTGCTCTGTCTGTACTGAATAACTTCATTGTGTCCTTTAATGTTTATTTTTAGCTTGCACCCCCTGCTATAGTTGTGGTTTTAGGGCCACAGAATAATTTATCCATTTTACGATCTAAGCATTCAGTCTACCATTTGCTATGTAACCCACAAAGGGGTGGCTCATAGCCCATGTCTATCCAATTCAATTAATATGTGGCTCTGTTTGACCAACCAACATAAATGTTATAGGCTGCCAGGCACTTCTCAGAAACATCTGCAGGTTTCCTACCCCTATCCATTTTGCCCTTTTGAAGTTAAATATTCTCTTCTTTCCTGAAAATACATAATTAGCAATAAACACATAACACCCATCTTTAGGTATGGAAATTGCCTATATGGCAAGATCTTACATATTTTTTCCATCTTTACTATACTATTTCAATTAGAGAAAATCATAGATTTCAGACTTGGAATCTATCTTGTTCAACCCATATCTGAAAGGAATATTTGCTATAATAAATCTGAAAATCAGTCTCCTATGATGCCCTTCAGTGAAGAAAAAATGGCAATATGCTGTTAAGTATTTTCCCTCATCTAACTCTTGGAGGAAAAGAAAGTATTCATGATTTTAAGTTTAATATGTGCTACTAACATATTTTTCTATCAGTTCCTTAAGTCTAGAGAATCAGGGAAACCATAAATCAAGCCCAGATTTCCCAATTTCCTAGGTGAGAATGCTCACCTAGGAAATTGAAAAGTTAGGTAATGATGTTGCCCCAACACACCCTGCAAGAAATTGACCACTGCTCTATTCAGTCCATTCCTCTTTGGGGCAGTTCTTATGGTTCGTTTTCCTCAACATGGATTCTAAATTTCTACTCATTACTCCTGATTCTGCCTTCTAGAGGTGAAACAGACCAAAGCTCTTCCCTCATGGCTATCCTTTTAAATACCTGAAGACAACTCTCAGGGCTTCCTGAGTCCTCTCTGCTCCAGAATAAACATATCCAATTCCTTCAGTCAATCCTCATATGATCAGCTGTCCCCATCCCTCCTTCGAATTGTGGAGACTAGACTTGAACACATTGCTCCTGAGGTGATATGACTACAGCAGAGGAAAACAAGGCAACTATCATCTCTTTGTTCCTGGAAACTATGTTTTCCTTAATGTAGCCCAAGATGTCAATAGCTTTTAGGGCTGCCACATCACACAGCCGGCTCATATTGAATTGGTGGTCTACTAACCCCCCAAATCTTTTTTCAGGCAAACTGCAATTTAACCATGTTTCTCTATCACATGTTTAAAAGCTGATTTTTTAACCCTAATTGCAATACTATGATTATCAATGTCTAGTGAATTTCTTTCTATTAGTTGAAATGCAGTGCTCTGGGAGCCTGCCTCTGGCATCTAGTTGCTAGCTCTTCTCTCAGCTTTGGGTCATGTCCACATTTGATGAGAATACTATCAATATCTTTATCCAATTCATTGATAAAAATGTTAAAAACCACAGAGTCAAGCACAAGTGCCTGGGATATTCCTCTTGCCAAGTTGACAGTAGACTATTAATGATTCCTCTTCAAGTTCATCCATTTAATCAATTCCTAATCTACCTAATTGTATTATTATTTAGTCTACTTCTTTCCTTCTTAGTCACGTGTAGTATATTTGTCAGATACTGTGTTCTAGCTATCTCCAGCAGCCCCCAGAACTTCTAGTGTAATAACAGTGTCAGGAAAAGAAATAAGGTTAATCTGGCACGAATTTGTCTTGCTGAGGCCATGCTGGCTTTTGGCAATCATCACTTCCCTTCCTAAATGTTCACTAGCCATTTTCCCAGAAGTCAAAGTGAAATTCTTTGGCCTAAAGTTTCCAAACTCAGTTCCTTTCTTTTTCTGAAAGTCAGTAAACCATTTTCCCTTTTCCAATCTTTTTTTTAATTAAGTTATTTGTTTTCAGTGTTCGACTATCACTTTCATATATCCTAGATTTTTTTCTCCTTGCTCCCCTTTATTACCCCCTTCTCCACTCCCTCCCTGAGATGGCATACAATCTTATATAGGTTGTACTAGTACTTTCATATTGAATACATGTTGCATAGAAGAATTAAAAGGAGTGGTAGAAACCATTAAATAAAACAAAACAAAACATAATACAAAAGAAAATGGTCTGTTTCTATCTACGATCCAATCCCATGGCTCTTTCTCTGGATGTGGAAGGCATTTTGCTTTAAGAGTTCAATGGAAATTTTTTAAGTCCATGCCTCCTTTTCCAATCTTGTAGTACCTTTTTCATGTTCCTCAAGCTTTCAGATATCAGTAATAATTTCTTGATAATTGTGTCTGCCAGTTCTTTTAGTGCCTGAAAAGGGTTTGAATTCATCCAAGGAAACTGGGTGTTCTCTTAGTATCCCCTTACTTGTCTTGAGTATCAGCTCCCTGTTTGCCACTCTTGTTCTTCCATTTCCAATGGATTGGTGGAAAAGAGAAGGAAAATAGCAATCGAAGAGCTTTGGATTCTTTGGTAATATTGAAATGGGAATCTGTGAATGTGCCCAGTTTATTGGTTTAATCAACTGATCCAACTTCACCATGCAGAGGAGCTGGGCTTCTGCTTCCAAGAGAATTGTGATGATATGGAAGAGACTGGAGAGAAGTGGTGGAGAGGATGGAGACACTCTCTCACTGGTTCTGCTCCTCTAACCAGGTGATTAGAGGGAATTAATTTTCATTGTCTGTGAACTGGGGGTGTCTTCCAAAAAGCTGATTCCATCTCAGTCTAGTCTCTTTATACTTCATTCTCTTGAAATGTGCTCTTGGGTGATCTTAGATTGCTTCCCTGCATTTGGTGAAAGACAGTGACATAGGGGAGAGGTCATGAGCCTTCTCTTTTTCAGACTACAGAGCCTCAGAGTCAAAGAACCTTAGTCCTTGAACTCTGCATTTGTCATTTCATTTAGGTGAGAGACGTCTCACATCATGTGGCCCTGGCAAAAGGCCTTAGTCTTTGACCTCGCTGTTTGTTATTTTCCATTTTAGGGGAAAGCATTGGAGTTCTTTGATCTCATGAGATGTGAAAGGTCTGTTTTCTATTCTCTTGTCCCTGGTTTGCAGCTGGTGAAGTATGAGTATCCCTAGAAGCATAGAGTGGCTTTTGGGACTTAGTCTCGTGGTAGCTGAGACAAGGACTCAACTAGTGTTCTTGTCTCAGCTGGACACGGACCAGTGTTATGTTGGAAATGATCAAAAACTATATCCCCACAATATTAGAGGAGAAAAGTTTGCTCTGTCATTTCTATATCTTCAAAGTAAATAATCTCTTCTTAAAAGTGAATTTATATTAGGTGGCTAAATGGAATTAGGGCAGGTCACTGCCTTTAACGGTGAGGGAAACACAACTAATAGGTGATTGAACCAATGGAGACACCCCAGCCTCCTGAGGGGAAGATAGAATGAACTTTTCTGTGGGATAGGGACCTGGAGCTATATCATCATCCTCCCAATCAGTATTTTATCCTTCCTTTAATCCTCTTTTTTTTTCTTTCAATAGAGACTACAAAACAAAACAAAGTAGAACAAATTGATATCTATCATTTTTCACTTTCCTTTTCAGCCTTAGCTCATTTTGAACTTTATAACTGTAGGCTCTATTTATATAAATCTCTGGGCAGCTAGGTGGTACAGTGGGTAGAACCTGGAGTCAAGAAGACCTGAGTTCAAATCCAACCTCAGACACTTACTAGTTGTGTGACCCTGGGGAAGTTTCTTAATCCTAATTCTTCAGTTTCCGCATCTATAAAAATGAACTGGAAAAGGAAATAGCATCCACTCCGTATCTCTGCCAAGAAAATCCCAAATGAAATCATGAAAAGTTGGTCATGACTGAAATGACTAAATAACAATGTGTAGATCTGTGCTTTGCTATTTATTATTTGTTCTTTCATGTTCTGGGAATATCTTTATTTTTATTAAAATAATTGTAGTCGTATAACTCCACCGTGTGTCTTGATAGTTGTGCTCTCAGAGAAGTATATCCATTCTATAGGTTTTGTGAATGGATTTTCTTTCCTCTCTCTGGTTGAATTTCTTATTAATATATAGAAAGGTGGACGATTTTTGTGGTTTTGTTTTATAACCTATTTTGCTTAAACTGTTACTTACGTTGTACTGAGGTCCTTAACTATTATAGTTTTACTGTTTCTCCCTGTAATTAATTTTTCCTTTTTGTAATTAGATGTGATGCCATCAGGTACATGGTTTAGTACTGATATAATTTCATGCTCATTGCTGCCTTTCAGCATAATGTAGTTTTCCTGTCTATTAACTTTTAATTATGTCTATTTCAATTGATATCCTGTCAGAGATCATGGTTGCTACTCCTGATTTTTTTTGAACTTGCTTGAAGTATAATAAATTCTGCTCACAGCCCCTCATTTTAATTCTGTTTAAATCTTTCTGTTTCAAATGTATTTCTTTAGAACAATTTATTGTTGAATTCTGTTTTCTAATCCATTGTGTTTCCTTCTTCCATTTTATAGGTGAGTACATTTCATTCACAATCACGTTTATGATTGCTAAATGTGTGTTTTCCCCCATAATAACTTATTATTTTTTCTTCTTTCCTCTTGACTCCCTTCCCCTTTACAAAGGAAGGAGAAGAGAAGGATCCTTCTTTTAATGTGTAATGTCTGTTCTGTTCTCATCCCTTGGGGCCTCCATTCTTCACCAAAATCAGACCTAGATTTTTTGGTTCTTATACAGCCTTTCTCTCTTGTTTTTGTTGTTCAGTCATTTCTGATGTGTCTGACATTTCATGAACCTATTTGGAGTTTTGTTGGTAAAGATTCTGTATGGTTTGCCATTTCCTTCTCCAGACCTTCTCTCCTTTCAACCTCCAAAAAAATGTTTGTGTTTTCCTAAAATCTAGAGCACATGTCAGACCATTCCCAGTATATCTCTAGGAGAGTGGTTACTCCCTCCCAAGATCCCCATCTTTTCTACAAAACAATTCTTCTAGTGATATTCAGATCCAGCATAGAATTTCCTCTTGTTGATTTCTCCATATTTTGAAAGATGAAATTATCATTAAGGCAAATCAAGAAGTTATAAATTGCTCAATTTTTGGCAGAGAGAGAGCCCCACCAGATAATATGGAAAATTCAAGTCATTCATCATTGTGATATTATGTTTCTGTTCTATGCTTGTAATCTGTTTCCCAAACTCCTAATCTATCTTCTTCTTTTGACTAGGTAATCAATAGTACAGTCCCATGACCACTTTTGTTCTCATAGCTACCTAAACACTCCATTGATCCCCATTTATCTTTACTCAGATACTCTCCAACAAACATCCACTTTCTGTTTCTTGTATCTCCCCACACATTTTACACCATCCCACTTTTCCCCTATCATTTTTTAAAAAAAATAAAATAGTTTGAGTGATATTCCTGTCATCAGTTTCTTCCCACCAAATCTCAGTGATCTCTAATACATAATAATGTTAAAGCTTCTAGTTCCTCTTACTTGTAATCTAAACACTGTTTGAGATTATATATAAACTTTCAAGACCAAGTGCATAAAATCTATGTAAAGTAAAACCCAAGTAAAGTAAATACTTTCTTCTTTCTTGGATATTTTTCTCCTATGAATTTCTGGAATCTCAACTGCACTTCTTTTTTCAATGCAACTACTCTTGATGATATCTAGTAGGTTTCCCCCACCCACACTCTTTTATTTTAAAAATCTCTTTGATCATATTTACAAGACACTCAGTACATACATTCTTATTAACTTTTTCCAGGCATACCATATTCTAGAACAGTAATCTGTTTTTCCAATGTTTTGATCCATTGTCCAAGAGTACAAATCCATTTCAGATAACACTTTCATTGTCAGTTGTTAACTTTCAAAATCAATTTTTCATTTTCTTTTACATTCTTTGTCTGATGGATAACATTGAGGAAAATGCCACTGGTTCCTTGGTCACCTTCATTTTCTTGCCCAAGTCTTTATAATCTTTGACATTGCTCTTGTGGTTCCTTCTAACAGTTTCATTGGGTCCACTTGAATCAATCAAAATGGAAAAAAATTGAAAGATGCAATTATTGGATTAACATCTGTCATGGAAACCTTTTTTGTGAATTCATTAGGGAGGGGTTCACTCTTAAAACAGGAGAATCTAGGTGGCACAGTGAGTAATAGCACTGACTTGGAGTCGGGAAGACATGAGTTCGAACTTGGTCTCAAATATTTAATAGCTATATGACCCTGGGCAAGTCATTTAACATCTATCTGCCTCATTTGTCTCATCTGGAAAATGAATACATAGCAGTCACCTCCCAGGATTGTTGAGAGGATGAAATGACAGAATATTTATAAAGCATTTAGCACCGTGCCTGGCACATAGTAAGTGCTTACTAAGTAGTTGTTCTTCCCCTCCCCTTTTAAAATAAAAACAAAGAGTATACATTTCACAGGTTAATAGATTAATGTTATAATTCTTGATTTTTTTTCTTGACCGAAGCTGTGGAATATGATGTAATAGAAAACAAAAATAAAATCAGAGGAACTGAGTTCAAATGCTGGTATCTTTATATGTTTGTTATGTGACCTTGGGTAAGTGACTTACTTTCTTTGGGTATCTAAATCCTTATTTTTAAATGATGGAGTTTATTAGATGACCTCAAAAACCCCCTTCAGTTTATGCCTAGATTTCACTGTTTGATTTATTTTTGTTTAAGAAGTGGAAAATCTAATGCCATTTTGCATCTTTTGGTTTTCACAGCTAGAAAATGAGGGGACTGGATTAAAGGTCTTTGAGTCCCCTGTAGCCCTCATCCTCTCCAATTATCTGTGTAACTGTTGACGTTTCCAAAACAGTCATTTGCGATTTTGATTTAATGAGTTATCCTAACTCAAGTTTCTAATCTTCCTCCCAAAGATTTCTGAGGCTTTTTTGGTATCTTTCTCTATATGGTAGTTTTGCCAAATACAATTTTCTCTGAGCCAGTTGAGTGCATCTGCAAAAGGATTGGTCTGGCAGAGTCCAAAAAGGTCCCTGACAGAGAGCCTACCTTCTGGTTTCTCCATGATTACATAACTAGGCAGTCAGGATATCTTGGGAAAGTGCATTGATTGCTCTGCGTTTCAGCTTCCTGGAGCTGATGACCTATCTCCCCTTTATTTGTTAGATTCCATGAAAGAATCCATTACACAGTGTGGTAAATTCTATGAGCATTCAGCTTAGGGTCAAGAAGACCTGACTTGAGGTCGTGCATCAGATACTTACTAGCTGTATCCTGGGCAAATCACTTGTCCTGCATTAGCTGCCTTCTCTATAAAATGAGCATTAATAGCATCTCCTTCGTATGGTTGTTGTGAGAGTCAAAGGATATTTACACACATACACATACATACACACACATGCACACACAATCTCTTGGCATGTATTAAAGCACTCGATTGATGTTAACTATCCATATTCTTTTTTTTTGCTATCACTAATTATCTCTAAGGAGACAATGTATGTGGAAGTATTCTGTAAACTGAGAAGTGTTAAACAAACAATGGAAGATGCTATTAAAGTGGCTCACAATCTCTTCATGTTAGTACTTCTTGGAACATCCAGTTAATATTTTAAAAAAGAATATAACCCTTTGTGGAAGAGCTGAATTGGTCTCTTCGTGAACCTACCAACCCCCTTAATCCAGACTCGGTGTCTGAGGCTTCTTTGGAAATGAGTATGACTGTAAAGATGGAAGAAAAGTTCAGTTTGCCATCTACTCCAACCCCCTCCATTTGGCAATAGGAAAATGAAGGAGGGGAATCTGTCTAAGGTCACACAGGGACTGAGTGATCAGGATATACACCCAGTTCCTTTCATTCCAAAATCCAGTGTTCTTTCTGGTATGATAAGGCTTTCTGCTGTTTGGGTTAAACTGCTTGATATGATCAGAGGAGTTATTTTTACTTGTTTGATTGATTTACTAATTTAATTACTATGTTTTATTTTCTATGTTTCTAAAAATATATGCAAACCTTTCTGTGTTTATTTTTTGTTGGATTTAGGAGAGCAGTTGTCCTTATTTGACTGAGGAAAATTGTTCTCCAAGGATGTTATCTGTTATTATTTCCTTGACTGTACTTCCTCTTGTCAGTAAGACCACCATATGGGAAGATTTAAAACAGGAATGAGTGAATATTGTCTATTGTAAGTACCCCAGTATAGAAGTCATTCCAACTTAATGTAATTGCTATTGCTGATAACTGAACTCAAAAGGTGAGCAGTAGGGCAGATGACTAGGCTTGGTGTTAGAAAGAGCTGGGATCAAAGCCTGTCTGACAAATACAGGTTTGTTTGTTTGTTTGTTTTCCTATAGACAAGTTACTTGGTGTCCCCAGGTAACTCATTAAGGCCCCAAGTTGCAGATGAATTACATCAATGAATATCGTATTCCTGACCTTTTCCAAAATGAATAATCCCATGAGTTTTAAAATATTTAAAGAGAGGATGGGAATTCTTTTTCTGTTGGTTTTCCAGTTACTCCAAAGCAACGCCACTGATGCCCAGCTCTGTGTTGGCCTTTGGGCAGGGAGTGTGATATGCCCTTGTAGCTGAAACCTAAGTCCATTGAGACAGAATTCAGGAATTTCTGGGTCTGTGAATCTTGGCTTCATCCATTAGGGTTCTGCCTCTATGGGGTTTGGATGCTATGATAATAACCAACCCAGTAGCCTATAGACATGTGTAGAATAGTAGTGTCCTCATCTGTAACTCTAGGTGAAACTACTTAGTTCTTTCTGTGACATCATAAAGTTACCCCCCCCCCCTTTTGAGAACCATTGTTCCTTTTGGAAATGATGGGTCATATTGGGTCAGCTTAGTTCAACAATGGCAATAAAAAAGAAAACACAGAGTCTATGAAAAATATCTTAAAAATGTATTTTTTCTGCATTTTTTCCGACTTGAAGATTGGATGATCTCCAGTGGAATTTTGATTTGTTTCAAATATTGGCATCTGGCTAACCTTGGTCAGGGGAGCTGTTTTCCATAAAACCTTCAGCCTCCCCTTGGAAAGTGGTCTAAATCTAATAAGGTCTTTTATTTTCATATGCAAGAGAAATAAATGCAGTCTTTATGTGTAGTGATTCTTTTCAATTTAAAAATATCTTTTATTCCTTCTGGTGTTTTAAAATTTTAAAGAAAAAATTACTGAAATAAAACTAATTCAGATGTTTGCAAGATAAAATTAGTTTTGGTCAATAACAATTTTGTTTTGTTTTATTTTGAGGGTCAACACATTGCTGACTTGCAAAGACAAACAGATAATTTTTGCTTGTAGGACAGATGTTCAAATGAACAGCTTATGGGTCTTATAACATCCCTGGCAGATTTCTGCACCCAGAATAGCTGGAGTGCAAGCAACCATTTGTACATGCACAGTATCTCTTCTGGGCCCATTCTCCCAATCCCCACTTACACTCCTGATTGTGCCTCAGAGGCTAGAGTAACCCTGCTGGAGGTGTTAGGGGTAACTGTGAGAAGTTGGGGTTTATCATTTATGACTCCCCTCTGATGCCATCCAGAGTGTTTTGACCTAACAATATTCATTTTTACACAGTGATTTTTACTGAGAAGATGTAGCAAAGGTGGAAGTTACAAAAATCATCCCCCAAATTGGGAAGGGCATTATCCATTAACACATACACCAAGTTCCTTGGGATAGCGGGCTCAAGCTTAAAGAAGTTGATTTCCTCTAATTTATACTCTACCCTCTCCACACGCACGCACACACACACACACACAAGTGGGATGAGGAGTGGTGCAGATACATTTTAAGTGTAAATTAAATGGTACTAAGGCCTACAGGTAGGTAACACACTGGGCTGAAAAGTCCTTTGTGACCCTGGGCCTTGACAGGTTTACTTTTTTTCCCCTTCCCTTCAAGGAGACAACGTCAGCCTCCTTCAGGGAATGGCGTGGTGAGAGATGAATTGCTTCTCCCTCAGACCATCTCTTTTCATGACGTAGCACTTTAGCTAATAGGTAAATCCACTGCTGGACTGGGTCAACAAGGCTGAATAATGATGATGACGGTGAAACTAATAGCTAACATTATGTAGCACTTTCAAGTTTGCAAAGCTCTTTACAAATATTATCTCATTTAACTCTTACAACACCTCTAGGAGAGAGGTACTGTTACTTTCCTTATTTTACAGGTGAGGCACTTTAGTAATTTTCATTTGTGTCTGATTCTCTATGACCCTATTTGAGGTGTTCTTGGTAAAAATATTAGAGTAGTTTGCTATTTTATTCTTCAGCTCATTTTACAGATGAGGAAACTGAGGCAAGCAAGGTTAAGTGATTTTTCCAGGATCACATAACCAGTAAGTATCTGGGGTAAGATTAGAACTTAGGAAGATGTCTTCCTTACTCCAGGCCTGGTGCTCTATCCACTGCACCACCTAGCAGCCCAGATGAGGCTGACAGAGATCAAATGACTTGCTAGTAAATATGCAAAGTTGTATTTGAATTCAGGTCTTCCTGATTCCAGGACTAGTGCATTATCCACAGAAACACCAGACTGCCAAGTGGTTGTCGCCTTGGCTCCCGTGGTCTCTGCTACTGACTTCATTGCCGAAGGGAACCCTGATGGTCCTTCCAAACTTTTAGAGTTCACAGGCATGATAACCTGGCCAGTTCTATCTTCAGATACTCATTTCTACAACATTAGGAAAAATAAGCACCAAAGAAACAGATAGAGTGCACTGAGAGTCATTGTCACTTGATGGGATGGGATAATAGCGAGCATTTGTATGGTGCTTAATATATGCCAGGTGTTATGCTAAGCATTTTACAAATGAGGAAACTGAGGCAAACAAGGTTAAGTGACTTGTCAAGGTTGCACAGCTAGTATGTGATTGCCATGAGCTTTCAGATGCATGGCAGGGGCAGGGAAGCAATTCTTCTTTACCTGAAAGATGCCATGGAAGAGACAGCAAGAAACTCCTTGTTCAAACCTTTTGAATGCATGCTCAATTCTGACTCCATCACTAATTTAGAGAGTACAGCATCACTGTTCCTATCTCTCATTCATTCATGGCATAGGGCCAGCAAGCCTTCAAGTATTACACAGAAACTGGAAATGATATATTTTATTTGCTCTTTATAACTTGCTAGGAACAATGAATCAACCTATTCTGTGCTCTGAAGACTGGGCTTTCATTCTCATTGCAAATGATTGTTAAGATTCTGCTAGCCTTTCAGTGACTAGCCTTAGTGGCGAGAACAGAGGGGAAGGTGTGCTTTTAATTTATTAGATTGCGCTTTTCTTTCTTTGATGTATAACAGGCCTTGGGGGAGGGAGGAAAAAGGCAAAGAGGAAGAGGAAGGCAATGGGAGGGAAACAAAGGTGATTGAACAACATGAGCATGCCTTCAGTCACTGAGCGGTTTGGTTCACTTTTCTCTTTTCAAAGACCATAGTTCCTGTTGCTCTGTTCCAACCAGCCACCATGGAAATGTAGACTCTTGGTTGGGGTCAATGTGGTTCTTTCCAGGATTGATTTTATCTTTGCTGACTTGCAAATAGAACCACTAGCTGATCATTGCTTGAAAAAACAACAACTACCTTCACATTTAATAGCATATTTATGTTAGTAATTCCTTTCATGGGTGGGGGGGAAACCAGTATAATATAATAGAATGAGTCATGGATACCCAGGCTCAAGACCTGGCTTTGCTAGCTTGTGACCTTGGGCAGAGCACTTGACCTGCCTAAGGCTCTTTTTTCTCATCTGTATGACGGGCATAATAAAAATTGTACTACCTTACCTAAAGGGTTTTGTAGGCCAACCATCAAGTACTTACTATGTGTCAGGTACTGTGCTAAGGACTAGGAGTACAAAGAAAGGCAAAATCAGTCCCTGACCTCAAAAATTCCTGTTTGGGTGACTGATTTATGATGAGAATAAATAGATTTATACATGATATATTCACAGCAGATGGACAGTAGAGGGGAAGATTTGGAAATCTGAGGGAGCTAGGAAAACCCTGCAGCAGAAGTGGCATTGGAGCTGAGCCTGGAAGGAAGTCATGGATTTCAAGAGGCAGAGGAAGGAAGGGAGAGCATTCCAGGCATGGAGGCCAGCCAGTGCAGTGGCCTGGAGCTGGGAGATGTGAGGATCCAGGAAGCTAGCGTAGGAAAAACATGAGAAACTTTGGATAGATGTATTTTAACTTTTTGGCCTCAAGAATGTGAAAATGTGAATAATCAGTGAAGTATATACGTCTTTCTGCAAAACAACAGTCATCTCAAGGTCCTGAAGAGCAGTCCTATGGAAGAAAGATTCACCAGGTTGAGAGATGCCATGAAAGTAGGAGAGCAAGGAATACATCTCTTGAGGAAAATGAATCTTGCTCCTGTGCACTGGTATCTAGGAAGAGATGCTGTATTAGGCTTGGAATCAGGGGCCAGTGGCTGGAGCTTCAGCTTTGTACATGTGAGAAGACTTTGGTAAGCCATTTAATCTCTAGATTTCTTCTTCTGTAACATGAAGATGTCATAACCCTTACTATTCCAATTACCTACAGCAATGTCAAAATTCTGCATCATTCAGTTGTAACAGCTGGCTCAGTCTGGTGTCTGGAATTATTGCAAGTCACTTCCAAGGTGAAAACTAGTACTTGGGAAGTAATGTTCAGAGACAAGGGATGCGTGTGTAAATATACCACTCATTTGAGGATTCTTTAATGGAGAAACAGTGTTGCCTAATGAATAAAGAGCTGGCCTTGAAGCCTGAAGACCTGATTTTAGATCTTCCCTTGATGTACACTGGTTGTGCAAGGCTCTTAATCTACGCAACTAAAATCGTAAATTGCAAAGGTGTAAACCTGCCTTGGCAGAGGTAGCTCCCATCTTTAAGAATTCCTTGTCCCAATGAAATGACAGATGGAATCCCTGTCCTTTGAAATTCATTATTAGTGTTTGGGAACATTCCAATGGGATGAAAATAAGAAAAGAAAATGTCACACATTAGAATGAATATTAAGAAAACTGAAGGGATGCCCATCAACTGGGGAATGGATGAACAAGTTGTGGTATGTGAATGTAGTGGAATATCATTGTGCTGTAAGGAATGATGTGCAGGAGGACTTCGGAAAGACTTATATGAACTGATGCTGAGTGAAGTGAGCAGAGCCAGGAAAACCTTATACATAGTGTCAGCCACAGTGTGTGAGGACTAACTTGGAGAGACTTGGCTCTTCTCAGCAATGTAAGCTTCTAAGGCAAGTCCAAAAGTCTCATGATGGAAAATGTCCACACCCCGAGAAAGAATTATGGAGTCTGAATGCAGAGTGAAGCAGACTATTTGCTCTCTTTTTGTTTTTTCTTTCTTATGGTACATTTCATTGGTGATAATTCTTCTTTGGAATATGACTAATGTGAAAGTATGTTTAATATGAATGTATATATGTACAGCATATACCAGATTGCATGGCATCTTGGTGAGGGGGCAGGAGAAAATTTAAAACTTAAAAGTTTATGGGATTAAATGTTGTAAACTAAAAACAAATAAATTTTTTTTAAAAAAGAAAACATTGGGCTGTGTTTTCCTAGTAATGATGTTCTATTTTTAGCAAATCTATCATTTCATTGATGTGGTGACATTCCACCAGGATCAAACAAATATTTATTTTATTTTGGGATTTTGAATTATATTAGTATGGATTATTCTGATTGTGAATATCCATACTAATGAGTTTTTCAAATTTCCAAATAAAATAAATATTAAGCAAACAAATGTCTTAATTAATACAATTCCTAATGCTTCAACCATATGATTTGGAAATGAACATTTGTTTCACTGGAAATCTTTTCTAACAGGATTTGTTGGTCCTGTAGGGATGCCCAAATTTTTTGGCAGTTCCTCTATGAAAATGTTTCCAAGTCATCCCATATCCTAAATACTCCTACCATTCTTTCCTACCCCCACCCTTGTCTGCTATGAGTTAGTCAATCAGTAAATATATGTTAAGTGCCTACTATGCACCAACACTGTGCTAAGTGATGAGGATCCAAAAATTGCAAAAGACAGTCCCTTCTCTCAAGAAATTTACAACTTACTGGGCATGATAACCTGCAGATAAATACGTGCAAAACATTATATACAGAACTTACAGGAAATTATTAACAGAAGGAAGGTACATAGGAGGCTTAGGAGGGAATGGGAAAGGCTTCCTTTGGAAAGCTGAAATTTCAGCTGGACCTATGAGCCTTACCATGAGTGGGAGATGGTCTTTTGGGTTTTGGTGGCTTTTGATTAGACATGATTATGTAGTTACAAAGATGTGAACATTCTCAGAAATCTCTGGTTGGCAACATTTAGATTTGGCATTCAAGTTTATTTTACAGGTAGTATAGATGAGATCTGAGTCACTTGGGTACACTTGACTTGACTAGTACAAATGCAGCTTTGACTGGCTTGCTCTGTCCAAGTAAAAGAAAGGGCTGTTAAGTTATTGGGTCAATTGAGAATACATATCATCACAGTCCATATGGGCAACTTCACATCCTCTCTGATTTGAATGAATACTTACTGGTCCAAATTCACTGACCAAAGGCATGGTTCTCTATTTTCTGTGGAAGTATCAACCTAGTCATGCTTCCCAAGGGAAATGTTGAAAACAACATTGTTAATGACTGTTCAAGCAAGATTAGAGAAAACATTTGAAGTTGAAGGAACATAAAAAACCCTGTTCTTGTAGCAGAGTGGCTCACAATGCTCTCATTTCTTCCTTGATTCATCTTTATCTTGGAAAAACAGTGTTCCTTTGAATCTGTTCTTGGCTTGTGCAGTTCTGAACCCTTCCTGAAGCTGAGGCTGATAAGGTCTTGACGAACTCTGTTCCGTTATCTCAAGTAGGAGATCAAATATGAACCATATGGGGAATCATGACATAGACACTTCAGTTCCTAAAAACTCAGATGATCTCATTTATGAAAAGGGACAATTTCCTCAAATCTGCAACTTTGATTTACATTTGGACAGTCAACATTCAGAGGTGTCCTCTGGATGTTTATTATCTTGGACAAATGCCAACAAATTTTGGTTAACATTCTTCGTTCTTAGGTTAGAGAAGTTCTTGACATTTTATGACAGCTGGAACGATCAAGCTGGATAACTTTAAGGACTGACTTGCAGATTAAAGAGGAAAGTTCTGCTCAGGAGTCTAGAGCTGCTTCTTAGTCCCAGGTGCTTAATGATAACCCTTATAAAATGGGAGTACATAAATCACCATGTATACTTCAAGAAGGTGGAAGTTCTGCTGCTTCCATGATGCCCTGCATTGGTGCTTGAGGTTTCTTTCTGCTTTTGCCAGATTCTCTGCTTCCTGAGTCCTTCTTTTGTGCACAGCCCATCATCACCAAACCCTCACCCAATCCATCAAAGCACTCCCCTAACCTCTCTTCCTCTTCCAACTTCTAAATTACTTAGTGGATTAGCTCAGACTCTTTCTCCTTTCCTGTGATCCTAGTTGTTAAGATTTTCTTTCTCCTCACATAATCATAAGCATACATCTCTCTATCTGCTTTCTTATTGTTGTTCAGTCATCTTCAGTCATGTCTGACTCTTGATGACCCCATTTGGGGTTTTCTGGCAGAGTTACTGGAAGGTTTTGCCATTTCCTTCTCCAGTTCGTTTTACACATGAGGAAACTGAGGTGAGCAAAGTTAAGTGGCTTGCCCAGGGCCACATAGCTGGCACTTATTTGAGGCTAGATTTGAACTCACAAAGGTGAATCTTCTTGACTCCAGGCTTGGCAATGTATCCATTGCATCATGTAGCTATATCTTTCCCCAATCCTGCTTCCCCTTCTCCCAATTAGTATGTAAACTTGAGGGCACAGATTGCTTTTCATTTGAATTTGTTTCACCATAATCTTTCACATAGCTGGGATAGAGACTGGACCTGTGACTTCATTGGTATAGGGATCTTGAGTGAGGAAACTCCATCTACCAAGGGAGGCCAGCTCAGTCCTTGCCATTTTGAATCACAGAGATTTGCATGGAGCACTGAGATTTTAAGTGACTTGTATAGGGTTATGCAACCAGGGGATGTGTCAAATGTGGAACTTGAACCCAGGTCTTCTTGGCTGTAAAGAGAGTCTTCTACCTGCTGCTATGATAGCCCTCTCTAGCACATAATAACTACTTAAAAAATGTTAATTGTATCACATGGTCTTATACATAGCTGAGCATAATAGGTGCTCAGTAAATATTAATTTCTTTATTTTATCATATCATATCATACCATACCACATAATCACATCATATCATGTCATATCAGACTGTATTGTTAAATTTGTCCAAAAACTCACATCATCATTTTGCCCTTGACTCAGTGAAGGTGACATTCTGCTGCATGTATATTATCCCTTGCCTGTAGCCCTTCCTAGGAGCTAATGATTAGAACTATGAAAATACTTATAAAGCTCATAAAAACTTCCGTCAAAATGAAGGAAAAAAATTAATGGTTTTATAGTTTCTCTTCTTTTCTTGTAATTTGCTATTAAAATAATGTTTTTGGCAGCTGATCTTACAACTGAGTAAAGAGGCCCTCAAGAGGCCCAAGTCCTGGCTTCCTTAGTTTTCTTTGGATCACTTTTCCAAGGGTAATCCTTTGGCACTCTTTGAATTGATAACTTGTAGGTGGCCAACTAATCACTGCTCCCCTTTGCCTTTCCAAAAATAGAGAAGTCCAATTCTCTGGGACACTGACTTAAATTTGGAACTCTGCAAACCATTTCTTCAACCAAATAAAAGAAATAGAGCTATCAGGAAATCAATGAAGGGCACATATGAAAACAGTCTCCAGATTCCAGGGTATCAGAGTTTGGGTTTTTTAAAAAAATTTTTATAAGCTAATGAAATTTAAGCATAGAAATATAAAAGTTGGTAATTAGAGAAGAATCATTGTGTGCCAGATAACTAACAATAGCTGACATTTATAGAGCACTTTAAGGTTTGCAAAACACTTTAAATACATTATCTCATGAGATCCTCACAACAGCCCTGGGAGGGATTTTTTCAACCCCATTTTGTAGATGAGAAAATTGAGACTTCTTCATGGCCACATGGGTAGTCATTGTCTGTGGCATTATCTAACCTGACCCCAGGTCTTTATGATTCTAAGACTAGCTTTCTACTATACTTTCTATGCCATATCTCTGTTGTACTCTCTATACTATGTCTCTCTTTCTTGGCATGTGCGTATACACACAAACTTATGCACACACACATATGTGTACAGTCAATCCTTAACAATTATACATTTAACTTTCTCAACTTCAAGCATTCAAGTGATCTTATTAGGAACTTCACTTTCACTTTCATATTTGCTACTGAGCACCTTCCTGGCTACGCACAACAGAGAAAATAATGAGAAGCACTATGCACACAAGTTTGTGGAGCGGCTGGTGTCCTACTAGAGTGGCTTGGCATACCTGATAAGTTAGCTAGAAACAACAAGGCTGCCAACCTCATAATCAATGGCAGATTCAAGATTAAACCTCAACTGATCTCTGCTGTGCTCACATACTTTGGGACCTTGGATTATTTCAAGCTTTGTGATATCCAATTCCATCCACCAGTCATGAAGGACAGAGTGTCAGTCGTGATGCTGGGATCTTCACTACTCTCTGTGTATTCTGACAGCAGTGACTAAAGTCCCAGCTACCTGTCCTTTGGTTTTCAGCCAAGGCAGAGAGGTTTATAATAGTATAGTATACATTGCAACATTCTTACACAGTCATCTGACACAGTGGAAGGTAAGATTCAGGTTAAAAATGTTTTAAGTTGTGAGAATTTTATTTGCCACACAGTATTTATGGTACTGTAGATTTCATGTGTTACAAAAAGTGAATATAGTTTGAAATCATTTCTTCTTAAAAACTGAGATGTTAGACAAAAAGGTCACAGAATTCTAGGGAATTATGAAGTAAGCAAAAATGTTTTGCATGTTACCAATTTTATTTTATGTGCTGTGTTTTATGAGTATTTCATGGTTACTATGCCAGGAAAAGTGCATGCTATCAGAATAATTTTGTTATAAAGAATTTGTAGGCAGAAAAGTATATTTTCAGTGATCTCTAGTAAAAGATTATAGTTTTTGCTGGACAGGGGAACCCAATCCTCTATTTCACATTAGTTCAGTGTATCAACACTTGCATTTTTGACTTCTAAGCTGTTTCCTGGGAACATTACCCCCATGAAAGTGGAGGATCAACTGTGTGTATTAATATGCATATGTACACATACATATGCATATGTACATATCTACATATGTGTGTATACATACATGTATACACATGTATGTATAGGCATAACTATGTATAACATTCATTTACTCAGTAAACAGTTATTCATTCAATTCAGCAATTTAACAATAATTTTAAAATATTTACTCTTTGTAAGTTGAGAAGCTTAATATAATGGCTAGAGGGCCAGCCTCCAAGGAAGCAAGATGTGAATTTAACTTGTGTCTGAAATATCTGTGTGATTTTGGGCAAGTTACTTAATTTAACCAAAAGCAACTCTCTTCGGCTATAAATTACAGATCATTTTCTGGAGGAAATTTCTATATTGGCAATTACTGATACAGACAAAATAAGGTCCCAGATTTTCCTTTCACATATATGTCTATCTATCTATCTATCTGTCCATCTGTCCATCTGTCTTCTCCACACAGATATATATATACACACACACTCACTCTGTCTCTATATTTACATACATATGCACACATATGCATATACACATACATACAAATATATGAACTTACAAGTATTACCATGCTGCCTGTCTGTGTCAAAAAAAAGTGAGTTTTCTTTTTGTTTTTTTATACACTAGGATATCTACCTGCAAAACCAGAGGGAGATCCAAGCTACTATCAACTTATACATGGATAGGATCATAAACCTAGAGTTAGAAGGGACCTTAGAGGCCACCTATTCCAAGATGAAGAAATTGAGAAAAGCTAGGTTAAGGAGATTGGAGATCACTATGATCTTGTGAGCTTTGAGAAGTTTTGAAAGTAAGCTATCCAAGGTTTGGAGTCAAGTGCAAACTAGGTTTTTCGTTCAGCCCAGCTTTGAAGCCCAAAAGAACAACCTTTAGGACCCATTCAGGCCAGTGTCACTGAGAAGGGGTTCATTTAGTAATCATAGTGTATTTGGATATAAACATGATAGGTTTATATCAATGTTCAATTTTATGTTTTGTTACGTTACGTTACGTTACGTTACGTTACGTTATGTTATGTTATGTTATATTATGTTATGTTATGTCATGTCAATGTTATGTAGAAACTGATCAGTTTGAAATCATTTCCCTCAAAGGCCTAGGAGGTACAGATGAGAGAATGACCCTGAAGTTTGTGTATGTGTTTGTGAATATGTTTCAATTTCTGTTCTTACTATGTCTTTGAAGTAAATATCCCTTTGTAAAACCTAATTGATATTAACTGTTTAAATGGAACTGGGATGCTAGTCACTGGTGGTTAACAATGGAGAGACCACACTTGATAACAACTTAATCCAATAGCATTAGACAAAGGCATTCTAATATTCAGTGGTAGCACCAAGATGCTGAGGGGCAATGCAACCAGTTTTACTCTGAGAGAGTGAAGCCAGAGCGTACTTACTTCAGAGTATTCAACAATATAATTGGTTTGAAATGTGGACTAAATGAAAAAGTAGGATTTCATATATTCTCAATTCCTGTCACTCTTACTTGGTCCATCTGGATTAAAATAAATCTAAATTTCTTTTCCCCTTTAATCCTTAGATTAAGCAGATTTATAATTTTCCTGTGCCACCTGAGTATAATGAAATGATTAGTTATCTTACTTGTTGAATTCAGTTACTGAAACAAATTTTTCCTCTTTCAACTTCTCATCCACCAAGTTCTTGTGGCTGCATTCAGTTCTGATTGAGACATAAGGAAACAAAATTCCAGAAGGGGACAACTGATTTTTAACATTAATTAGTTTCAAGCAGTCTATAAATACTTTTTAAAAGGATCAGCATTTTGTTTAGTCATGTTGAACCATTTAAAAATAGGCATCACCAAGTTTCCTTAAAGATATACATACACATGCCTTTTGACAATTGACTAGTTTAAGTCTTAAATTAATCCAAGTGTCCTCTTGGTGACTTGGATCTAAGGACTACAATAAACCATCTGTTGGCTTTTCTGTATGTTGTTCTCTTCGATCATAACCAGCTTTCTTTACAACATTTTTAAAAAAATGTCTTTTGTGATGGGTAACGGGTTATTCCACGTACACCATTTATATCATCTTCACTGTTATTCACCAACAGTAATAACTAACATTAGTGTGAGGGTCATTATACTGGGCTCAAGTCTTTCCTCAGCTGCACATTGATCATATGATCCTGGGAAATTCACTTCACTTCTCAGTAACTCACCGTTTGTTTTTTTCATCTGGAAGATGAGAGAGATGGACTCAGTGGTCTCTTCTCAGAGTCAGAAGGACTCAGAGTCCCTTCTGACTCTAAGTTTATGATTCCATGAGAAGACATGTGTTCAAGTGTTAGCTCTGACACATACTGGCTGTGTTACCCTGGGCAAACCAATAACCCTTTCCATGCCCCACGTACCATATGAGTCACAAAGAAGAAGCCAATCTTCACTAGCAGAGGCAGTTTTCTCATTGGTGTTCCCAAGAGTAATGAATTTTCCAGTCAACCTCAGTCAGTTCCGTCATTGAAATCATGTAGTACATTAAAGTTTACAAAGTTCTTTGTGTAATTTATCTCATTTGACCCTCGCAATAACCTTGTAAAGTCAGTACTATAGGAATGATTCTATGTATAGATTAGGAATTGTCATCATAGAGAAGACAAATTACTTCCTTATCATCACATAGCAAGAAATGAAGTAGGAGGTTGTATTTGAGTTCAGCTCTTGCTGGCTTCAGGTCCTGCACTCCAACTACTACAACACTGCACCTTGATGAGCCTGTGGGACCCAAATTCTCTTAACTCTCTCTCTCTCTGGAAGACATGCAAGGCCTACAAAAGGCTTGGTTCCTCTTGCTAGCTCTGTCAGCCAGTGAGTAATTACAAGTTCCATTCCATGATTTTACAGTCCCCTTCCTAATCACACCCCAGATGTAAAACAGCTGATGCCCTTATTAACCAGAGTGTTGAGTTACAGATGGTTATTTCTCTTTAAATAGAAAATAATTTGACTCCAGCTACTGTCAAATGGCTTTCCATAAGATGGATTGTAAGGAAGTCACGTTACTTGAACAGCTTTTAAAAATCATCCTCAATCTTCCTTCTTAAAAAAAAACTCAAATAGCAACATCAGTAAGAAAGTATGAAAGCTCTGGAAATGTAGGGAATTCATGTTGCTGAAGGAAGGGAGATCATTCTGTAAAGAATGTCCTGTGAAATATCTCCTGTGCTAGGATGTGCCTTCCCAAAATGTGAATTCTTTCTATGTGCTGTCAGACAAAGTACTGGATCTCGGATCAGAGAACCTAGGATATGGAATCCTGGCTCTGCTACTTCTAAATTCCTCTTTTGAGGCCTCATTTTCCTCATCTATTTTTAAGAAGGTTAGGTTACCAAATTTCTAAACTGTGATCCAACTTAGGATTCTGTGATCTCTTTCTTCAAATGTTTATTATTTTTTTCTGAAGTTTTCATTAATAGAGATTCCCTTGCAAACAACTGTAAAATAACGACTCAAATTGAAATCTTGAGTGGCAGAGCCAACAAAAGGTTAGTGAAATAGTTTTCCAACCCAAGGTATCTTAGCAAGTCAGAAAGTGAGATGTGACATGGGGTGGAGGCTGGCCATTCAACACTAGTATCTGACTTTTCGTGACCCTATTAGTGGTTTTCTTAGCAAAGATACTGGAGTGGTTTGCTATTTTCTTCTCTAGTTCATTTTACAAATGAGGAAACTGAAGCAAAGAGTGTTAAATGATGTGCTCAGGGTCCTTAAGCTAGTAAGTATCTGAGGCAGGTTTGAATTCATAAAGATGAGTCTTCCTGACTCCAGATCTGGCACTCTATCCACTGAATCTCCTCGCTGCCTTTCCCTAATTAACACTGATATAAGAATTTTAAATAAAATACTAGCAAGGATACTTTAGCAATGTATCTCAAAGACCATACACTATGACCAGTAGCAGTCTTCAGGCCCCAGTAACGATTGGCTGGTTCATTATTAGGATAACTATTGGCATAAGTGACAGTATCAAAAACAACAAAAATCATATAATTGTATCAATAGATGCAGAAAAAGCTTTTGACAAAATAAGCATTCCTATTAAAACAAGAAAGCAAAGGGAGCAATGGAATCCTTATTAAAATAATATCTGTCAAAAACCTAAATGCAAAGTTTTCCTAATATGATCAGAGGAGAAGCAAGGATGTCCAGTATCAACACTGTTATTCTATATTGTATTGGGAATGCTAGCTATAGCAATAAGAGAAGAAAAAGAAATTTAAGCAGTAGCAATAATCTATAAGGAAGAAGAACAATTATTCTTTGCAGATGATATGATGACTTATACTTAGAGAACTTTAGAGAATCAACTAAAAAACTAGTTGAAACAATCAACAAATTTTTAAAAAGTTGCAGGATATAAAACATACCCACAAAATCATCAAAATTTCTACATATTACCAACAAAATTCAGAAAGATAAAATCCATTTAAAATAACTGCAGGCAATAGAAAATATAAAATAATACCTGTCAGGATAAACCTAGGGACCATAAGAAGATAATTTAAAAATACTCTTCACACGCACAAATCTAAAAAATATGAGAAATATTAATTGCTCTTGGGTAGGATAATCCAATAAAATAGAAATGACAATTATGCTTGAGCTATTTTAAAATGTAGTGTCATGTCAATCAAACTACCAAAGAATTATTTTATAGAGCTAGAAAAAAATATAACAGAATTCTTCTGAAAGAAAAAAAGATCAGTAATATTAAGGGAATCAGTGAAAAAGAATGTGAAGGAAGGCAGCCAAGCAGTACCAGATTTCAAATTCTATCACAAGGTGTTAATCATGAAAAAAACAAACAAAACAAACAAAACTTAGCTAAGACATAGAGTAGTGGATCAGTGAAATAGATTACACAATACAGAGTAGGTAATGACTGTAGTAATCTAGAATTTGATAAGCACAAAGATCCCAGTATTTGGGGAAAGACTTCACCATTCAAGAAAACTTCCTGGGAAAATTGTAAAGCAGTTTTGGAAGAAACTAGGCATAGATTAATATCTCACAATTTATACTAAGATAAAGTCAAAATGTATAAATGATTTAGTCATAAAGAGGACACTATAAGTGAATTAGAGGAGCATGGAAACTTGTGCCTGTTAGATCTATAGATCTGTAGACAAAGGAAGAGTTTGTTATTAAACAACAGACAGTTAATTCACAGAAAGTAAAATGAATAACTTTATTTGTATGAAATTATAAAAATTTTTGCACAAACAAAACTAATGAAGCCAAAATTAGAAGGAAAACTGGAAATTAGGGAAAAATATAGAAAATTTCACTAATGAAGACCTCATTTATCAAATATTTAAGGAATTGAGCCAAATTTATAAAAAATAAATGCTCTAATAGTATGAATAGGCAGTGTTCAGATGAAGAAATCAAAACTATCAATGATCATGTGACTATAAATCACTATTGATTGGAGATATGCAAATTAAAAGCAACTCTGAGATACTACCTTACAGATATTAGATTGACTAATATGACAGAAAAAAATAACAAATGCTGGAGGACATATGGAAAAATTTGACACTAATGCACTGTTGGAGTTGTGAACTGATCCAGCCATTCTGGAGAAAATTTGAAACTATGACTAAAAGGCTACAAAACTGTGCATATCATTTGGCATCACAGTATTGCTATTAGGTCTGTATCTCAAAGAGGTCAAAGAAAAGGGAAAAGATCCTATATGTACAAAAATATTTACAGCAGCTCTTTTTTATGTTGTCAAAGATTTGGAACTGAAGGGATACCCATCAGTTGGGCAATAGCTGAAGAAGTTGTGCTATGTAATTGTGGTGGAATACCATTATACTATAAGAAAAGATGAGCAAGAAGGTTTAAGAAAAACCTAGGAAGACTTACATGAACTGATACAGAGTGAAGTAAACAGAACCAGAACATTGTATATAGTAACAATGTTGTAACAATGATCAACTGTGAAAGATTTAGCTACTCTGATCAAGACAGTTCCAAAGAACCCATGATGAAAAGCTCCATCCCCAGTGAGATAATTCATGAACTCTGAGAACAGATTGAAGTATATATTTTTAAAATTTCTTTAGCAACATGGATAATATGAAAATATGTTTGACATGATTTCACATGTATAATCAATATCATATTCTTTGCCTTCTTAAGGAATGTGGAAAGGGAGGGAAGGAATTGGCAATTCATTTTTTTAAATGAATGTTAAATATTTTTACATGCAATTAGGAAATATTTAACAAAATAAATAAAAACATGATATCCACAAAAGTCCCAATAAAACACCAAAGATATCTTAAACCAATAGCAGCAGTCTTCTCTTGAGAAACCCATAGTAGTTGTTCCAAATTCTTCTCTCTCTTTAAACTTTCCACAACACCCTCTCCCTCACCCTATCCTCTTGGCTAAGGTGAGGAGGCTGCTGGGCTTCCTTTTATATCTGTGGGAATAAATCTATAGAAGTATTAAATGGATAGTATACCACTGAGGGACTGTTCCTTTAGCATGTATGGGACTGTGGCTGGTAGAAAACAGAATTGGCTTCTTTCCCATAACTCCTTTTCATAGTATTTAATTTTCCCCCCAATTACACATCAAAACAATTTTTAGCATTCAGTTTTACCAGATTTTGAGTTCCAGTTTTTCCCCTTCCCTCCCTCCTCTCCCCTCTTCTGAAAATGGTAAGCAATTTGATATAGGTTATATACATGTGCTATCATTTAAAGCATATTTCCATATTAGTCATAGTAGTTAAAGAAGAAACCAATCAAAAGGGGGGGAAGCACAAAAAATGGATAAAGTAAGTGAAAAAAATTCTTCAATCTACATTCAGAGTCCATCTGTTCTTTTTCTGGATGTGGGTAGCATTTTCCTACATGAGTCGTATCATTGCTGTTGAGAAGACCTGAGTCATTCATATTGATCATCACACAATGTTGCAGATGAGTACAATATTTTCCTGGTTCTGCTCATTTCACTTTGCATCAGTTCATACAAGTTTTTTTTCCCAGCTTTTTCTGAAATTTACCTGTTCACCTTTTCTTATTGCACAATCAAATTCCATTTCATTTATGTACCACATTTTATTTAGACATTCCCCAATTAATGGACATTCCCTCAATTTCCAATATTTTGCCACCACAATATTACTATAAATATTTTTGCACATGTAGGCTCTTTGCTCTCCAGAATGGTTGGATCAGTTTACAATTCTACTAACAATGCACTAGTGTCCCAATTTTCCTACTTCCCTTCCAATATTTATCATTTTCCTTCTTGTTTCATATTAGCCAACATATTGGTGTGAGGTGGTAGCTTAGAGTTGTTTTGATGTGTATTTCTCTAATCAAAAGTGATTTAAAGCAATTCTTCACATGTATGTAGATAGCTTTGATTTCTTTATCTGAAAACTGCCTGTTCCTATTCTTTGACCATTTATCAACTGGAGAATGATTTGTACTCTTGTAAATTTGACTCAGTTCTCTATATGTTTTAGAAATGAGGCATTTATCAGAGATACTTTCTGTAAAAATTATTTCGTAGCTTCCTGCTTTCCTTCTAGCCTTGGTTGCATCGATTTTGTTTGTAAAAAAACTTTTATATGAATATAATCAAAATTATCTATTTTATGTTTTGTGATACTCTCTCTTATTTGGTCATGAATTCTTCCATTTCCCATACATCTGACAGGTAGATTATTCCCTGCTCTTCTGATTTGCTTATTGCATCACCCTTTATGTCTACATCATGCACTCATTTTGATTTTTTTCTTGGTATGTGGTGTGAGATGTTGATCTATACCTAGTTTGTTTCCCATTGTTTTCCAGTTTTCCTGGCAATTTTAGTCAAATAATGAGTTTCTTATCCCAATGGCTGGCCCCTTTGAGTTTAATTAAACACCAAGTAACTACGCCAATTGATCACTGTCCCTTGTGTACACAATCTATTCCGTTGGTCCATCATCCTATTGTTTTGGACAGTACCAGATCGTTTTGGTGATTACTGCTTTATAATACAATTTGAGATCTGATATTACTAGACCTCCTTCCTGTGTATTTTTTCCCATTAATTCCCTTGATATTCTTGACCTTTTGTTCTTCCAGATGGATTTCGTTATTTTTTCTAGTTCTGGTAGTTTGGTGTAGCACTGAGTAAGTCAATTACTTTAGGCAGAATTGTCATTATTATATTGTCTTGGCCCACCCACAAGCAAATGATATTTTTCCATTTGTTTAGGCCTGACTTTATGTAAAAAGTGTTTTGTAATTGTATTGCTGTAATTCCTTGGTTTGTCTTGGCACATAGACTCCCAAGTATTTTATGTTGTTTACAGTTGTTTTAAATGGAATTTCTCTGTCCCCTGCTGCTGGGCTTTGTGGGTCATATAAAGAAATGCTGATGATTTGGTGGGTTTATCTTATATCCTGCAACTTCACTAAGGTTGTTAATTATTTCAAGCAGCTTTTTAAGTTGATTCTCTAGAATTTTCTAAGTATGCCATCATATCATCTACAAGGAGTGGTAATTTTGTTTCCTCATTACTTATTTGAACTTCTGCAATTTCTTTTTCTCATGGTATTGCTATAGCTAACATTTCTAGTACTATATTGATGATAATTATATATATATATATATACATACACACACACATACATACATATATATATATATATATATATATATATATATATATATATATATATATACACATATATATAGTGGTGATAATGGGCTTCACCTGTGATTGTACCGAGACGTCTTTTGGTTTATTTTCATTTTGGTTAATGCTTGCTGATGATTTTAGATGATACTACATATCATTTTCCTCTTCCTTTGTTCCTAGTGTTTTTAATAGGAATGTGTGCTATCTTTTTGTCAAAGATTTTTTTCCAGCATATATTGAGATAATTATATAATTTCTGTTGTTTAGTTATTGATATGGTCTATCATGTCGATAGTTTTCCTACTATTGAAACAGCCCTACATTCCTGGCATCAATCCCACTCATCACGGTGTGTAATCCTTGTAATATGTTGCTATAATTGCTTTGCTATTATTTCATTCAAATTTTTTTTGTATCAGTATTTATTAGGGAAATTGTCCTAGTTTTCTTTCTGTTTTTAGATCTTCCTGGTTTAGATATCAGCTCCATATAATCTCAAGAAAGGAGTTTTCACCTATTTTTCCAATATTTTATATGATATTGGAATTAATTGTTCTTTACATGTTTGGTAGAATTCACTTGTGAACCTATAAGGCCCTGGAGCTTCTTTTTTCCTTAGGAAATTCATTAGTGGCTTGTTCAATTTATTTTTCTAAGAGGGTTATTTAGGTATTCTATTTCCTGAACTGTTCATCTGAGTAATTGATATTTTCATAAATATTCACTGATTTCACTCAGATTGTCAGATTTATTGGCATACAATTGGACAAAATTACTCCTAATGATGACTTTAATTTCATCTTCTTTGGTAGTGATTTCATCCTTTTCATTTTTGAAACTGGCTATTTGGTTTTCTTTCTTTTTCTTTTTAAATCAAATTAACAAATAGCTTATCTATCTTATTGTTTTTTTCTGATAAAACCACCTCCTAGATTTATTTATTAACCCAATACTTGGGTTTTTTTTTCTTTTAATTTTCACCCTTATTGTTTTCACCTTTTATTTTCAAGATTTCTAATTTGGTTCTCAATTGGGAATTTTTAATTTGTTTTTTTGAGTTTTTTTCTTTTAGTTGCATGCCAATTCATTGTTCTGTTCTTTTTCTATTTCTTTGATGTAAAATAAAATTTCCTCTAAGTACTGCTTTGGTTGTGTGCCATAAATTTTGATATGTTGTCTTGCTGTTGTCATTTTCTTTAATGAAATTATTGATTGTTTCGATAATTTGTTCTTTGACTCACTTACTCTGTAGGATTAGATTTAGTTTCCAATAAATTTTTAATCTTTCCACTGCCCTTGTTGAATGTAATTTTCATTTCATTATGACCCTAAAAGAATACATTTAATACTCCTGCCTGTCTACATTTGATTTTAAAGTTTTTATGCTTGAATGCATGGTTAGTTTTTTTGCGGCTGCCATGTGCTGCTCAGAAAAAGGGATATTCCTTTCTCTTCTCATTCATTTTTCTCCAAAGCTCTGTCATATCTAACTTTTCTAATATTCTAATTACCACCTTAGTTTCTTTCTTGCTTATTTTTTGCTTGGATTTATCAAGTTCGAAGAGGATACAGTTGAGGTCCCTTACTAATATAGTTTTACAGTCTATTTCTTCCTGTAACTCACTTAACTTCTTTAAGAATTTGGATGCTATGACACTTGGTGTATATATGTTTAATATTGATATTGCTTCATTGTCATAGTACCTTTTAGTGAGATATGATTTTCTTCATTATCTTTCTTAATTAGATCTATTTTAACTTTTACTTTGTCTGAGATCAGAATTGCTACCCTGCTTTTTTTAATGTCAGTTGAAGTTAATAGATTCTGCTCCAGCCCCTTACCTTTAGTCTGTGTTAGTCTTTCTGCTTCAAGTGTGTTTCTTGCAATGGCATATTGTAGGATTCTGGTTGTTGATCCACTCTGTAATCCACTTCTATACATCCCATTCACATTCACAGTTATGATTACAAACTGTATATTTTCCTCCATCCTATTTTTCCTCCTGTTTGTCCTCTCTCTCCTTTCACCCTTTCCCTTCTCACCAAAGTTTTACTTCTGCCTACTGCTTTCCCTGATCTGCCCTCCCTTCTGTCAGTCCCCACTCCTTTTACTTAATCTCTTCCCCTCTTGCTTCCCTGTTGGGTAAAAAAGATTTCTATATTCAACCAATTATATATATTATTCCCTTTTTGAGCCAATACTGATAAGAATTAGGTTCAAGAATGCCCACCATCCCTTCTGTTTTCCCCTCCACTGCAATAACTCTTTTCCACTTCTTCATGTGAAATGGGGTACATTCTACCTCCACCTTCATTTTGTACCCAGTGTATTCCTCTTTCTCATGTCTTAATTTTTTAAATGTACTCTCTCAAATTTACCTTATACCTGTCTCCCCCTTCTCTCTCTCTCTCTCTCTCCATATATATATATATATATATATATATATATATATACGTATATATACATATATACATATATATGTATATATACGTATATATATATATACATATATACATATATATGTATATATGTATATACGTATATATATATATATATATTCCTTCTAGCTGTACTATTTATGTATATATATATATTCCTTCTAGCTGTACTATTTATTAGTGATACAATTTTAAAGAATTACAAGGTTCATCTTCTCATGTCAGGATGTAAATAATTTAGCTCTATTGAATACCTTATGTTTTCTTTTCCCTTTTTACCTGTGTATACTTCTCTTAGGACTTGATATTGGAGATAAAAATTTTGTTTTAATTCTGGTCTTCTCCTTAAATCCTTCTATTTTATTGAATGACCATTTTTCCCTTGATGTATTAAGCTTAATTTCTCCAGTAAATGATTCTTGGCTGTAGTCCTTGCTCCTTTGGCTTCCTGAATATTATGTTCTATGATCTCTGATCTTTTAATGTTACAACTTCCAAGCCCTGTGTAATCCTGATTGTGGCTCCTTGCTATTTGAATAATTTTTTCTGGCCACTTGCAGTATTTTTTCTTTGACCTGTTAGTTTTGGAATTTGGCCACAATATTGCATATGGTTTGCATTTTGGGATCTCTTTCCTGAGGTGATCAGTGGATTCTTTCAATGCCTATTTTGCCCTCTAGTTCCAGGATATATGGGCAGTTTTCCTTGGTAATTCCTTGAAAGATGCTGTCTAGGTCCTCCTTCTGATTATGGTTCTCTTGGATATTGTCTCTCCTGAATCTATTTTTCAAGTCATTTATTTTTCCTATGAGATATTTACATTTTCTTTTATTTTTATTCTTTTGAATTTGTTTGGTTGATTTTTGAGGTCTTATGGAGTCATTAGCTTTCACTTGCCCAATTCTAACTTTTAAGACATTGTTTCCCTCAATTAGCTTTGTACTTTCTTTCCTATTTGGCCAATTGTACTTTTTAAGAGGTTGTTTTCTTCAGCTGATTTTTGTTTGTTTTTTTCCTTTTGGCAAATTCCACTTTTTAAGCAGTTGTTTTCTTTTTCTAAGCTGTTGACTCTTTTTTTCATAATTCTCTCACATCACTCTCATTTCTTTCCCCAATTATTATTCAACCTCTCTTACATGATTTTAAACTCCTCTTGGAGCTCTTCCATGAGTTCTTTCTGGGAGTGAGACCACTTTCTACTTTTCTCTGGGGATTTGTACATGGATTTTTTGACATTCTTGTCCTCTTCAAGTTTGAGTCTTAATCTTTCCTGTCACCATAATAACTTTCTGTAGTCAGATTCATTTTGTTTGTTTGGTTTTTTTAATTCATCTTTTTTGGCCTTTTTCCTTTATTCAACTTGAATTGTGCTCTGGGGTGGAAGTGGCACTGCCTCAAGCTTCTTGAAACAGGAGCTAGAGGCCTGGTTCTTTACTTAGTGCTGCAGTGACATTGCACTGAAGCTCATGGGGGACCCTCATGTCTGGTGCTGCACTGAGGGGATGAGTCAAAGAGGTGGCTGGTGCTGCTAGAGGCCATAGGGGTTTAGAAGTTTACCTGGTCATGATCCAGGGTGCTATTTCTGATGATGTTTCTGTGTTTTTTCAGGTATATACTGAAGCACATGGTGGTATGGCCAGTGGCAGGAATGGTAGGGTCAAAATTCTAGAGCTGGAAGAGACCTCAGATGCCAACCAGTCCCACCTCCTATGTTATAGATGAGGACCCTGAGGTCCAGGGAAAAGGGGGGGTAGGAAGTTGTCAAGAATGCCCTCACCCACCCTGGAATGGTTCAGCAGCTTGGTGGATTCTGAATTAGTCCCTCAACTTTGCTGTCATCCACAACAGCAACTTCAAAAGCCTCCCTGTAGGAAGTCAGCAGTAACTCTAACTACAGTCTATCTTCACCTCCCCTTTTTCCTGTGCCCCTTAGGACAGCTAGTTGGTGCAGAGGATAGACCACCAGTGCAGGAGTTAGGAGGACCTGAGTTCAAATCTCACCTCAGACACTTGACACTTACTAGCTGTGTGACCTTGACCAAGTCACTTAACCCTAATGGCCTCATCCTGGGTCATCTCCAGTCATTCTGCTCAATATCTGGTCACTGGATTCAGATGACTCTGGAGAAGAAGTGAGGCTGGTAACCTGCACAGCCCTCCCTCACTCAAAGCAAAGTCAAGTGCAAGTCATGTCATTTTTCTGATGGCATGGTCTTCTTCGGCAACAAAGGATGAACACACAAATCCTCTTCCCCTTACTCCTCCAAATATCTTCCAGATTCCTACTCTTTATAAGGTTCTTCATATTCCCAAGGTTATAAATGGGGGCTCTGTAAAATCTGGGCAAAATTTAATTTGTTTACCAAGGTTACTTTTGGTATTTGCTCCTACCAACATGCTACTGAATGATGATGGAGAAAATCATGTAACAATTATCATTGAATCCACAGCAAAGTTATGTTATCCAGTCTTGACTGGGCTCTCACTGCTGCTAAGCAATTCTACTACACCTCCCTTATCAACTCACTAACCCACTCTCTACAGCAACTTTTGTACACCATTTTATTCCTCCTCAGACCTCCCATAGCTCCTTTCTCCTCTCCCCATTCTCTCAGTTGAGAACCTTGCATCATATTTTACAGAAAAATATTGACACCATGTGCCATGAGTTCCCTCTTCTCCTGTCTTTCTCATCTGTATCACTTGGGTATCTTCTGATCTTTTCCCCTCCTTCACCCTGTCTCACATCATGAAGTAGACTTACTTCATAACAAGGCTAACTCTTCTACTTCTTCAAGAAATGCCATTTCATCCCCCTACCTCATTGAAGACTTTGAAGCCTGTTGGTTACTCTCAATTCTAGAAAAGGACTTTATGTCTTTTATTTTGTCCTTATTCTCAGATTATTTTCTAGTCTTTGCTAATAGCTGGCTGTCACCTGAAATCTGTCTCCTGGCTCGGTGTCTCTAGGCATCAGTCAGTCAAATGCTCCATAATCCTTCCCACCCATGTACTCACTTGAATGTGCATAGGCAGAAGGGGGAGAGAGCGCTCACATCTCAGAATATCAAGAAGGGGGTAGCTTTTGGCTAAGTCTTGAAAAAAAGCTAAATATTCAAAGAAGCAAAAGTGAAGGGGAATGGATTCCAGGCATGTAGGACACTTACAAAGTCATACAGGCAGAAGATGGAAAGTCTTAGGAATAGCAAATAGGATAGTCTGGCTCCAACATAGAATGTGTGAGATAAGTCTGAAAGGGTAGGGAAGGAGGATTATTCACTACAATTTCCAGCAGGAAATTTCTTGAGTGAATGGGGGTGTAGGTATGAGAATCATATTGCATTTTGAGAAGGTGATGGATCAGCAAAGTTCTATTTATAGGCTATGGAAGTTAAGAAGTGATATTGTTATGTGTCCTGTACCTCAGGTCTAACTTTTTCCTTAAATGTCATAACTTTAAATTATCTTCAGGTGTAGCCTGGGACCAGCTTCTACTTGTTCTAGAAAACTGATCTTGGGTTTTCAGTGTGGGAATTTACACTTCAGAAATTGGCAAAGACTATGTTTCAGGGTTTGATCTATTGTTTTATTGATTATCCAGACTTAAGAAAGTGATGGAGAAAATGGTGGTGTAAATTGAATTTAAAAATGCATCAAAACAGAAACATCTTAGTTGTAATTTTCTGTGCTTGAGTGGTACAGTAGGCATCTTGTTGAATTTGAGTCAGTGGATCAGGGTTCAAATCTTGGTCCCATCACTAATCGTGCAGAAGAAGTTTGGCAATCCAAGTCCTCTGCCTGTAAGTCCAAGAATGCTCTTCTTGCTCATCTTTGCCTTTTCCTTTCCCTGACTTTTTTCAAGTCTCAGCTAAAAACTCACTATCTATAGGAACACTTTCTTGATCCCTCCTAATTCTAATAGATTCCTCTGTTGATTATTTTCAGTTCATGATATATTTAGCATGTTTGTATACAATTATTTGCCTGTTGTCTTCTCCATTAAATTGTGAGCTCCTTGAGAGGAGAGACTATGTTTTACCTTTCTTTGTAGTTTTGTTTCTTAGCACAGTACCTGACACAGAGGAAGCGCCTAAAACATGTTTACTAATTGACTATGAGACATAGCCCCTGGTTACTTAGTAATAAAAAGTAAAAAGATGACTTTAATATGACTAGCATCTTATCACAATCAAAATGGAATGTAATACACTAGAAATGGAATAGGAAAGAGCTGATGGTGTAGCAGACAGAACACTGGACCTGGGATCAGGAAGACCTCAGAAATTTACGAGTTGTGTGATTTTGGGCAAGTCACTTGACTCTGTTTGCTTCAGTTTCCTGATCTGTAAAAAAATCTAGAGAAAAAAATGGCAAACCACATCAGTAAATTTGCCAAGAAAATCCCAAAAGGGTTCACAAAGAGTTGGACACAACTGAACAGCAGCAACCTGGTTAGTATAAATAACAAATCCCCTGAAATGGTGGCATTATTCAAATTTTCATATAATATATCCACTGGACTGGAACCAATTACCATATTTTACATAATTATAACTTTGGATAGTGCAATTATACTGCATGTGACTACTTTGTGGGATTCATTATTCAAACTAATCAAGACCTAGCTGTAAATAGAGGTAGATATTAATTAGTAGAATAACAGTTGCTCCTTGAAAAAGAAACCATTTTTGTATCTCTCCCAGAATCTAGTTCAGAAAAAGTGCACAGTAGACGATCAATACATGATTATAAAATTTTTAAAAATCAAGAGAATATGTGTGTATGTATATGTATATATGTGTGTGTGTGTCTATACACATACACTGGGGAGGCAGTGTATTGTCAGGGATAACAGCATAGTATAATTCATGGTAGTATAACTTGGAAATTTTTGTGTGGAAAGGAAGGTCTATTTTTGTTGGATTTACTTGGTCTTAATGTATTCATCGAAATTTACTTGCCTGGATACAAAGTGACATAGACATGTTGGAATATGTGAAGATAAACTTTGGGATCAGTGGGGAGGAATAATTGAATATACTGTAAATGCTGACTACATTAAAAAAAAGTCTTCTATTTTCCTCCTCTTAAAGATAAAGACTACATCTGTGATTTTGTTACACTTTTCAGACACGTGAGAGTCTTCCTTATAGGAAAACACTGGAGGAAGATTATTGTTTCCCTTTCGAACCAAGATAGTATGCTGCTAAGAGTTTAATAATAGATTCTTTAAAAAAATCCCATTAATATTTCCTTGTAGTGGGAATTTTGGGAATCCTACCAATGCTAGATGACCTCTGTCCTGCAACTTTGAGAATCATGACAATTTAGTTGCCTAGAAAATTGACAGGTTAAGTGATTTATCCTGAGTCACACAACTACTATGGGGTCAGAGTTAGGCCTTGAACCCAGGTGTTCCTAATTAAGGCCAATTTTTCTATCCACTGTACTGGTAGCCTATCCTCTTCCTCAGGTCAGCATTTATTAAGTACTTACTGTATGCCAAGCATGAACTTGGCATGAGAGGTGGGGATGGGAGAGGGGGGCAGGGTTACAGATGCAAGCAGAAAAGAAAGATAGCCCTTGCTCTCAAGGAACTTACTTTCCTATAGGGGAAGGTAATACCCTGAACAGAGGGTAGCAAAGGGAGTGAGAAGGAGAAGAGGCTGGGTGGCAATGAAGGTGTGGTTGGCCTGGGAGCTTTCCTTATAATGGAGTTCCTAGGAGGAACCAGCCAATCAAAGGAAGAGGCCACAAGGCTAGAGTATGCAGTCAATGTGGCATATCCAGAGATGGAGGAAATAAAATAAAATAACTACTTTGTGGTTTCTACTGAGATTTGGGATATTTCTTTCTTCTTTCATTTGAACTTACAAATGAGAAAATAAATTTAGACATAGGTCTGGGATGTGTGAAATGTTTTATTTTTTAATCTTTATGTAAAAAGACTCGCTGAGATATTGCAAGAAAGTGTTTTGTTTTTTATATTCTGTGGATGCAAATTTTGTCTCGTGTTCGTTTCTAAGCAACACTTATTATTGGAAATGGAGAGGTCATAAACACGACGAAGGAATGAGAGAATGTGACATGCGAGTGTTTCTATTAACCTACATAGTACAAAGCAGTTTCATTGTCAGTGGTATTTATATCACAATTGTTCTAAGCTAAAGTTCATTTTAAACAGGATTCTCTCTAGAATTCATAGGACAGGGAGGCAGATTTCACTTAGTGTAAGAAGGAATCTTTAAACATGAAAGAGACATCTTGTCATAAGAGTATCTGAGATTTACAACTGGAAGAAACCATTGAAATTACCTATTTCAATCTCCTTATTTTGAAAGTGAAGACAGAGTCTGTTTGACCAGTCACAATATTTAAACTGTGATATTTTTGAAGGATGTCATGATGTATTTGAGACCTTTCTTCCATTTAGATGCTATACTGACCATCCTCTATCATACTGACAAATACCTTTGGTGAGCATACATCTCCGTGCTTTATATCTCATTTGATAATAACGACCAGAAAGTTGTCAAAACAAAATCTCAGTAGCACACAAAGGGAATGTGAGCTGCGCAATTCTAGAGACATCTCCATTCTAAATGTTCTAAAGGATACTTGTACCAAATCTGTGATAGAGCCTTCCTAACTCCTATTGGACTGATGAGCCAAAGCCAACACACTGTATCCTGACCCCAATATCATGGCGTCATAGGTCCTCTTCCAAAATGAAGGATGAACATCATTTGCATGTTGTCTCCCCCATTAGAGTATGAATTTTTTAGAGCAGGGACTCTCTCTCTCTCTCTCTCTCTCTCTCTTTTGTCTTTCTTTGTATGTCCAAAGTTCCAGGTGCAGTGCTGGGCACATTGGCTGACTTCTCATGCCTATGCTAAGTTTTGGGGATGTAACAATAAGCAAAAACAAGACAGTCTCTGCAATGAAGGAGTTCACATCCTAATAGAAGGAGATTTTATATATATATATATATATATATATATATATATATGTTTCAACTATCACATGGACTCAGTGATATATAAATGCAAGTTATTAGTCTTATTAATTATACTAATTAATTTTATTTAGACTAGAGCTGTAATTTCATTAATTATATTGAACTCACTGCAGGAAATTTCCTCTACCAATTCAAAACAGTCTACCCTTCAATTTATGGTCTTACAGAGTTGTTTGGGACACTCAGAGGCTGTGACTTACTCAGCTAGTTTGTGCCAAATTGAAATCAGAACTCAGGTTTTTCTGACTGAGAACCGATTATACTGTGCTGTTTAACTGATTAATAAATTATTAATTCATATCACAGTCGCTAATATTATAATCACAATAATATCAAGTCTAGCTTTCGCTTCTGTAAAGATGAAAGATTAGGGGAAAAATGAATCTGGCATCACAGTGAAGAGAAAAGTGCTTCTCAGCATTCTAGATCCTTCTCATTTTTGTCAGCTAAGTTAAGCATCTGTGTATGTATAGAGGATGTAGAGCTTTGCATACGTGGATGTAGACGTGAGAGTCTGCTTCTTTCTTATACTGTCCTAAAAATGGGGGGGAGGATAGACCAAGGGTTCAGAAAAAAAGTATTTATAGAGTACTTTATACAAATATTATCTCACTTTATTCTCACAGTTACTGTGGATAGTAGGTGCTATTTTTACCCATATTCTGTAGACAAAATAATTGAGGTAGGTGGAAGGTAAGTGACTTGTCCAAGGTCACTGAGCTCCTAAGTACCCAAGGTAGGATTGGAACTCAGGTTTTCTTTACTCCAGGTCTAGCACTATATTCATTCTACCTCCTGGTTACTTAGGGCAGCAAAGAGCTTGTATGGATGCTCTGGGGAATAACAATGGTGAATACTGATTTGCCTCTTCTCCCTTTGTATTCATTCTCTCTTCTGACTCACATGGATGAGGGAAATGGCCTAGATTTGAAGATCTTGAGAACTATGGCCTTAAATCTGTGTCTACCCTTTGACCCAGGAAGACCACTACTAGCCCCATACACTGCAGAGGTCAGAGGAAGAGGAAAAGGACCCAAAAGAGCAAAAATATTTTATAGCAGCTCTTTTATGTGGTGGTAAAGAAATGAAAATTGAAGGGATGCTCATCAACTGATTGATGGTTGAACTATTTATGGCATAAAAATGCGATGGAATACTACAGTGATCTCTTCCACATCACAACTTTCCCACTGCAGTTTTAATGTCATGGGTCATCATAAGAAATTAAATGGAATTTTTTTAGGCGTTTTGCAGAAACTGCAGGCAACAGACAAAGGCTAGCAGATGATAGGAAAAGTTTAGAAACTAAATGTAAAATATATGTATAGTATTGTATGCTATCAATATATTTCATCTTTTAATATCATAATAAAGCAGACTCCTTCTCTGTTATGAAGGGAGGACCAGATCACAGGGGCACCACACCCATAATTGTGCTTTAAGAAATGATGAATGAAGAAAACATGGTAAGATTTGTATGAACTGATACAGAGTGAACAATTTATAAAATAGAGGATGGGAAGGGAATACACATCAAGCACTTACGTTGTGCTGGTCACTATGCTAAATCACTTTACAAATATTATAGTTGTATTATAAAAACAAACAGCCCTGACAGACTTAAGAATTCTGACCAACCAGAATTCCAGATATAGGGGGAGGGATGGAATGAGAGTACAGGACTTTTTGTGGGGGAAGGAGCATGGCCAATGTGGGAATTTGTTTAGCTGGGCTATAGTATTCGTGTTTGTAACAGGGGTTTTGTTTTTTTCTTGCTTTCTCCATTGGTGAGAGAAGGGAGGGTTAGGAAGGAGACAATGTAGCTCTGAAAATAAAATAAAACTTAATTTATATATAGAAAAGAAAGAGAGAAGAAAAACTGGGAAAGGAAGTCATCTGTCCATCTACTCTAGTGGAAGCCATAGTGTGTCAAGAGTAGAAGAAAGTCCTCCATGGATGGGGTGGAGGAGTATTAGGAGGACAAGGAGAAAGTTCACACAAGATGAGAGGAGTTGCTCATTGCAATCTGTACCATTGGGGAACATGACTCCATCAATGAGTCATGATTCAGTTGTCAGTCTGTCAGCATTCATATTTAATCAGTCAATCAACAAGCATGTCTGACCATGTTGCTCCCTTGCCCAAGAATTTTCAGGGTCCCCTTATTATTTTCTCAGGAATAAAATATGAACTCCTCCTCCTCTGGCCTACATTTCTGGATTCATAACCCCCTTTACATAGATAAGAGTTTTGTCAAAATGGCTGTATTACTGTTCCCATAAGTTGGCATTCCATCTTTTGCCTTTTCACCTCCCCACAAGTTGTCCATTACACCCACTCATGTGTTCCATCTTCCTTTTGGCTCCTCCATCTTCTCTTTCCTTCAGGGGTGAGTTTTGGACCCCAAAAGGCCACCTAAAGGTTTTCCTGATGCCCTCATTCTTTGAGGTCCTGCCTCAGCTGATTTTGTAGTACTACCATTCACCCTAGAAGAACATAAGCTATTTGAGAGAAGGATCATTGTTTTTATTTTTAGTTCTGTCTTTTTATCTTTAGCACCTAGAACAATGTCTTATACTTCTTTTTTTCTTGGTCTAGACTAGGGGCTCTTAACATGGGTCCAAGAACTTGTTTTTAACTTTTTGCTATTTTGATACCTGAACTTCAATGTCGTTAATTTCCTTTTCAATCCTATGTATTTTATTTTATGTATTTAAAAAACATTTCTAATAAAGGGTCTCTGGACTTTACAGAATGCCAATAGGGTCCATTGAACTGGATGAAAGTAGTAACTATTAAGGTTGACAAAGTGTTTTACATATGTGAACTCCCGTGATCCTCACAGCAGGTTTGTGAGATAGGTACTATTATTAGTCCCATTTTACAGATGAGGAAACTGAGGCATAAAGTGAAGTGATTTCCCTAGGGTTATGCAGCTGGTAGCTGGAGAAGGAAATGCCAAACTAGTATCTTGACCAAGAATTCCCCAAAATGGGGTCATGGAGAGTCAGATATGGCTGAAATCAATTCAACAGCAAGCAAGTAACTGAAACATGGTGCTATGCAATGGATAGAGCATTGCACACAGAAACAATCTTGGATTCGAATCCTACTGCAGACACTGACTAGCTATGTGAACACCGACTAGTCCCAGTCTTTCTGAGACTAAGTTTGTCTTCTATAAAATGTGGATAATAGTATTTACTGTGCCTGAGTTACCAAGTTGTTATGAGGAAAATAAATAAATCTTAAGGCACCCTAGGAATTTATGTTATTTAAGCACCAATGTCACTTGTTAAGGGAGCAGGTCTGTGTAGAATCTCCCAAGCCCCCATGGGGAGATGGTTTTCCCCAGTATCTCAGTGACCTAGGTATGAGGAAGGAACACAAATGGCTTTGTCTTAGCCACAGTCAGCTGGCAATCCTGTGCCATGACTGGAATCTTTTGTTTTTCCAGGATAGTGTAATAGACTGAAGGAGCTCCACAAATATTTGTTGAATAAATAAAAGAATGACAGGACTGATGAAGCTGCCTGTCCCCTTCACCCCCTTGATTTTTGGTCCTGTCACATTCTTCTGTGCTATCACTAAAAAATAATAAACAAAATGAGGAGGTTGGGTGTGGATTTGGAGTCAGGGCACCAAGATCTGATTCCCGGTTCATTCATTGGCTTCCTTGGTGACATTTAGTAACTACTTGGTCTTCCTGATCATGGGCATCAGAGCAGGTAACTTGTAAGGTTTGGTGTAGCTCCAAATCCTACAAACATATCCAAATCTGTTGCCAAATCTTTGTTCCGTCCAAGCCTCACTCCTATGTATTCCTTTCTTTCCGCTCATCTAGCTACCACCCAAACTGAGGCTCCTATCACTTTTCATTAGGACACATTGAAATATCCTTTGCTTTTTGTGGTCTCTCATCTCCCCACTTCTCTACTCAGTTTCCAAGGTGAGTTTTCTAAAGCATCATTCTGATCATGAAACCTCCCCACATACATATACACACAATAGGCTTCAGTAGCTCCCTATTACATTCAAGATAAAATACAACATCTTTGACTTTTTACAATTTGGGTCTTTCTTACCTTTGCAATTTTCTGCTAATTTATTCCCTTCTTCCCTGAACTCTCACATCCATTTGCATTGGCTTACTTAATATTCCTCACCTATGACACTCTATCTATTGTCTCTGAAAAGTTTATGTTCCCTTGGCTGCACATGTATGACCTATGTTGAATTGCTTGTTTTCTCAATGAGGGTGGGTGGCGAGGGAGGAAGGGGAGAATATGGAACTCAAAGCTTTAATAATGAATGCTACACATTGTTTTAGCATGCAACTGGAAAATAAGATGTACAGGCAATGGGGTATAGAAATCTATTTTGCCCTATGGGAAAATAGAGAGGTGGGATGGAAGAGGGGAAGGAATAGAAGGGAGGACAGATTGGAGGAAGGGGTGGATGGGGTGCATGTTGTCCTGGGGTGGGGGTGGGGAGAGATGGGGAGAAAATTTTGAACTCAAATTCTTGTGGAAGTGAACGTTGAGAATTGAAAAATATGTAAATTATATATTTAAAAAATGTCTTTGAGCCTTGCCTGGAATATACTCCCTCCTCAACTCTACCTCATTTTCTCTGGCTTCTCCCTACTCCCTTGGGGAGTCCTCACCTGATTCCCCCAGCTGTTACTATCTATCTTACATCTACCCTAATAGATAGTTTGTATGTTACTTACATTTCTCCCCCATCTCCCCATTAGCACATGAGCTTCTTAGGGGCAGAGATTATTCTTAGGTTTTCGTGTGCTCCTGGTGCTTTGCACAGAGCCTGGAATGTAGGAAGCCCTGATGCTTGTCTACTTACTGACCAACTCAGCTCAATGAGCTTAATACCTTTGGAGCAAACTCTAGACTGCTGTTGTCGCTGTTGTGCAGGTATTCAATCATGTCCAGCCCTTTGTGACTCTGTGAACTATCCTGTTCATGAGGTTTTCTTGGCAGATACTGAAGTGGTTTCCCATTTCCTTCTCCAGAAGTTCAGTGACTTGTTCAGGATCACAGCTATTAAATGTCTGAGGCTGGATTTGAACTCATGTCTTCCTGACTCTAGGCCCAATGCTCTTTCTATTGAGCCATATAACTGCCCTTATATACCTATCTTCAGGTTTCTCCCATAAAATGGGTCTTCAATAGGGAAGCTTCCCTTAGGTTCAACGTAATCTGTGGGTTCTCACTTCTAAAATTATAATTCATGACCCCTTCCTCCAACTGGTGCCCTTATTTTTAATAGTACGATAGCAGAAACAATTAGCTCAAATAAAAAGCAATATTGAGAATGTAGTTACCAAATATTTACTCTATAAACCTAGGTGCACTCTCCCACAGAACCATACAGTGTTTATGGGAAGAGTGGGAGGGCGCACTTAGAACAAGGAAGTGAGGCCCATATTTAGTGAACACATTTAGCCTAAGCACCTCATTCCTCCAGTGCTCCACTACCATTTCTCTTTTGTTAGTGTTCTCAAGCTGCTTATCTGGGACACAGAATGTCTCCTGATCTGTTACTCTACTAAACATTCTGGTCCTTCACCCTGCTTGGTGGAATATCATATAGGGCAATTAAGTCCACTCCAAGATGGATTGAGATGGCTACCTGGAACAGTGGATAAAGCTCTGCACCTAGAGTCAGGAAGACATGAGTTCATCTCTTACTAGACATAGCTAGTAAGAGTCTGATAGAAGACATGAGTTCATCTCTTATATCAGACTCTTACTAGCTGTGTAGTTGTTGGCCTGTCTCTTCTATCAGACCCTTCCTAGCTGTGTAGTCATTGGCCCATCTCTTATGTCAGACTCTTCCTAGCTATGTCATCATTGGCCCATCTCTTCTATCAGACCCTTCCTAGCTGTGTAGTCATTGGCCCGTCTCTTCTATCAGACTCTTCCTAGCTATGTCATCATTGGCCCATCTCTTCTATCAGACCCTTCCCAGCTGTGTAGTCATTGGCCCGTCTCTTATGTCAGACTCTTCCTAGCTGTGTAGTCATTGGCCCGTCTCTTAAGCTCTGTCTGCCTTAGTTTGCTCATCTGTGAAAATGAGAATAATAGTAGCAGCTACCTCCTTGGGTTGCTTTGAGCACAAAATGAGATTATATATGTCAAGTGTTTTGTAAACCTTAGAGTACTCTATAAATGCTAAATACAAATATAATAATAGATGTGGGGGTAAGAAGAGACGTTCCTTTTCCAATGTCACAGGTAGGAGTTCTCCCAGTCTCCTTCTATAGCTTCATCCATGGTTGACTCTAAACTCAGATGCCAGTTGTCACACTGCCTCGACTGACTCCATAAGAACATGTCTCGCTTTTTAAAGGACCACTAAGTAAATGATCTGTTCTTTGAACTTGTATCACATCTCAAAAAGAGGGGACAGAGAGGAAACATATGTTTGTACTTCATTTAACACCTTTAACACTTCATCATTTCTGTTACCTACACATTTTGGTTGTTTTTCAGTCATTTCAGTCATATGTGACTCTTTGTGACCCCATTTGGGGTCTTCTTGGCAAAGATACTGGAATGGTTTGCCATTTCCTTCTCTAGCTCACTTTACAGATGAGGAAATTAGGCAAACACGTTTGAGTGACTTGCCCAGGGTCACACAGTTAGTACCTATCTGAAGTGGACTTGAACTCAGGAAGATGACTCCTAGCATTCTATCCACTGTGCCACCCAGCTTCACCTACATACCTGTATCTTACACTTTGTGTTATCATCAGTTGGTCTGGGGAAAAGTAAATTGACCAGTGCTGTGCTGATCAACTGCCATTTCCCTTACCTATTATTTTCTACTTGCCCAATACATAATATTCCCCTTGGGCAAATTAGATAAGCCTCCTTTCCCCTCCCATATCACAGTCCAATTAATTTCCAAAAGCTTCCAGCAGAAAATCCAATCAGATCCTGTTATAATTTAGTATTTTGAGCACAATCCATTCAGCAACGCATATTTCCTAATTGTCTTAGGGAAAGACATTGACGGAGGGTTAGCATAGGATGCCAAGTATTTAAATTTTATTTAAAGTGCATTGATGGGGTGAGGGTGTGACAAGAATGATGAAAGAGAGAGAGAGAGAGAGAGAGAGAGAGAGAGAGAGAGAGAGAGAGAGAGAAGAGGAAGGAGAGAGAAAAACAGAGAGGAGGAGAAAAAGAGTGAGTAAAGGAAAGAATAAGAACAGGAGAGAAATGGACACAGAGACAGGCAGAGAGAACCAAAGAAAGACAGAGGCAAAGAGAGAGGAACAGAGATGGAGAGAGTTAAGAGGAGAGTCTTCTGATCCAGGATGAGAAGATACATGTGCAATTGAGTAGACTGCAAGAAGCAGCTGGTAAGAGCCATAGATATAATATTATATATAAATATATATGCATCTATATACACACTAAGTTCTCTCTCTATATGTATATTCTCATACCTACACACACACACACACACATACAATGTGTGTGTATGTATATATAAATATATATATATATATATATGTATAAAGAGAGAGAGAGAGAGAGAGAGAGAGAGAGAGAGGGTGTATATGCATATGTATGTCTCTGTGTGTGTATTACATATAGTTTGTGTGTGTGTGTGTGTGTGTGTGTGTATTGAAGGGAAAGAGGAATAAGGAGTACTTCTGACCAGGGAGTTAGGGAGGTATCCAGGAAGAGGTAAATAATTCTTGAAATAAATAGGGAATTTTGCCCAGTTGTATCACGTGGTTGCCCAATCCAGTGACTTTTCTCAATTCTCCTCCTTCTTGAGCTCTCTACCACCTTGGACGCTGTTGGTCGTCCACTTCTCCTTGACAGTCTCTCCTCCTGGTTCTCCTCTGCTCCATCTGATTGCTCCTTCTCAAGCTCCTTGGTGCATCTTCGTCTATGTCATGTATAGTAACTGAGAGTGTCCCATGGGATCTGTACCATGCCCTTTTCTCTTGCCCTGCTATACTATCCCACTCAATGACCTCATCACCTCTCGTAGATTCAGTTATCATCTCTGTGTTAATGATTGTCAGATCCACTAATCCAACTCTAACCTCTCTGCTGCTCACATCTTTCTTGGATATCTTGAACGGGATATCATACACATATACATATACATACACATATATATGCATATACACACATTCAACAGATAATAGTATTTTACATATATTATATATAACATGTGTGTATATGCATGTATATATTTTTATATCGATATATTAAACTCAGAGTGTCCAAAATGAAACTCATTCTCTTTTCCCCAACAACTCCCCTCTCTTTCTAACATTCTGGTTACTCTGAGAGTACTGCCATCCTTCCAACCATCCAGGCTTCAATCTAGATTTCATTTCTTGACCTTCCATCACCTCTCAGCTCCCCCCTTTCTATGCTCTGACTCTGCCACCACCAGGTGTAGGCCTTTATCACCTTATTCCTAGACTGTTGCAAGAGCCTGCTGGTTGGTCTCCTTGCCATATGTCTCTATTTAAATCTATCCTCCATTCAACTATCTTATCTTCATAATAACTTATGAAGTTATCTTCAAACTTATCTTCCTAAAAATAGATCTGAACATAGCCCCTCTCTATTCAATAACCTCCAGTGGCTCCCTATTGCCTCCAGAATTATATATAAAGTCCTCTACTTGGCATTCAGAGCCCTTCCTAACCCTCCACCCTTCTCCCCACACTTTCCAGTCTTTTATGCCCTCCTCCCTACCACTATGTGCACTGCTAGTCAGGGGCACCAGCCCCATTGCTGCTCCCTTCACAGAACAATCCATCTCCACACTCTGGGCATGCCTAGCTGTCCTTCATGCCTGGAATTTGCTCTCTCTTTTCTGCCTCCTGGCTTTCTTCAAGTCCCAGCTAAATCCTACCCTCTGGGGAAGCCCTTTCTTATTCCTTTTATGTCCAGAACATTTGCTCTCCAATTTATCCTCTATACATCTTCTTTGTCCACAATTCTTGATGCATTTTCCCCATTAGACAGTGAAGTCCTTGAGAGCAGAAGCTGTCTTTTGCCTTTCGTTGAATCTCAAAGGTTTAGCACATGGCACGTAGTAGGCACTTAATATCTATTAACTGATTGGCTGAGTGGCTTGTATAAAGGGAACAAAATACTATGATTATTCTATGAAAGGAGAGGACTCTAGGATGTGGAGGGTTCATGTTGGGGGTGGGGGAGAGGTAAGAGAATATACATTTATATAGCACCTGCTGTGTGTCAGGCACGATGCTAAGACTTTACCATCATTATCTCATTTGATTCTCACAGAAATCCTGTGAGGCAGGGGCTGTTATTCTCCCCATTTTATAGTTGAGAAAATCTAGGCAATCAGAGGTTTAATGACTTTCCCAGGGTCACACAGGTGTCTGAGTCTGGACGTGGTCTGAGGTCTTCTTGACTCCAGGTAGAATGAGGGTAGAATTCATATAGTGTAACCCTCTTATTTTACAGAACAGTAAACACGTAGTTACAGGTAGGTAGATGACTCAGTGGATAGAGCAGTGGGCTTGGAGTCTCCTGATCTGAGTTCAAATTCTCAAAAGCTCAAACACTCCTGACTGTGTAACCCTGGGCAAATCACTTCACCTCTATTTGCTGGGCCCAGAGTCAGGAAGACCTCAATTCAAAACTGGCCTCATACAAAAACTGGTTAATGTCTAAGACATAAATGAGTAATATGTAGATAATGGTATCATAAATTTAGATGAGTAAAGGAACTTGAAGGGCCATAGAGTCTGACCCTTTCATTTTATAAAGGAGGAAATTAGTGCTAAGAAAGCCACAGGGACTTGCTCAGGGTCCCATAGTCAATAAAAGATTGAGACTGGATGCAAACAGAGCTTTCCTGGCTGCAAGTTCAGGGCTCTGTCCTCAATGTTACCTAGCTTCATCTGAGTCAATTATAAACTTCAATCCATGGCCTGGGATGCAGTGGATGACCTTGGCATCTTCAATGTCTCACTGAGCCCTAAGCCCTTCACAGAGCTGCAGTCACCTTCATGACTGTTGGAATAAATTGTGCTCATCCACCCATTCCATTGGGGAAATCTTCACATGCTTGGGGTAGATATTGCCTAACTCACTGATGGGTCGGTGGCCTATTGATTTGCCTCAACCTGGTTTAGCCCATCTGCTGAGATAGTCTACTGGGGTGTGGCTATTGAGCATGTGACAGCTTCTTGGAGTCACAGGTGACAGTGGTGCAATTCTTAAAGTCAGTCAGGACCACACAATTCCTAGATGGGGGCTTATTAACGGGATGAAATTCATCCAGTTACCAAGTAGGACAGCACCTAATAATAGAACTGCAGCCAAATTAGGCTTACTTCATTTCCCAACTCACCTTCTATGATTTACACACATACACATGCACACAGGTGCGCATGCGCACACACATGCTTGCATATGCACACGCACATGCACACACATGCACACATGTGAATATTATGCAGGGAGAAGGCAATGCAAATTAATTAGTTAATTCCAAAGAGTTTCCCATGAGAAAGAATGCTTTTTGCTTTGTGAATGCTTATCAGGGTGTGTAAAAAAAGCCAATGGTAGCCAAAAAGCCATGCTATAGCAAGTATGTACAATCAGGAATTATTCAGGCTCACACAATGCATCCAATCAGCCTGTGCTAAGGTACCCTAGAGAGGCTGGTATACTACAGAGGCAGAACTACTGTGCCCCAGCTGTGATTTTTAAGGTTTAAAAAGGCGATGTATTTAGAATTCTATCTTCTAACTAAGATATTCTGCCCACTTGGCCCTTTGTGCAAACTCATTTACAATTTTTTTTCTTGTTACATTGGACAGATTGGCTATGCCATGGACATAGATGAACTTCAGGTTTTATATTGTGGGCTAAAAGTGACAATGATGCCCCCACCACATACTCCACCCTCCATCCTCCCAGCTCCAACCACAAACTCCATTTTTTCTGGGAAAAAAATCCATACTGTTTTGGTGTCCAGATGTTTCTCAGAAATGGAAATGGGTCTTGGCATTGAAGACTTACATAGTCCTCAGGCTTTCTTCAGATTCACTGAGGAGCAAAACCCTGTCACCTAGGAAGAAGGTAAATGAATAATGTCTTGGACCAGCACATGGCTGATTGGGTTCCACAGTTCAAAGATCACTGAGGTATTGAGAACTCGTGGAGTGAAAAATGCTGAATTTTGCCAAATGGATCACTAAACATGGTCAGTGCAATTTTTTTGAAAGTTCCTTCAAATGCAATTAATGCCCTGTTGAGAGGCAGTTGAGAGGCAGCATCATGCAGTGGGTGGAATTCTGGGTCTGGAAGGAGGAAGACCATGACTGAGGCTCTGTTCCTAGGACCTTTCTTCAACCCCTGTTTCTCCTCTACAAAACAAATGGTTGGACTAGATGACCTCTAATGTCTTTTCCAGCTCTCAATCTGTGATCCTATGAACTCTGACAGTCATGATATTTATACTTGGAAAATAACAATGAGTGATGTATACAGAGTGTCACAAAAGTCTTAGTGCAGTTTTAAGATATAATAGGTTAATAGACATATATATATTTGTGTGTATGTATATATGTAAAGACATATATGTGTGCATGTATGTGTATATATGCTTGCTCACATACTTAATATATAGTAAGTAATAAAAACAACATATCAATATCAAGAGACTATAACAAAGTCTTAAATATAGTAATATATAATAGTTTTAAACTCCACTAAGACTTTTGGGACACCCTGTATTACGGACTATACCAGCCTGAAAATAAAAATTCATATATTGACTGATACTCATGTGATAAATAGATCAGCACCTGCAGTATTCCTTTCTGCATGTTCATTACATCACAGAATTTTAGAACTGGGAGAGATCCCAGGGACTATGGAAGCTGACTTCTCAATGGTAGAAAAGACTTGTCAGAGATCTCCTGGTTTGCCTCTTCTACTTGTTGTGTAAGCTAAGGAAATAATAGAAGTGAAAAGGAGAAGTCAGATGCCTGGTTGGCATGCCTAGAACCTCTAGTCACCGCAATTGAGGGGAAGATGTCAGTTTATTTTATGAGACAAGCATCATCAAGAGTACTTCCCGAGCCCCTGCCCAAAGTGTCTATTCACTAAGCACAGATCCTAATATGCTACTTTATAAAGCAGAAAAAAAGCTACAGAAAGGGAGTGAAGAAAAGGGGAAGAAGGGAGGGAGAGAATAGTTATAGGAGAGAGAGAAGGGGGAAGCAGCAAGGTAATATAGCTCTAGATAAGAATTTTAACAAATCACAGACTCAGAAACAGGAAAGCATTCAGCTCAACTGGCTTCCACCTAAGCAACCATCTCCCCTCAGATGCACCAAGAAAGGTCAAAAGCTCAGTCACCTCCCACACATACACAAAACTCAGAAACAGATGTGAAGGGATGCCCCAGAAATCTATAATCGTTACAGAGAAAATTGATTTTTTCAACTTTGTTAGTTTAAAATGGCACAGCAGAGGTGGTGGTGGTGGTGGTGGTAGTCAAAGCTGTGGTACTCTTAGCAGCAGACACAGCATTTAGAGCCAGGAGAGGGATGGCTTTCATGCCAAGCAGACTGGAGACCCAAGGGGCAGCTGTAAGAGGATTAAGGAGGCTAGAAGCTTCATCAATGGTTCTCACTGTGATGAGCAAGGCACTGGTGGTGGAACAGGAGGAAAAAGACAGGGTGGAAATTGAATAGCAATTGTGGCTGAGGTGATCAGAAATCATGACAGAGGCTGCCTAGGAGGAGGGGTTAGCATTTTCCAAAATAACATTGATTAGCTACTGGGCCAGACTAATGCTGGCCTCAGATCTAGTGATGGTAACTGCCCATCAGTATATCCTTCCACTGCACTGACAATTTTTATCTGAATCCCAAGCATCTGATGGATCACATTGATTTTGGTACCTCAGTGTCTAATTATGCAGCCAATTAAGTCATTTGGAATGGTAAGTTCATGAGAAGTAGTCTAAGTAGATGTATCCAAACCTCTATTGAATCTTTTATTGACATGTATCATGGGAAAATGAGACTCTTTCATTGCCAACTGGTGAAACTTGTTCAAATCTGTCAGTGGAATGGCACACTCTCCTTGAATGATATGCACCTGACCACCTAAAAAGATGACTGGAGAACTGAATCTGTTGGTACAGGATTGTCATGCCATTGGAGGGAGAGTGACCGTGCAGATCTGCTTGACACACTCAATGCTGGACTGTTGGATGCTAGCAGTAACGATAGCAATGTCAGTTGAGTTTGGAGCATACCCCCTACCCCCTGAGCCCCTGTATACTCCCTTCTTTCCTTGACTTTGCATCCTCTTCTTCCAATGAGAGGGGTGCTCTGGCTAGCAAGGATCACACGCCTCACTCTTTTGTGTATAGGAGAAAACTTTTGAATGGAACAATTTACCTGTTGGCCACTATATATTTTGTACATCATATGCAAACAGAACACACAAATCTTTATTAACAAAGCTGAGTACATTGCAAATATCTTTTTAATTATGACTGTACTTGCCAGCTGGTTTCAAAAGATTGTTTGTTAGGATGCCCTGATGAAAAGAATTATTCATTTGAAAGTCTTGGCCAAATGAGACAGAGACAATCATTCCCTTAGCATCCCCTTACTTCCACACTTTCATGATCTAAGTGTAACCTTTGTCTCATCTAAAACAAACAAAAACCCTTTTACAGATGCGAGTGAAGGTTTTTCCTATTTACAAAATAAGATTGATGGCTAAATCATTTTATTTCTTCTTTTAATGCCAGATTTTCAGAATTAGTAGTTGTTTGCCCCAAAGCTGAAAGGTTTTAATTTGAAGTAGAAAAAGAGGAAAAGAAAAAAAATGTTTGGTGAATGCATGTCACCTGATGGCATCTCAAGTCATGATACAATGAGCAAATGACACTCCCTTCACATCACGAGGAACTAAATATGGCTGCTTCATTTTAGGACAGAGAAAGCAAATTATATCCTTTTTGTCCTCTTAGGGAATCACCTGCAATGGTCCAAGGTGAGGGGATGGGAGGAGGGGGGAGAGATGAAAAGATCCACTCCACTTGTGTAGAAATCCTAATGATTTTCAGTAATTGTAGCAATTTGGGGGCTGAGTGAATGTCAGTCATCCTTAATCAGCTAAGGCTGGAAGCACAATGTCGTATAATGCCAAGTGTTGAGCACAGCCTAATTAGGATTGCCAATGCATACAGTTTTAAAAGATGACATTGGCAAGAGCATTTTTACTGTGTGCAGTCTATCCAAGGGAAAATAGCAATCAAGGAGCCTGTGCAGTTTTTTTAAACAAGTGACATCCTCTGAATGTACTAGAACTTGAAGTGGATTATTGGGGCTATTAGTGGGTAGTATCAAGGTTGGACTTTTAGATTTCATACTTCCTCCAATTTTCAATTTTCCTTCCAATTCTTCAAATTTTCATAAGGATGACTGGCATTTTTGTTCAGTTGTAAAATGGATGCAGGATTTAATATATGGAGACACTCTCTCCAACTCCAAAGCATCCATACCTGCCAACTTTTGTGATGCTTGTCTGTCTCCTTCTTTTAGTGACATTTGGTGACCACAAGAATAATCTCCCAAGTGTTAAAGTAGAAAAAGTAGTATATTTACCTGGGGCTTTAAGATTTGCTAATCACTTTAAAAAATCTCATTTGGTTTTATTTATATCACTATTATCCGTATTTTATATAGAAGAAGAAACTGAGGTTGAGAGATGTTATGTGTCTTGCCCAGGGTCAGATAAATTCTCTGAGGCAGAGTTTGAATTTAATTCTTCCTGACTCCATGTGCAGTGCACTATTCATTATACCACCCCACTCAGTTGCCTCAGATGAGACAAAGGGCAATGAAAACATTCATACTCATTGTGAATAGTTTACACTGCATTACAGTCAAGTAATTACCAAGAAAGAGTGAAAAGGACGATATGATGGGTAGATAGATGGTGTAGTGGGGGATATTATAGTCAGACATGTATTTTAGGAAGATCACGCTGATAACTGAGTGGCAGATGGACTGGAGTGGGGAGTGACTTGAGGCAGAAAGACTAAAGACTGATTATTAATTCAAGTTATGAAGTAGTCCATCCAATTGATATACAACTTCATAGTTATTAACTGAATATACAATCAAGGGTAACAAAAAGATACCCTCTAGTCTGCTAAAGAGATCTGGAAGCAGGCACCAGAAGAAACCTGGGTGGATGCTTTTGGAGGTACCATAGGAGAACATGGAGAAAAATATCTCCTAGGATGGGAAGCTGTGGTTGAATTCCTATCTACACTGACCCAGAGACAGGGACAGATACACCTAGAGACATCATTGGCATCACAGAAACAGAAAAGAATCAAGTCCTTCCTCTGTGAGCCCAAAGTCATCACACCAGTGGTTGGTCTGGCATTCTAGTGCTAAAGAAGAGGATCCGCTTCTGGAGTCTTGGGCTCTGGTTCTTATCATTTACCTTTCACCAACTGCTCGGCCTTTCTCTTCCTCTTGGGAGGGATAATACATACACACATGTGTATGTATGTGTAGATATGCATATATGTATGTGTATATGCACATATGTCTATACATTCATACATGCATACTTATGAATATATAGGTTTATATATAGATATATAATATATGACACATACATATGTCTACGCATATTGATATCTATTTCTATCTATATATGTATGTGTATATAAACATATTTACATATTATACAATGTTATATAACAATATTATGCAAATATAGGTTTCTCATATATAAACACACAGAAATTCATATGTACATATATACATGCATTTCACTCTCTCTTTTTTTTTCTCTCTCTCTCTATATCTGAGACACATACTCCTAACTTATGGGTACATGATTTAGACATAAGGGATGATGCCATAAGCAAATTAGAAGAGCAAAGAATAGTTTACCTGTCAGATCTATGGGGAAGGGGAAAGTTTGTGACTAAACAAGAGATAGAAACCATTACATGATATAAAAATAAATAATTGTGTATATATTAAATCAAAAGACTTTTGTACAAACAAAACCAGTGCAATCAACATTGGAAGGAAAGCAGAAATCTGGGAAGCAATCTTTACAGCAGGTATCTCTGATAAGGGTCTTATTTCTTTAATGTATAGAGAGCTGAGTCAAATTTATAAGGTTACAAGCCATTTCCCAATTGATAAATGCTCAAAGGATATGAATAAGTAGTTTTCAGATGAAGGAATCAACGTTATCACAAAGAAAAGTGCTACTTATATCCAGATGAAGAACTGATGGACTCTGAATGCAGATCAAAGGATATTTTTTCCTTCCTTTATTCTTTCTTGTTTTTTTTTATTGATCTATTTCTTTCTTTCACAACTGTGATGAATAAGGAAATATGTTTGAAATCATAGCATGTATATAAACTATATCAAACTGCCTACCATTTTCAGACAATGGGACAGGAAGTAGGGAGGGAGAAAAATTTGGAATTCAAAATCTTGGAAAAATGAATGTTGAAAATTGTCTAGACTTGTAATTGGGGGGAAATGCTATTAAAAATAAATATACAGTGATGTTATTATGTAAATTTCCCCCCTTTTTCCCCATCCCCAGAGATGGCAACCATTTGATACAAATACATACATATATATGAATATATATATATATATATATATCCAAATACATATATGTAAAATCCTTCATAAGTGCTTCCTCTGGATGCAAATAGTGTCTTCCTTTGTATGCTAGTTGTAGTTAATCTGGGCATTTATAGTAGTCAAAATGACATAGTTCCTCAAAGTTGTTCTTAAGACCATGTTGCTTAAAAAAATGAAGATTTCCTTCATCTTAAACCATCTTTAAGGCAGAGCCAAGATGGTCGAGTAGAAAGACACACATATGCAGGGTCTCCCCACACAGCCCATAAAATACCTATAGAGAGTGACTCTCAACAAATTCTGGAGCAGCAGAAATGGAGAACTACAGAGTGGAGGAGATTTCCAGCCCAGAGGTAACTGAAAGGCCCATGGGAAAAGTCTGTTGAACTGGATGTGGGGACAGAATCTCCAGTCGCACCAGCAGCAGCAGTTTGCAGATCCCTCAATCCACAGCTGCCAAAGGTCAATGACAGGGTGTTTTCAGCTGACTGGGAAGGGAGACAGGCCTTCCCATAGCTCTGGCCTTAGGCAGCAGGCACAGAGGCCACATCAGGCAGGCAGCAGGTGTTCCCACAGCAGCCCCTACAGCAGCCTGCATCCATTGTTAGATTGTAAAACCCTTGGAGGCACTGAGGAGATGATTATTACCTCAGCCCCATGTAGAGGCCCTGAGGCAGCTGATGTTTATCTCACACTGAATGGAAGCCCTGCCCATGCAGCTTATCTGAATCTCAGCCCCCAGTGCTGGCTTGGTGGAACTGGAGGCCAGGTGGCTGTGGAGAGGAAACTGCTAAGATTCTAAGCACAAAAATATCTTTCTTCTCCAAGACTAGTGTACACACTTGATTCTGCCACCTTGGAGGAACTGAAATCTTACAGATCCCCAGAGTATAACCTACTCTTGACAAAGGACTCAAAAGTCAAGTAACTGGTTGGGAAAATGTCCAAAACAGGGAAAAAAATAAGACTATAGAAGGTTACTTTCTTGGTGAACAGATATCTTCTCCCATCCTTTTGGATGAGAAAGAATAATGGTTACCATTGGGAAAGACATAAAAGTCAAGGCCCCTGTATCTCAAACATCTAAAATAAATAATCAATGGTCTCAGGCCATGGAAGAGCTCAGAAAGGATTTTGAAAATCAAGTTAGAGAGGTGGAGGAAAAACTGGGAAGAGAAATGAGAGAGATGCAAGAAAAGCATGAAAAGTGGGCCAACCAGCTAAAGGAGACCCAAAAAAATGCTGAAGAAAATAAGACCTTTAAAAATAGGCTAAGTCAATTGGCAAAAGAGGTTCAAAAAGCCAATGAGGAGAAGAATGCTTTAAACCATCTTTAAGGCTCATCTCAAACCCCATCTTATGCAAGGAGTCATTCCTGGTTCTTCAGCTGTTAAGCTCTTCCTCTCCCAGTTTACCTTTCATCTTCTCTGTTGGACATCTCACATATACCCAGTTCTTTACCTGTGGTCTCCTTCATTAGAATGTGAACTCCTTGATTCTTTTGGCCTTTGTGTTACCAGTGCTTAGCATGGTATCTTAATCAGCAGTTGATAAATTTGTTGTTGTTCAGTAGTTTTCAGTCGTGTCTGACTTTCTGTGACTCCGTCTGGGGTTTTCTTGGCTAAGATACTGGGGTGATTTGCCATTTCCTTCTCCAGCTCATTTTACGAATGAGGGACTAAGGTAAACAGGGTCAAGTGACTTATCCAGGGTCTCACAGCTAAGAAGTGTTTGAGACCAGATTTAAACTGAGGAAGATGAGTCTTCCTGACTCCAGGTTTGGTGCTCTATCCACTGCAGCATCACCTTGCTGCCCCACTATTTATAAACTATTAAGCCATTAAGCCATATGTGAAGCACCATAACTACTGGCTAGTTCTAATTAAGATATTCTGTGACATTTTGTTGACCTCCTTTACTGTGTATTATAGATCAGGAGTACAGTGATAAAGGCAGCATATAATTTGTAAAACCCTTTTCACTTAACAAATATTGATTAAGGGCCTACAAGAAATCCACTAGTATATTTGCTTTCCTATTGTGTTTGGTCCTCTTGTGCTCAAAAGATTGGGCCAGGCTGACTGCCTTTCATTTCCTAAGTTTTGATGTATCTTGCAAGCTCATTTTTAAAAGCATATTCTGGTATAAAGCTGATGTGGTATAATTTTTGGCTTTCTATGCAGTATAGAAAGACATCAGATTAAATGACCATTTTCTTTTGAGTTCAAGGATAGTGAAATTTATTTTTTTCCTCTAAGTATAATTTTTTTTATCATTTGGCAATTAACTAAATATATATGTGTGTGTGTATATATATATATATATATGTGTGTGTGTGTGTGTGTGTGTGTGTGTGTGTGTGTGTGTGTGTGTGTATATATATATATATATATATATATATATATATACACATATATTTACTTTCACAGAAAAAATTCAAGAGATTGCCCCTGTTTAAAGCAATTAAATTGAAGAAGTATTTATTGTTGTGTTATTTCTAGCTCATTGTGACCCCATTTGAAGTTTGCTTGACAAATGCTAGAGTGGTTTGCCATTTCCTTCTCAAGCTCATTTATGGATGAGGAACTGAATCAAAGAGGGTTAAATGACTTGTCCAAGGTCACATAACCGATAAGTGTCTGAGGACAGATTTGAACTCAGGTCCTCTTGACTCCAGGCCCAGCACCCTATTCATTGAAGCCCCACCACCTACCCTGGGCAAATAGAGGAACCACAGACACAAAGACAAAGAGATAAATGAAACAATTTTTAGCCTCAAGACATTTGCCTTCTGACTGGAAATAATATACTAGCATTAATGACACCTTAATGAAAAACAAAATACAAAACCTAGGTGTAGTTATCCCTTCTATATCACAGGGTTGGGGGCAAGATGCCTCTAGCACCTGGAAAATCCATTTAAAATTTTTTGGCCCTCCCTTTCTACCAGAGAAGAAGTCTGAATAATTCTGGGTGTTTACAGTACTATAAATATATTTTCTGCATTTCTGGGTTTCTAAAGGTTTTCTGTGTCATCTGTTGACTTTTTCTTGTTCTGCAGCTTCCACAAAACTCCCCCCAAATTCTTATGTCATTTCTTAGGCCTACCTGCAATATATGGAAAACTTGATATAGTGAAAGTTGTAAGGTGGATGGGACAATGGCATACAGACTACATGCAGAGTGATTTTGGGGGACAAAGGTGGAGACTGACCATCAGGGTGGGAAACATCTCTTGTAGGAGGGGGCAGAGCTGGGGTCTACAATAAGTAGAGGTGAAACAAAAGCATCCTAAGGCATGACTTAGGCTGTGTAAAAGCCAAGAGGAGATGGAGAAGATGAGAAATTCAAGACCAAACAAAAGATAGAGAAGATTACAGGTGACAAAATGGATAATTTTGATTAAATAAAAACAAATAAAAGCTTTTGTATAAGCAAATCTAATAAAGCTAACATTAAAAAGGAAGCAATTAACTGGGGGAAAATTTGTAACAAAATTCTCTGATAAAGATCTTATTTTCAAGATATATAAGGAACTGATTCAAATTATAACCAAAAAAAAGCAGTTATCCAGTTGATAATTGTCTAAAGATATGAACAGGCAGTTCTTAAGGGGAAAATGTAGTTTACCTATAACCATATTAAAAATTGTTCAAAATCACTAGTAATTAGAGAAATGGAAATAAAAACAAATCAGTTCCATTTCATGATCATGAAAAGTGACAAAGATGACAAAAAAAGGAAAATGAGAAATGTTAGAGGGGCTCTGGGAAAACAGGCTGATGGATGCACTGTGGGAGGAATTGAGGATGCTTATAACATTCTGGGAAGCAATTTGGAATTATATGTGGAACAGTATGTGTCCTTAGCCCTAGCTATTCCGTTGATAGGGCTATACTCAACAGAAGGCAAAGAAAAAGGAAAAGGTCCTTTATGCACAAAAGTATTTATAGCAGCTCTCTTAATGGTGGCAAGACATTGGAAACCATGTCCAACCATGGAAGAATGGGTGAACAAGTTGTGGTATGTGAATGTGACAGAGTACTGTTATGCCATAAAAAAATGAGGAAAGTGGTGATTCAAAAAGGAAGACGTGGAAAGATTCATATGAATTGATTCAGAGGAAAGTGAGAAGGACCAGGAAAATCATTTAGATAACAACAACAGCCCCGTAAAGGAGAATAAGCCAAAGGTATAAGAACTGTGAGCAATGAGATTCATGATTCCAGAAGACCAATAAAGAAACATGTTATTCCTTACTTAAAAATATTCCTGAAAGTTTCACAAAGAGAACTGCAAGTTGCCATATTCTCAGACCTTCAAGGAGAGGCACCTGGAGGTTTCAGATAAAAATGGAAATTCTAAAATGAGAGTGAACATTTGTGAACATTCCTTAATACTCAAACTGACTGGCTCTAATGGCAAGCAACTGAAAAAGTGACTTAATGTATTATCCTAAAACAGTACAGAAGAAAGATTGCATAAAAGGAAATTGGATGAATTAAGAGGGAATTAGAAGGTTTCCAGTAGAATTAAGAATTGTGCTTAATGAAGACAGTTTGAAAGCTTATACTTAAAAGCTCGCTGCTAAGAACACACACCCTAAGTGAAGTATGAGCAATAGAAGGATGGGAGATCTATTTTGGGAAGACCTTTAGCCGATAAACTTCAAGGTCCTAGTGGTGAGATGTCAAGTCCCTCTTGATTCTAAACCTGGCTGGGGAAAGCTTTTCATAGGAAGGGAATTTGGAGGAAAGAAATAGAACAATACTTTAAGTCTCCATGATTTTATTCATACAGGTACTGCCTCCATCAATGCATAACCCAACTCCTCTCTTCTCTAGTAGACATCTAGGTGGCCTGATGCATAGAGTGCTGCACTTTAAATGAGGAAGACCTAGTTCAAGTTCAGCCCCAAACACTTACTAGCTGTATGATCCTAGGCAAGTCACTTAACTTCCTCCATCTCAGTTTTGTCCTCTGTAAAATAAGGATGAGAATATAGCACCTTCCTCCCAGAGTTGTTGTGGAGATAAAATGAGATAATATTCATAAGGTGTATCGTAAACCTTAAAGTGCTATATAAATGTTGGATGTCATCATTATCATTGCATCTATTAAGAGATCTTTCATCTCCAGAACTCCCACCCTGTGGTCCTGCTGACCTGATTGGTGATCTCCTCTTAGGGTACCAACTAGGTGACTCCAAAACCAGGAACTATGCCCTGAGGATGTAACTCTTTCATTCCTCATTCTATTCTGGAGCCTGATTGATGTGTTCCCTAAAACCTACTTTGGGTGGATCCAAGCATGCTTCACTCAGCTCCCTGGACATCATCTTGCTTGATGCCTTGCAAGTCTCAAGTCCTGGAACAATAATGAAGTTAACCATTGCCATTACTCCTAGAAAGGTCCAAGGTCCTTAGGTTATTTAAACAATTAAGGGTAGATGACCAAGCCTGAAGGACCATAGAAGTCAACCACAAAAAAAAAAAGCTTCGTCTTCTTCCATTTCATCAGAGAAAAAGGAGTTGTTGACCACCACTTCATTCAAACTTTTGAATAGGCAAGCAACCTAGGCAAAAGGTGAAGTCACCCCGCAGTGGTGATGTTCTTTCTGCCCAACCATTCCAAGTGAGTTTGGTGATGATTTCACTAAGTGGGGAAGGCCAAGGGGACCTCTCCACCTCCTGTTACTACTGCTGATAACATAAAACAGTTACCAGCTTTTAAGATTCCAAGGGAGGAAAGGGCATTAACCACTAAGGGGACCAGAAAGATTTCAAGGAGGTGGTAATACCTACCCAACTTGTGCTTTGAAGGAAGTTTGGACTTTTGTAAGGCAAACATGAAGAGGTTCAGCTTGATAGATATGCATGATCTTATAAAAGACCCAGTTTTTGAAGGGAGTAAGGAGAGATAAGGCAGTAGAGTGTAGATAGCTTTTTTCTAAGGAGTTGATTCTTAAAGGATGGATCATAGATTTTCATCAGAAAGGACTTTTACATGAAATCTAGTCTAATTCCTCATTCTCACCCAGGATTGGGTCCTCTAAAAGGTACCTATTCTCACAGGTTCAATGAGTAATTTGAGACAGAAGTTCTAAAAATTATAGCTCATGGGCCCCAGCTGGTGAGCTTATTTTTAGTAATTAGCTACGGGTTACAATAAGCTCAAAACAAAGGCTTTTACTAAAATGCCATAGTAAGACATTTAATGGCTATATTTCTCCCATACTCAAAGAGCATCCTTTTGAAGATTGAGCACAAACCTAGAATGAATTGGAAACATATGAGGAACACATTTGGCCAAAGCTATTCATGTATCTGGTATCACAGCCCCAACGTCTTTGTTATCCTCATGGAGTCTTCACTTTCTTCTCTTATGGGAATACTGGTTCAACCAAATTTTGGCCCCATTTTTGGAAGAATTCATCCAAAGGATGAGACTGCCATTCTGAGAACTCCAGAATGAGGGATTAAAAGAAGAGTGGAGGCATTGTAATTGGGGTATAGGATGATGAAAAAGGAGTTATTTGTTCATAATGGACTGTTTTTATGAAGGTTTGAGGAGAAGTGGTAGTCAATGTGCTATCAGTGATTTGAAGAGCATGGCATATGCTGCCGCCTGCTAAAGGCTTTATTTGCCTACTTAGTAGCAGCTGATTGGCATTTGGTGACAGTCAGGATGGGGCTCCCTTTCCTCCACTTTGGGTGATGACTTGGGGAGAAGGAATATCTCGAAACAGGGCCAGTGACCTGTATGGTGCTACTATTCATGGGGCTTCTGGGCTTACCTGTCCTTCAGTAGTAGTTGCTGAGATGGTGATAGTGGTGATGGTATGCCTCTTCTCCATAAAATTTGCTTTCTTTGAAAATATATGCAGTGCCAGACTGGAAGTAAGACCAGTGGCCTATAGATCCAGGAGCTCTTGAGATCTGAGTCCTAGGGAGTTCAAGAGCATAGGAGCTAGTAGTAGAATTAATTCGTGGAGTATAGGAGTTTGCAAGGGAGTGTTAAACAGTCCTGTCTGGGAGTCCATAACTTCCTCATGGTGGTATAATTTTAAAAGAAACAAAAAACTCCAACACACTGTAATTCAAAAGCCTAGCTAGGTTTGAGTCCTGTCATGGACACTTAGTAGCTATGTGACCTTCAGCCAATCCTTGCCCTTGCTATATTTTAGTTCCTTCATTTGTAAAATGAGGATGACAATATTTCCCTTCTCACGGTGTGGTTAGGAAGGCTCTTTGAAAACCTTGCATTGCTCTAGCTAGTTATTAGTCTTAACATAGCTGCAAGGGGACTGGAATCAAACTTCCTTTAGACTGAGCCAGCGGTTACTTTTCGAATGGGTGAAAATCCCAAGGCTTTCTTTCCAGAATAAGAACATTCCTTGGTACAAAAAATTTACAAAGTTGTTCAGTGCTATCCTTTCTCTCGTTACATACAGAATAGCCAGAATGGAGGAGAAAGGGACCAGGCATCTTCCTCAAGCAGTCACTGGGAGAGATTACATGGAAATTGACTGGGATTTTCTTTTAGTGGAGGAGGTCCCTGGGGAGGGTCATTTTTCAAGAGACTACTTTTCTCAGATACTGGAACAAATTGTCTCTCTATGTCAAGGATTCTTATTCATATAAGGGTAATGTGTGAACTTTACATCTTGATTTCCTTAATGCACATTTTAGTTTTTACATTTAAAATCATCATTCTGAGAAAATATCCCTAATCTTCATGAGACTGTTGTGGAGTCTCTGCCACAAAACGGCTGAGGATCCCCCCTTTAAATCCAAAGAATTTTTGTCCATTTAGTAAATAGGAAATGACTCCATCGATCCATCCCCTAACCCTGTTACTATAAGTAGATGACCTTCACTTTGAAGACAGAACTCCCCTTGTGCATTCATTCAGGCAAATGGCAAAACTAGAAGAATACGACAGGACAGTTATTGGTTCTAACGTGCCCTGTGCACTTGTCTGTTGCTAAAGTAGTGATTTCAGTCAAAGGAATACTCCAACTGAAGATGACAAAGACAGGATTTGGGGATTTGCTTTTTCAGCTTTTTTTTTTATGAATAGTTCCAAATATAGCCTGAACATTCGCATCCATGTTTCCTGGAGAAGGAGGAGGTGATGCAATTTCCCTATAAATATTCCTTCTCTAGAAGCAAAATAAAAAATAAAAAAACCCCTGGAATTTGGGACTTGTCTTATTCTTTTCCTCTTCCTTTTATGGGGCTGGCCATTTCTGATGAGTAGCAAAGAATAATATTTTTGAGAAAAAAGAAAAACAACTTGGTTTTTAATTCTAACTGTGCGTATGTGTGTGTAAGAGAGAAAGAGAGACAGAGAGACAGAGAAAGACAGAGAGAGAGAGACAGAGATATGAATGGATGGAAGTCAAGGTGATGGCTGGGTGAGGAAGGGCCGTTGGGTTTAATATTTATGGGATCATCCCTAATGCTTGGAGAGAGTTCTTTCAATTGAGTGGAAGTCTGATGGCAAGAAACTGCAAAGTAAGAGTGGAAGAAATGTGAACACTGAATGTGGATAGCCCTTTGAAGAGTTAGGTGGAAAAAAAGGAGAAGAGAAATGGAATTTTAGTATAAGAAAATGAAGAGTTTTTAAAACATTTTTATTTTATTTTTATTTATATTATTATTTATTTTATTTTATTTTTATTATATTTATATTTGTTTAATTTAATTTAAATTATTTAAATTACATTTAATTTATTTTATATATTTATTTTACTTTATATTATCAATATATTAATAATTTATTATTTTATTTAATTTTTAATTTTTTTTTTAGTGTTGGGGAATAGGCAGTGAGGAAATAGCTATTATGTAAGGAGAAATTGAAGACAAGAAAGTGAGAAGGGATGGAGGAAGGAGTTGGGACCAAGAGCACTAGTCAAAGGGCTAAATGTTATGTAAAAATGTTTACACAATTGCTCATAATGCAGTATTACTGGAGAGATTTTTGTCACCTTGTCACTCTTTACTATTCCTCTTCTCCTTCTTTCTCCATCTCTCCATCTTTATCTTCCCTCTTTCCTGTCGGTCTGTTCATTTGCTTCAATGCCTATCTGATTATCTATCTACCTGCCTGCTTTCTTCCCTGTCTGCATGATTGTTTTTATTTAACTTGACTTCTGGAACACATAAAGCCCTGTTTATATCCTTCCCCAGCAGGGTTCCCTCAGAGCAGTAAATTACAACATTTATAGTTTACTGTTATCAGTAGACAAAATAATAAGATGTCATGAATAGGTTGGATATGAGAATGATTTCAACAGAACTATTTTCACAAGTATCTGGAGGGAAATTAACTCCTCTTCCTTTCATGCTTCCCTTGAACATCTGTGGTTTAAGCAAACAGCACCAGATCGTTCCTTTTCTCCTAGCTTTGTTTCAGAAATTCAAAAGGATTGCCACCAAATGAAAATTAAACTGTACTGGAGGTGACAGGGTACAACTCTTAAATGTTGTGAATCACAATCCTGAGATTTAAAGAATAAAATATTCTGATAAGGAGTGGGTTTACTTGGACTTTTGTTAAACATGTATTCATGCATAAGTTCTGTAGGAAAGGATAATAGATTGAATTCGGCAAAACCCTGGAAATTTCACTTTTCCTTGAAGAGAATCACAGTAGTCTCTCTCTCTCTCTCTCTCTCTCTCTCTCTCTCTCTCTCTCTCTCTCTCTCTCTCTCTCTCTCTCTCTGTCTCTCTCTGTCTGTCTCTCTCTGCCTGTCTCTCTGTCTCTCTCCCCCTCTCTCTCTTTCTCTCTCCTTCCATCCTTTACTCATTAAGTCTACAAGATTTGGGTTTGTTTATAGGATTCTATTTTGTATTTCTTTGTTTTTCTTTTTAGATTTGTTTATGTTTTTGCTTCCTCATAAAAATCTCAGAGCAAGAAGGTGCCTCTCAACGCCGTTGCATTCAGTCCCCACCTGAGTTGAAAAATCCTCTACAATTACCCACAAATGATCCTCAATCTACACCTGAAAACTTTGAGTGAAGGCAGTCCACTGTCTCCCAAGGCAGCTCATTCCCCTTTCTGACATCACTCATTGTGAGGTTGGCCCAGATATTTTTTCTCAACCAAGTGATTCCCTTGGAATTCTTTCCCTTGAGTAGAAGCACAGGTTATATTTCTACTTGAGTGCAAGTGGGTGAGTGAGTGTGTGATTTGGCTTGCAACTGAAACATCAGAAGAGCCCTTGAAGGTATTTCTTCAAATGCTAAAATAGATGTTGGAAAGACCAAGGACTTCCTAGGGTCTTCTGCTCCTAGAGGCTTTGAGATAATGACCCACTTCTTTTGTTTGGCTAAGCAGTCCTTAGAGAGGACAAAGCTTGCTAAACCAAAGCTGAGGTATGCCCAACCCACTTTCCCTGAAGCAGCTGACTCTTTTTCAATAAACTGTCTCCACCAAGAATAAGCAGTAGATAACAATCTCAGCCTGTCTAAGTAAATACTTACCTTGCTAACAGTGGGAAACTCATTTGCACTGCAAGAATCTCCAAAGAAAGTGTCCTTTTTCCTTCAGAAACCTTAGTTCTAAATTTGTGGTCTGGGAGCCCATGCAAGTTTCCAAAAGGTTTTCAGGGTAAAAACTAGAGGTAAAAACTATTTCCTAACAATAATCAAACAAATGAATAAAAATAAACCACTTCATAATAATAGTAACACATTTTAATTTCTAACACAGTAAGTTTCAACAGATATAACATATAAAAAACAAAAGCTCTTTGAAGTCCACAACAGTTTTTCAAGAGTGTAAAAGGGTCTAGAAATCAGAGTTTGGAAGCATTGATCTAGAAAAAGGCTTCCTAACCTGAGGAACGCATGTGGAGAGGTTATAAGGACGATTTAGCAACTACATTATCCTCTTGAAATTAATCTCTTATTTCTTATGGGCCAAGTCCTTGTAAACTCTAAATTTTATTGTCTTTCCTATAAAAAAGAGGTTAAGGTGGTTAACTGAAAGCCAAGGGTTATGTGAGTAAGAAAGGATGGGAACTCCTGCCTCCAAATGAAAGTACAGGAAGTTCTCAGTCGAAGGTGAGTGGTTGAGCCAGTTGTTGAGTTTTCAAAGTGGACCATGATGTCTGTGAGATGTTTATAAGACTTGCAGTTGACTTTGATGTGAGGGAAGGCTGTGCAAGGTCATCAGCCTTACTTCCTCCTCCAGAACCATCTGGGTCCAGTGTCCAGATATTCATCAGGACAACTGAAGATGGCCCAGAATACAATGGGAGACCCTGGCCCTTTTAGACTAAGTCCTTTTCAGGTTCTCATTTGGAGTGAAGTAGCACCCATTCAGTGAATAGGCCTCTTCACTCATGGGATGGGCCCTTTAATTAAAAAAACAAACTGTGAGCTACAGAGTGCCATTGTATCAGATACTTCTTGCTACAATTCATCAAAATCAAATTCTCCCAAGCCTTTTGTGGCCAGAATGAGCTCTCACAGAGCCTTTATATTTGGTTTCAGGTTTGACTCTGCTGTCCAGTGACTCAGTGGCAGTCTTAGAAGCATCCAAGTGTGTGGAAGTGGAGAGTGTAATAGCCTAGACAAAGGATCACAGAGCATCTCAAAGGGACCCAAGAGGAGCTCAGACTGTGATAAATTTAGAATTGGAAGGGACCTCCGAGACCAGACAGTCCAGACCCTTTTGTATATAGAGGAAACTGGAAAGCCATAGAAGTTAAACCATTCACCCCAAACTCACACAGGCAGTCTGCACTAGAGGTAAGATTTCAACCAGCTTAGGTCCTTTGACTGAAGATCTAGTCCTTTCTCCCTCCTGCACCAAGATGAGCCCCTAATAATAATGAAGGATGTCATAAATGATGTCCAAGTATGGAGTCCCAGACTAGGTGAGATGGTATCTTTTTAATGGGAGCCTCATTTCCACAGTATGGCATTACCTGCAGAATCTGCAAACTTCCTGAATGCTGATGTGCATTTCTGCTTTCCCACAGACATCCCATAAACATTTCAACCTATAATTAAGTGAGCAAAAGCCTTGGGTCACCTGGTCATTAAAGATATTTTAGAGGTCCTCATTTTAATTTTTTCTTGTTAAGCATTTTTTTTTTTACCTCAGTAGAGCTCTGTTTCTAATAATCTCAGTTATGAGATCCTTCTGGTCAGTCTGTGGTTAAACACTTCCTCTCTCCATCACTTCCAAGAAATAGTCCAGTAAATCCCATCATCTAGTATGAACCAAACCCAGTATCTTCAATGAAACACCTGGATTGTTTTTGTTTCAACTTTCTTGTCTGCACAATGGTAAATAGTTAGCTGGGATATAAAAAGTAAGTCAAAGGCATAAATCTTTTTCTCATTCTACTAGTTAGTAAAACCTATCTTTTTCAATCTCATACAACACTTGGTTTGAACCTTTCCAATGTGCTTATCATGTAGTTGTGGACATTATAGTCATCTGTACGGACGTCTGGTCTTCCTATTAATTTATGAGCTCCATGTGGGCAGGGCCAAGACCAAGGATTTGTTTGAGGATTTTTATTTTGTCTTGCCCTTCTTATAGAGCTCTGCAACCCCTAATAAAGCATTCAATAAAGACTTGTCACAAAAAAAAGCCATCACTTGATTGTTGCCTCTTCTAGCTACCATCCTCTCCTCTCTTTTCTTTTATCTGCTTTTATATCCCATTTCTAATTTACTTTTGTTGTCTAACTTCTACCATGTTATTATTGAATTTTTTTCTCTCAGAGGTCAAGAATTATTTTTTTTTCTTTTACTGCCAAAGTGTCTTTGAATTCAAATCTGGCCCGAGACACTTACTGACTGTGGGACCCTGGTCAATTCACTTAAATTACTTCTTTTCCTCAGTTTCTTCATCCGTAAAATGAACTGCAGAAGGAAATGACAAACTACCTGAGCATTTTTTTCTGAGAAAATCCCAAATGGCATTATAACAGAAGGGACAGGACTGAAAAATGAGTCAGAAACAATTCCAATGACTACTCCATCCTTCCTAAACCTAGTTTTCCCCTTATTTTGTGGCATAGCTCTTCGCTAATTCTCCTACCTTGGCAAAGTCTTTTTTATTTTCTTTATTGACTCCTCTCCCTTCTCTTGGCCCATAACTACAGGAATTTTTAAAGGTATAGTACTTGTTTATTTTTTCTATATATACTTTATTCACTAGAAAATCCATCCCTTTTAAATTTTTACATATACTTGTAACTGGAAACTGACTTCCAGATACCTTGAGCTGACAGAAAGCCAAGAATTCACCATGAGTATAATGAGGGATTGGCCAATGAGATCCATATTTAAGAGCATGTGCAGAGCACTTGACTGAAGCAATTGTCATGTGGACTTTGAAGCACAGTAGAAATTCTGGAGCTGCTAACCTTATGGTGAATAGAAGCCTCTTTGATTGCCTGTAAAGCTGGAACTGAGCGGAGCATTCAGAAGGCATTAATCATTCAGAGCCTGTCTCTTTCTCTTTTTTGACTTTTTGTGGCATGGTAGCACTTTGAAGAGAAAAGGAAGACAATGTTGTGAGAGGAAAGACCTCATATCCTTCCTGTCTGTGGCCCATTAATTATGATTTAGGTTTTCTAGTTCAGTTTTTAAGGTTTATTTTTTTTTTAATTTCAGGTGAAGGATATGGAAAGTTAAGACCATATAAGTTTTGAAAGGTCAGGAGAGTGAGCCACCAAGAGTGAAGGCTAGCATCCAGCTGGCTTTACATTTTTAAATCCTGAGGAATGAGACACAACTTTTAGGACCCGGTCCAGTCATAGCTGAGTCATCAGTGATAGGGCATTAGGAGGGGAACTTTGGGGTCCACTGCTATGTAGAAACTGGATGAAATCCAAGCCTACTCATCCCAGAGTCTGAGGTGATATAGGGGATAGTGTGACTCTCCAAAGTATTTGGAGAGGAGATACATATGCTTCTATTTCTGCTATAAATAAAGTCAATAACTTTTTACAAAAAGCTAATTGGCATTAATGCTTAAATGGAAATAGGGAGGTAGTCATTGACAGTTAACCATGGGGTAAACAGCACTGTAATAGAGACTCAAGCTTATAGGATTAGAGAAAGACACCCTCAATGTATCTCAGAACCGTGAGGGAGAATTAAGGCCAGCCTTGCTCCATGAGAGGAAGGTCAAAGAACTGGTGACCTATGTTTATGACTACCCAGTTGGAATCTAGAATTGTGTTTTCTGAGATATCTCCTAGAACCTTGGGATTAGAAATCTATCCATTGCAATAGTCTAGGGAAGAGTTAATGAGGGCCTTTAAGGTAAAACCAGTTGTTCATCCTTAATCCAGTGACATAAAGGGTCACGTCTTGACTTGCTCATTAATTGGATTTAAGTGAGGCAGAGTTCCAAAAGGGTTCAAAATTATCTAGAGAATAGGTGATAAGGGCCTGTAAGGTTAAAGTATTTATTTTGAAATCAAAGACCCTAGGTTCAAATGAGATCTCAGTTTCCCCATCAGAAATTATGGGAATGGATTCAGTGATCTTCAAATCCTTTCCAACCCTAAATTCAAGATTATATTTTTTTTTTATCTATAGGGAAACATATATTTTTAATTAATAGAACTGGGTTTGACATCACAGGACCCAAGGTTAGATCTTGCCACTTACTTGGGTGATTTTAGGCCATTCATTTAACCATCCTAACACTGAGTTTTCTTGTCTGTAAAATGAGTTTGGATTCGACGGCCTCCAAGGCCCTTTATGACTAACTTTATGATCCGTGATACTTTCTTTTTTTCGTGTCTACACGAATATGTAAAAGCATAAAAATGTTATGAAGTAGAGATTGTCCATTCTATATACAGATTTTTAACAAAGATAATAGTATCAAGTAACTGAGGGAAGTTTGATTTAATTACACCTCTCAGATGATAATGCTCTGGACCCAGCCTCTGTGGATCATGTGTTGTAGGGGCTGCTAAATTATGAATGCTCTGATTCATTTCAGAGTGTTTGCTTTGTGGCTTCTCTGACCTTTGTCACGATGTGTGTAATGATAGGTTTGCTTCTTAGAGTTTTGTAACACTGAATGTCTTCCTTCCGGGGAATGCGAAGCCTTTCCTTTTTAAATACACACACACACACACAACTACACATAGCTATATTAATTATTAAGGCCTTTATTTTCCTTGTTAGGATTTTTGGGCTGTGGAAGTTAAATCCTCTTTTCCTATAGAACTGGAATTAGCCATCACATGGAGAAGCCCAATGGAAAAAGCTTTAAGTATGTCCATTAGGGATACTTCGATTATTACTCAGAGAGATCATCCTGAGGCCCCCTTTCCTGGCACAGGGCAGGCAATTTAGGAGAAGAACTCCCTGGGAAGGCTCATGCCAAATTAACCATCCAATATACTATATGCTTACATGGCTTTAATCGACTCTTGCTTTTTATTTTCCTCCTCTAAAACCAGCCTAAAAAGCCTGATCCCTCTGTTTTCCAAATATAATTTCATGGATAAGTGTCCACTTGGGCCCAAGATTTCTCAAAGCATCTGGAAACATAGAGAGGTATATGAATTAAGTGGGACAAAGGAAATTAAATTTATTGACTTATACAATAACTTTAAAACTTTTTATATCTTATGAGACTCTAAATGTGGGCTATGCCCTTCTTTGGCTGAAGTCATTGACACATTTTAGCATTGATTTCACAAGATTTTGACATGTACCTTTTAAAGAATTTTAATTAAAGAATTTTAGTTTTTCATTGCAAAACCATATGTCCTATTAGATTCATTAAGTATGTCCTTGACAAATAGATCATTTTTTAAAGTTTAGTATGGAATGTAGCCCATGGTTTTTTTTTTAATATGTGGTTGTATCATTTTGTTTTAACAATAATAAAATAGTAATACTTTTTGTAATAATAATGTTAATCACATTAATCAAAATTTTCATAGATTCGCGTACCAGAGTCTGTTTTCTTCCATGGAGAGGACAAATCCCCATGCTTCAAATACAGATTCTAAAATGTCCTCAAGGACTCAGCCAGTACTGGACCCAGGCTATTCTTACAGACAAAAGCGTTGCCTTCAGTCTCCTGGATATAACATTAATCCATAAAAACTTAAGAACAATGTTTTTCTGTAAATGTTGCCACCTCAAATACTCAATTTCAAAGCTACCTGGAAAACAGAAACAACAATTTTCAGTTACTTACAGAGAACAAGTAGAGGAAATAAATTGCTTCAGGGAACAGGATGAGATACATATCCCATCCATCATCCAGTCTTCTAATAGAAAAGTACTCAGAATACTTATACTGCATTTAGAGGTGTTGAGCTTACATTTGAAGACATTAACATTCAAAGACGTTCACAACCTAAAGTCATACAGAGATTTTTCGATGAGTTTCAATTCAAGTAAGTTCCTAGACCATTGAAACATGTTTATTCCCATCTACTGGATAAATTTGTTAATTTTTCATCATATTTGACATAGTGTATGGTCATGTTGTGGGGCAGCAAAGTGGAAAGACTGTCCAGCCTAGAGTCGGATAGACTCATCTTCCTCAGTTCACATATGACTTCAGACACTATTTCTGTAACCCTAGGAAAATCATTTAGCCCTTTTTTGCCTCAGTTCCCTCATTGTAAAATGAGCCAGGAAATAACAAACTACTCTAGTATCTCTGCCAAGAAAATCTCAAATGGAGTCACAAAGAGTTGGACATGACTGAAAATAACTGAACAACAAAGGTCATGGCCTTTATAGTAATCAATCTCAATTTTGGAAATTCTATAGTTCTAGGAAAAAAATTGCCTTTCAGTAAATCAGCATGTTGATGAGCATTAAATAAGTGCAACACTTCCATGCTCAATGGAAACAAGAAAAAAAAATCACCAAAACATTTGGAGGTTTATATTCTAATAAAAAATGCTCAAATCTTGCAGACTTACATGGACATCTTCTAACTATGGATTTTTGTGTTCATAAATCAATAAAAATAAGTTTTATCAATAAAAATACATTTTCTAACCTTTGGTAATGTAGCCTTTGTGTTGTTTTGTCATTACCAGTGTTTGGATCATGTAGATTATATATGTCAACATGATTTTATCTAAATGTGACTCACAGGGAGGAAAGAACAGACATCTTTAGTTCCTTCTTTTCAGACCCTTGTCCAAGGGAGACTTTACTTCTTCTAGAAGAACAAGCAGGAGATTGAGGCCACATGCCATAGGCCAGACTTTCTACTTTCCTCAGGGAGAAAGGGTACTAGGCTAAAATTATATCTATATTATTTGTATAGGAGATTTAATTGGTAGGTTCAAACTAAATTTCTGATTGCTATTTTTTAATGGAGGAGATTTCCCAAGGTTTGACCTACTTTTCACCAAAAGCAAGTTCCACAATAAATATTCATAACAAATAGCAAATAAGTCTCCTTATCAAAGTTGGTAGCAAAAAAGAAATAAAAAAAATACATATATGTATATGTGTATATTACGCATAAGTAATACATACATAGACACAATTATATATGTGTCTATGTGTGGGGTGTGTTTCAGGGAGGACCCGTACCTTTGGTGTGATGGCTACCAATCCCTTTTCTACCTTTGGTTTCAACTTGTTCCGCCTAACTCTCACCTGTGGCTCCGAGAAACTGCAGCATGCGCAGCAGCCACACCCTAGTAAACCAGGGTCAAACCAGGCTGAGGGTAACCAAGGGTTCTCAAACCCATTGGTGAATTGGGGGGTGTCTACACCAAGCATGTGAAAACTTCATCTGGTGGAATGGGCAGATGAGAACAATTTGTTCCAAACAATCTGCCATGAAGGCAGATGAAGCAGGCCATGGGTAGCACTTAGAGCTTGGTTTGACGCTGAAGACACCAAAATCATCCACTGCATCCTGAGTCATTGCCAGTCACCTTGAATGTGTCTTGCCAATGGACTATCATGACTCTGGAGGAGAGAGTGAAGTTGACAACTTTGTGCAACTCTACCTCACTTAAATCCAATTTACTTACGAATCAAAAGACATCACCCATACCATTTCATCATTATACCTCAAAGTCCTGTGAAGACAGGCAAGTGATGAAGCAGCAGGTGTGGATACACTGGGAGCTGTAGTCACTACCCTGCACACAGTGGCCCAGGCCATAGGGTCGTTTCTCACTGGAATCAACAGTGGGACTCGGCAGCCCCCTGGGTGTCTGAGCAACCTTTTAAGGATTGCACTGCTCACCTCCTGGTGTGAGGAAGGGGGCTAGAAAAGGTGCCCTAAACATTACCTGCTTACCTATTTACTATGATGGGTAGAGAATCCCACTATGCAGTTGAAACACAAAAAAATGTACAAAAACATCTGCAAAGATGATTCCACTCACCATCGGCATATGAAACATGTGCACACTAATAGAGAGCACAAAATCCAATGGACTTGAAAGAACTGCCCTTGTTGCAAGACAACTCAACAGGTATAGCATCCAAATAGCAGCCATGAGTGAAACAAGGTTAGCAAATGAAGGTCAGCTTACTGAAGTTGGAGCAGGACATACCGTTTTCTGGAGTGGGTGCAGTGAAGGCTAGCACTGTAAAGCTGGTGTGGGTTTCACAATCAAAACTAATCTAATCATCAAGCTGCTATGCCTGCCCAAAGGAGTGAATGATAGGCTCATGACCATGCAATTGCCACTCACAGGAAAATGCCATGCCACCATCATCAGTGCCTATGCTCCCATCATGACAAACCCTGATAAAGTCAAAGAAAAATTTTATGAAGACCTAGAAATGCTTATCATCAATGTGCCAAAAGAGGACAAGCTTATAATTCTGGATAACTTTAATGCTCAAGTCTAGTAGGCTCAGACTACTAGACTTGGCAGGGCATCCTAGAGAGGAATGGAGTTGGAAATAGCAACAGCAGTAATCATTTACTGCTGAAGATTTGTGCATCACCAGTACTGTCTTCCACTTATCTAAACTCAATGAAACTTCATGGATGCACCCTTGCAGCAAGCACTGGCATCTAATAGATTATGTGATGGTTCGGAGAAGAGACAGACAAGATGTGAGAGTGACAGAGGCAATGTGTGGTGCAGAGTGCTGGACTGATCATAGACTTATCCTTTCCAACCTAAATATTCACATTCATCAAAAGTGCCTCCCTCAGGGCAAAAGGACTACCAGAAGAATTAGTGTCAACAAATTAGAACTCTTCTCTGAGTGTGAACAGTTTGCTGCTGACTTGGAGGGAAAGTTGAGCCAACACACAGTTGGCAACAGTGGGGCAGAAAAGGAGTGGGCAGCTCTCCGAGATTTGGCGTACAGCAGGCATTTGCTCATCTGGGATCTGTCTATGTGTTAATATATGTTTATATATACACACGGATATTAGATAATAGAAATTGAATGAGATTACCCTTTGGGAGCTCAATAACTCAGCTCAACTGATAAGTTTTCCCAGGGGAAATTCCTTGGTCTCTAATAGAGTGAGCTAGGAATAGAGACATTATAAAGATAGCTAATTCTCCCTCATTGACTTCTTCTCAGAGAATTTTCTCCCTTTAGTGACCTGAAAACATCTCCTCTCTTCATGATGGAAACCAGAAGAGCCCAAGAGATCTTTTACTTTTCTCTCCTGCTCTCATCAACTCTGTCCACCACCTATACAGGTTTAGAATATTGAATATTCAATCTTTATCAATGAGGAGAGAGTGCTATGCAATTGGTTCTCTGAGCCAAAGATTACAACAGCATTGATTGGAAGCTGTTTTTTTAATTTTTACTGGATTTCTTACTATTCTTCTAAATTCAAGAATCATGAAACAACACTGGTGGAGGACTCAAAATCTCCTCCAGCTACCCATTCTGTTGAAATCTTTAATTGCTTTCTCAAGATTAATTAGATTATTTCAATAATGATAGCTTGTCACTTTTTGATGTTTTGTTTGTTTTCAATTGTACTTTTCTTTGAACTTTGCTATGACTGATCTTACTTCATTGTGGACTTGAATGATCCTTGAAATATTTGATTTCCTCACCAACAGCTGCTGTAATATTACTCAATGGGCTCTTTAAAAGCTACAACTTCTACATATTTTCTTGGAGTAATATTCATTCTTTTATAAAAACTATGCAGAATTAAAAATGCAACAAAAGGAGAGAATTGAAATGTGTACATGGCACAAAACCTAACATTCACCTATCATAGATCTAACTAAAGATGGGGGAACCAGTTTTGGCCAAGGGCTGATGTTGTCAGTCAGCCTAGCATTAGTCATATACACATGACCATTGCTGTCACAAAATGGAACCACATCAAAATAATTACTTTTCATAATAATTCATATACCACTGTAGAGAAGCTTCTCAACATGCCCCTTGTTCACTAGCAGGAAATAAGCAGGCAACATTGCAATCCAATAGTCCCATCTTTCCACAACTAGCTACTGCTCTTGAAGATCTTACAGCCTAGATATTAAAGTGGAGATAAGAGATTACAACTCATTCCCCACTAATTACCATTCTAGAACCCCAAAAGAAGGGAGCAACTCTAATGTACATCATAGATGGGACTTTTCCTACACAAAGAGAGAAAACTGGGAAGCCATCTTTGGCCATCCAACCACTCTGCTATGGACCCAGATTTGGAGACCCACAACATTCCATTTCCATCTTCAGTCCTCCTGTGGCCTTGCTCAGTCATACAGAATATCCTTTGAGAAATTTCTTTAGGACATACAGGTTTTGCTTGTGGGTACCTTCCTTTCTTCCCACCCCCATCTCTAGTGCCGATGTTGAGTTGCCATTCATTTGGAGAGATCTTTCCTGGCAAATGCAGTAATTCATGGGCAGCCTTCCACCACAATGAGTGCCCTTAGTTTATCATGTCTTACTCAAGTCAAAACAACTAGAATTTATTAAATATCTATTATGTGCCAGGTGGGGTGTGTGTTTATGTTCGTGGAAAACTAGTACCTCTGGTGTGAAGGGACTGTGCTCTATGAGCAAAGCAGAATTGCAACAGCTCAAAGGAAATGCTGCATGTGCACATTTTGAGAATCCACCCCAAATGTTCACATGGACTATTTGTGTCTGACCTATGGTAGAGCATTCCGAGCTCATATTGTTTTGATCAGCCACAGCTGGACACATTGAAACTTAATTCTGGAATGAATCATGATGCCCTTTTGGTCCTCGTCAAGAATGAAGGACAACAACCAACCAACTATGCACCAAGCATTATGGCAAGTGTTGGGGATACAAATAAGAGGGAAAATGGTCCCTGTCCTCAGGCAGTTTACAATCTGATGCATGACTCTATATGGAGTTTATTCGGAAAATAGTGAAGACTTCTCAGTATGACATAAGCAGAAGATCCTGAGTTGGAGAAAGCCTCGAATCATTGGAGCTATTAAGAATGGAATGGATTGCCTTGGGAAGCACTGAGTTCCCTCTCACTCAAGGTAGTCAAGAAGAAATTCAGATAACCCATTGTTGGGATAAAATTTGGAGTCTGGTTCAGTTGGAATAGATAGATTCTGAGGTTACTTTACAACCTGGTGAGTTCCTTTCCACCTTCCAGCTTGGTAAGATTCTTCATTATTTTGCTAATGTGTCTCCCTAAGGAAGCCATTTCGCTCTCTCCATCTGTTTTCTCAACTCTAAGGTGAGAAGTTTTATGACATGAAAAGCACATTCTGGCTCTAAATCCTTGGTCCTCCTCTAACATACCCCCAGACCCTTCCCTCTGTACCCTATTTCTCTCCTTCGGTTGTCTGACTCAGTCTCTTATCCATCTTCCACTGCTGTTCGCCTGGGAATAACCCATCATTGTACTATGTTTTGCTTTCGGTCGTATTTTGGCAAGTGATTTTCATTTCTACAGAAAAAGAGAAAAATGCAGTCTGTTTCAACAGTCACCTTGGCACCCAGAAATGTTATCTATAATGCTAGTCTGCTTCAGTTTCACAAAAACACCAGAGAACTGGACAGTTTCTGCCATTCAACAGCCCAGACTCATTCCCTGAATAATGCGTCCCTTTGTCTATTGATACAGAAAGGAATCAGCATTGTTTTTGAAAGGGATGTAAGGCATTTAGTTAAGTGGGGGTTAAGTGCTGGAGTTGTAAGTCCTCTCTGTGCCCCTCAGAGCTGTTATTTAGAGTATCAGGAAGGGAGGAAGGGAAAAGGGAGGGATCACAAATAGATATGCCCTGATTATAATTCGGATCAAATTCAAAGTGGATTGTTTTTTTCACATTGAAAGTTCATTGGATCAGTAAACTTTGGATCCATCTAGAGCTGAAAGGGACCACAAAGGCCATAGAATCCACCATACTCTATCCCCTATTTTAAAGGTGAGGGAACTAAGCCCCAAGGAAGTTAAGTGATTTTTGCCACAAGTCCCCTAGCTAGTAAGAGTCAGAAGCATCATTAGAACCCAGGTTTTCTGACTCCATACCCCCTGTTCATTCCACTGTCCCATGCTACTTCCCATAAGTTGATTTCATAGAGTGATACATAGTAGTTTTAAATGACTTCACTCATTATTCAAACTCAGCATTTCCCTCTGGCATCTCACTGACCTCTGTTTTTCTTTCTTTTTGCTTTTCTGGTGGGAAACAACTCTGATATTTGATGATGGTGGTGGTGTGACTAGACTAGACTAGACTAATGACTAGATTAAGAATGCCTGACATTAATTGATGGTATCCTGCCTGGCCCCCAAGTGACTATAGTATATGCCCACTATATAGTAGGGAGATCCTTAGCACTTCCACTTATGTGTCTCAGACTTGTCAAAAATGCAGAAAAAAGAACACCAGCCTGTAAGCCAAAAGATTCAGCCTCTTTATTTATAACCAGGGTGACCTTGATCGAGCCATGAACACTTAGACCTTGATTTTCTCATCTACAAAATGAGGACATTGGGTTAGATGATGTCTGAGATTTCTACTGGTTATAAATCCATTTTTTCTCTAGCATAATCTGAGGCCGAAGCAAGGATAGCTGACTAGTAGTTGAATACTGAAAAGTACCTTGTCGGCTTATCTGTGATCAGAGCTTCTTTCATCAGGTGGAGGACAAGAGCCTTTCCTTGGTTCCCACCAACTATACATAAGTGGTAATTGATTAGACCCTGGAAGTTTGAGCCCTCCAGCTATCATGTTGCATTGCACAAATGTCTCTGACCCAATCGTGCCCACATATGATGAAAGTGACCATCAGGATATATAGGAACTGGAAAAACTCAAATGTTCTGAACCATACGTAAGCCTTGATTCAAGATCTTCAATTATGTCAATGATAGTTATGAATAAACACCAGATTCTTGGGTCTGGCAAATCTCTTGTATTGGCCATAAGGCCCAAAGCACATTCACGTTAAATAGTGTTTCTCCTGCTTCTACATCTTTGAGTGACATATTTGTTCAGTTTTCTCAGCTTGCTGAAGGATTCCCTTCAATCAGTGCTCATGACTCAGTATGGTATGGAAGGCATCTCTCCTTCTTTAGACAGCTATTTGACTTCTGATTTTGTTACTTCACATTTGGATTCCTTTCATACTTCTAAGCCCAGAAAATGTAATGAGTGTTTCTCTCTTGCGATGTTCATGTCCTCCTTTCATGTTATCTGAAAGAACCCAGCAGGATATATCTAAGATGTTTTCAATCTGAGGAGCAAAATAATTCTGATCCCCATAGCTTACAAAACACATTCTTCACAGCAATCTTGTAACGTGTGTGTGTTTTATTAAAGTTTTTCAGAGAAGGAAACTCATCCTCAGGTGGGTCAGTTGACTTGACCAGGATTATGCTGGTAAAGGGGTTTGGGGATCTATACCCAGATATACCTCATCTCTAAGTCCAGCACTAGTTCTGCTATTTACACCTGTCTCTTAAAGTTCATACTGTTAGGTTATAGAACTGGACATTTTTCTTCATTGAGAGGGAAGTGGATTGAACATGACACTTGGAGTCCAAAGACCTTGATGAAATCTTTCCTCTGACACTTTACTGTCTGTGTGACTGGACAAATCATTCTACCTTTTGTGAGCTCTAGTGTTTCCACTTATAAAGTTGGTATAATCATACCTATAACATGATATCTAACACAGAGGAGTGTTGTGAAGCTCCAATAAGGTACTTACCAATTTTAGATTAGGACAAGATCTGTGATTTCATTAGTAGAGTGAACTTCTGGAAGGAAAGAAAGGGCACCCTGCCTGTGCAGGGCAGTGTCTTCACTTCAGTTTATGGGCCTGTGGAACTGCATGTACAACAGAGAGGTTTTGTGCTTTGCCAAGGGTCATCCAACGGCTATGTGGAGTCAGGGGCCTCAACCCAAATCTTCCTGGCTCTAAGCCCAGCTCTCTATCCACTGTGCCATGTCTCGTTTTACTTCAGAGTGCCCTATGTCAGTTATAATTAGCCTTTCTTAAAGTGGCAAATGTTTAGATTTCTATAAGCACATGAGAAACTAACTAGAATGAAGATTCCTCATGTTCCCTTCAGATGTAAATTCTAATCTTGAATGAATGTACATGAAAATGATGCTCTCCCTAAGACCTCTCAGATTATCAATGTATTTTATTTAACTTTCTCTCCTATTTTGCCAAGATCTACCACTTCTAAAAACAGGACCTCTTCATGATTCCTTCCTTCTCATTGTTTGGACTACGTTAGGTGGGAGTTTTTTTCCCCAAAGTACAATAAGCAAAATTCTCTGGAGTAAGTCACTCCAAGATTGGCAGTCATAAGAAGCAAGCTCTCCTAAGTCTTATTCAGTTACTTGTTTTGAATATTTTGGAGACCAGCCACTGCTTTGTTGACAGTATTTCTCAGAAAGTGGCCATTGAAGGAAGTAGCACCCATGGGTTTGGTGGGAAGAGTTTGTTGTCTGTGGCCACAGGGAGAAGCAGGCCCTGCAGAGCCTGTCAGACTGGCTTGGCTAAGACTTCTGAGCTCTGGAAGGAAAAGCTCTGAGCAAAGCATTCACCACAAACTATAGAACGAACCTTCCATATATAAGGGCTGATAATCGTTGATGAGGAATAAATTTCTCAGTGAGGAGAGAGACACTTATCACAGGCATGCTGGCAAAAATCATTGATTTTGTGTTGAGTGATTAATCAAGTGTTCAACTGCATCTCTCCTCCATAGTGGGAAGAGATTGTTGTTCATGGCATTCCGCAAGACACACATGCACACACACACACACACACACACACACACACACACAACATATCATAGAAATCCAGTGTCACAAAGATAGAGACTGGATGTGGACCATTGGACTACTTTCCTTTTTCTCATTTGAACTGTCCATCAGAGATCATTTAAACCCTTCCTCCCAATATTACAGAGAGGAAATGATTGGATTTGCCCAGCATCAAATAGGTAGAAAATGATTAATAATTATAATAAATTAAAATATTAACAATAGCAATCATTCTCATCATCAAACCAGCTAGGATGCACATGTATAGAATGTATATGTGCATAGCATGAATAAAACTAGAATGATTTAAGGTTGAAAGGCACCTTTACGTATTATCTCATTTGCTCTTCATAACAACCCTAAAGTAGACACTATCATTATTTACCATATATGAAGAAACTGAGTCTGAGAGAGGGAGTTGCCTAGGTGCAGTAGGAGGAATAGTCTCCCCCCATAAGGGATGGGCTAGTTCTTTTCCTTAAATTGCATTGAAATCATCCTTGAGACTCCATTGTCCCAGCCTTTCTGCAACTGTGCCCCCAAAGTCATTAAGCTGTGTACCCCCTTGCTCCATCTATCCCATCATTACATCATGACTCAGAGAGGTCAAAGAAAAAGGATCCATACACACAAGTACATTTATAGCAACACTTTTCTGCATTTCTAAAATTCTAAATTAAAATGAAAAAAAAGCACAGCAAACCTGTTTGACAAAGAAGACAAATTGATGTGGTTTCAAGGCAGCTTAAGTACAAAAATCCCTGAAGAGCTCAAGTTTGGACCTGAAGTTGGACCAAAGGTGCATCATAGTTAGCACAGAAGCTGAAAAGCTGTTTTCAAGGATCTGAAGGACTGCCCCGAGGAGAGGGATTAGGTTTGTTCTTTGTTGTTTAGTCATTTCAATCATTTGTGACTCCATGTGGGGTTTTCTTGGCAAAGATACTGAAATGGTTTGCCATCTTCTCTTCTAGTTCATTTTACAGATGTGGAAACCAAGGCAAAGAGGGTTAAGTGACTTGCCCAGGGTTACATAGTAAGAGTCTGAGGTCAGATTTGAGTTCAGGAGGATGAGTCTTCCTGATTCCAGGCTTGGCACTCTATCCACTATGCTACCTAGCTGCCCTAAGAGGGCAGAGGTTTGCTCTGCTTGGTCTCAAAGTACAAAACTATGAAACACAGTTAGAATCTATGGGGATGAAGATTTAAATTTGAGGCAGAGGACTGAATCAACTGAATCAACATTGAATCCTCAGCTGAAAATCCATTCCCTTTTCCCTTCTCTGAAGGCTCATTCCCTGCTTTGGCTAAGTAACCTTCCTGTGGCTATGAGAAAGACAAAAGAGCATCTCATTTCATTCCAGTCTCGAATGCAGTCTGACCTGACTAGTCTTGTATTACTACACCAGGGTCACATAGCTAGTTATACATCTAAAGCAACTTTCAAACTCATGTCTTCCTGACTCCATTCCAATACCTTATCAATATGCAACCTAACTGCCTAGCAGCAACATCCATTCTTCTAATATAATAGCAACCACATCAGCAGAATTAGCTTTTATTCCTGATAGAAATGGTGGCCATGCCTAGTTGAGAGATGGAAACAAAGAAACTCGCTTCATTAAAGCATTGCATCATCCTCTGGGATTGCTTTCACCAAAGAGACCTGGAGGCAGGGTAGCATGGTGGAAAGAATAGTTGATATGGAGTCAGACTTGAAAATTGGTTCTGTTGCTTACTGCTGGTTTGACATTTATTAAGACATTCAAATTCTTGTAGACTAAGTTTCCTCAGCTTTCAGATGAAGGTAAGACTAGATGATTTTTACTTTTAAAAATTAAAACTTTAAAAATATATTTATTTTTTAATATTTTAAAAGAAAAAAAATTGTTTCAAGTTTACTACCTTACTCTAGCCCCTTCTCTCTGCATTGAGAATGGAATATATCAGTTACATGTGTGAAATAATGCCAAACATATTTCCATATTAGCCATGTTGCAAAAAGCAGAAAAATAAAGATTATATGTATATGTATACACACATATACATATGTGGGTATGTATGTGTATATACACACACACATACATATACACACATAAATACATACATACATATGCACACATTTTATATATATATATATATCATTTCAATTTGTTCTCTCAGAATTCATCACTTCTCTTTCTGGAGTGTACACCATTTTTCATCACGTGTCCTTTGGAATTGTCTTGGATTGTTGTTTTGATTAGAATAGCTAAGTTTTTCACAATTGATATATACCCAATTTTTCTGAAACCACCCCCTTGTCATTTTTTATAGAACAACTGTATTCCATTATAATCATATATCACAACTTGTTCATTCCTTCCCTAGTTGATATCCCTAGGTGATAAATGCTCTCTCAATTTTAAATTCTTTGGCAGCATGAAAAAAGTTGCAATAAATATCCTTTGATCATTTATCAATTGGGGAATGGCTCTTAGTTTTATAAATTTGGCTGAGTTTGTGATATATTTGAAAAATGAGGACTTTATTAGAGAAACTTGCTATACCCTCCAAATTTCCTAATTTCCTTTTAATTTTAGCTGCATTAGTTTTAAGCAAAACCGTGTTAATTTAATGTAATTAAAATTATCTATTTTACTTACCACAATTCTCTCTCTATCTTATTTGGTCATACACTCTTCCCTTATACATAGTTTTGACAGGTAAAATTTTCCATACTCCCCTAATTTGCTATTGACATCACCCTTTAGGTCTAAATCATGCATCCATTTTGACCTTATCTTGGTCTATGGTATGGGATGTTGGTCTATGCCTAGTGTCTGCTAAGCTGCTTTTCAGTTTTCTCAACAATTTTTGTCAAATGCTGAGTTCTTGTTCCTAAAACTTGGAATTTGGGTTTATCAGAAAACAGATTTCTTTGGTTATTTATTACTATGTATTTTGTACTGAAATCTATTCCATTGATGCATCACTTGATTTCTAAACCAGCTTCATATTACATTGTAATATAGTTTGAAATCTGGTACTGCTAGGCCACCTTCCCTCATATTGTTTTTTGTTGGTTCCTTTGATATTTTTGACCTTTCATTCTTCCAGATGAAATTTCTTATTACTTTTTCTAGCTCCATAATTTGTTGGTAATTTGATTGGTATGACACTATATAAGTTAAATACTTTAGGCAGTAGTCATTTTTTATTATATTGGCTCAACCTACCCATGAGTAATTGACATTTTCCAGTTGTTTAAATTTGACTTTATTTGTATGAAAAATGTTTTATATTTGTGTTCATATAGTGCCTGGGTTTGTTTTGTCACATAGACACCCTAGTTTTTAAAAGGTTTGTCATATTTATAATGGAATTTCTCTATCTCTCCTTACTATGTTTTGCTAGTAATAGATAGATTACATATAAGTATATATAAATCCTAATAATTTATGTGGGTTTATTTTATATCCAGAAACTTTGCTAAATTTGTTGTTTCAGGTAGTATTCCAGGTGATTCTCTGCAGCTCACAAAGTACCACCTCATTGTCTGTAAAGAACAATAGCTTTATTTCCTCACTGCCATTCTTATTCCTTAAATTTATTTTTCTTGTGTTATTGCTAGAGCTGGCCTTTCTAATGCCCTGTTGAGTAACACTGGTAATAAGGTATATCCTTTCTGTTTGTAATTTCTGCTTATAATTTCTGTTTGTATTTTCCTTAAAGTTCAGGGTGCTGACTTTTTCCCCTGAAGTGAATGATATATATGCTTGATTAAAGTAGATTGTTGACTCTTCCAAAGTTGCTTTCCTCTTAGAAAAGCTGATCTAAGAACATGCACATCATGACCTCCTGTGTATGCCAGGGTCCTTGCTCATACAGAGCATTAAGAGAAATTTCCCCTAACTATTGTTTTGGCTTCATCCTACAAATTCCAGTATGTTGTCTCACTGTTGTCATTCTCTTTAATGAAATTATTGATGGTTTTATGCTTTTTCCTTTGTCCCATTCATTCTTTAGAATTAAATTATTTAGTTTTCAATTAATTTAAATCTATGAATGTCATTTTTATTGCATTATGTTCCAAAAAAGGTGCCTTCAGTATTTCTGCTTTAATGCATTTGATTTTGAGAATTTTATGCCCAGTGTTGTTACTGCTGCTGTTATTTAGTTGTTTTGAACATGTCTAACTCTTCATAACTTCTTTTGGGGGTTTTCCTGGCAGAGATATTGGAGTGGTTTGTCATTTTCAGCTCATTTTATAAATAAGGAACCTGAGTTTAACTCTTTTAAGTGACTTGGCCAAGATGATATAGCTAGGAAGTGTCTGAGGATAGATTTGAACTCAGGAATATGAGTCTTCATGACTCCAGGTCCAGCATACTATCCACGGTGCCACCTAACTACCCATATTTTTATATTCTAATACATGGTCAATTTTTGTGGAAGTGTCATGTATAGTTGAAAAAAAAACTATACTCCTTTTGATTCCCATTCCATTTTCTACAGAGGTCTATCAATCTAAGTTTTCTAAAATTCTATTTACATCCTTAACTTCTTTCTTATTCATTTTATCATAAAGTTAAACAAGTTCTGAGATGGGAAAGCTGAGTTCCCCGACTAGCATAATTTTACTATTTTCTCCTGTAAGTCACCTAACCTTACTTTTAGAAATTTGGATGCTATGCTATTTAGTGCATATATGTTTGATTGTATTTATTTTAATTCATTGACTATGGTAGCTTTAAGGAAAATATAGTTTCCCTGCTTATCTCTTTTATTTAGGTCTATTTTTGTTTTTGCTTGATTTGGCAATCAAGATTGCTACCCTTGTGTTTTGTTTGTTTGTTTTACTTCAACCTAAAGAGTAATAGAATCTGCTCTAGCTCCGTATTTTAACTCTGGGTATGTCTTTCTGTTTCAAGTCTGTTTGTTATAACCAATATTTTGTTGGGATTCTGGTTTCTAATCCATTCTGGTTTCTACTTCTGTTTCATGGGTGAATTCATCCCATTCACAGTTACAGATATGATTACTAACTCTGCATTTTACTCCATCTCATTTTCTTCTCCTCTATCTCTTTTTACCTTGTCACACCTCAAAAGCCCACTTTGCTTCTGACTTCTACTTCCCTTAATCTTTTCTATCTTTTGTTACCACTCCCTCCTTTCTCTTACTCCTTCCCCTGTTGGGGAAGACAGATTTGTTTACCTATATGTGTACATATGTATATATGTATGTATATATATATATATATATATATATATATATATATGTATGTATGTATGTATGTGTGTGTGTGTGTGTGTGTATGTTTGTGTATATTTATGTATGCACACACACACATATTCTTTCCTCTTAGAACAAGTTCAGATGAGAATGAGGTTAAAACATTGCCTACCACTGGCCCCTGATTTTCCCCTCTACTGTAAAAGCTTTTCCATGTGTGCCTCTTTAATGTGGGATAATTTACCTCATTATTGCCCTTTCTCCCATTGCATCCCTCTTTCTTACACCTTCAATTTTTTTTAGATCATCCAAACACAATTGATTTACATTCATGCCTTCTGTCTATGGAGACTCTTTCTAACTGCTTTAATAATGGTGGAGTTCTTTGGAATTGCATGTATTATCTTTCCATTTAGGAATGTAAATGACTTCCAATTTAGGAGGGTAAATGTAAAGGACACTAAGCCCTTGTGATTTTTATTTCATGTTTACCTTATAGTTCTTTTGAGTCTCATATGTATAGTCTATAATTCTTAAATTATTTCCCGTCAGTCTATTTTCCAGTTCAGTTCTTTTTCCCTGTGATATAGTTCATATTTTCTTCTATTTAAAAAAATTTGATTTTGTGTCTCATGGAATCATTAGTTTCACTTAAGCAATTCTAATTTTTAAGAAATTGTTTTCTTCAGCGAAGTTTTCCTTCTTTTTTTATTTTATTTTTTATTTTTTTTTACTATTTGGTCAATTCTTTCTTTTAAGGTGCTGTTTTCTTCAATATTCTTTGTGCCTCTTTTACCAAGATGTTAATTCTCGTTTTATAATTTTCTTGAATTACTCATTCCTTTTCCCAATTTTTGATTGGTTGTCTTAGTCTTAGATTTTGGTGCATCTACTCACTGCAAAAGTATCTCTCAGAGAAGGATTATAACCTCTACTGTTGTTGAAGACTCTTTTCATTCCTCATTCTACAGGAATTTATTTATTAATGATTCAGAGAAAACTGGATTTTTTGTGATAGAAAGTTTTTGATGTAAAATTTTACCTTAAGAATACAATCTTTGGAAAGTGAGAAATCCTGTGTTCTACTAGGATAAAGGATGTAATCAAAGGAAAGAATAAGAGAAAAAATAGATGGCCTGATCATATTGTAAGACCTAAGAACAGCTTTTGAAAAACTTGGGTATATCACTGGTCTGCTTGGTTTATCAAGAGAAAGTAGATAGACATTAGTAAGGGTCACATGGGATGTGCTCCAATAAGGGTCATATGAATAATATTCAATCTGTATCATTTAAGGATGTTTCTGTATCTGTGAGATTTAGATGCATTTGATTATCCCTACTTCCTTCTCCTTTATGTGCAAACACACACACACACACACACACACACACGTTAAAGCAAGAGGAAAATAACAAGGTCAGGTGATCATAAAATGTTACAACTAGAAGACCTTGAGAAGCCATCTAGTCCAAACCCTCTTATTTTACAGATAAGGGATCTGAGGAGTGGAATGATTTGTTTAAGATTACAGAAATGGTAAGCAATGATTAGAAGAAACTAAGCAAGTAAATAAGGTATAATTTATGGTCATGTGTCATCCCTAGATGATAGCAGGATCCGTGTAAAATATAAGAGGGAGGAAAAAACTACTCATTTAATTCATATGTAGATACTGATTGAGATGGACTTAAAGTGGGCTGAATGACTGAGCTCACAGACTGTTCATTAATAGTAACATTATCAGTAATACTATTTATGTCATGCTTTAAGGTCTACAAACATCTTTATAAACATTATCTCATTTTATCCTCACAGAAATCCTGCAGGTGAGATGTTGTTATTCTCACTTTAAAGAAGTTAATTTAATTTAATTGAGGCAGACAGAAGTTGTCATTTGCCCAGAGCCACACAACTAGGAAGTATCTGACATAAGATTTGAATTCAGATCCTCCTGACTCCATGCCTATTTCTCCATCCAGTGAGTCATTTAACTTTCTTTTTAATGGTTTTCTCTTAGCTTAGAGTGACATCTCTCATGGAATTCCCCAGGAATCTCTCCTTAGCTCTGTGTTATTTAACACTTTTGTGAACAAATTGACCAAAGATAGTAAACTAAGAACAGTGAGCATATTGTATTGTCAGGATCTCAAGGAGATATCAACAGGCTCAAGTGACAGCCTGAAGGAAGTCAGAGGAAATGTAATAACTGGGGATAAAATCTAGTTTTACATTTGGGTTCAAAAAGTCACCTTTGTATGTACATAGGAGGGATGGGGAAATAAAAAATAAAAAGTATTGGGGATTCTTAGTAGACCATAAGCTGAGTATTGGTTAACAATGTGGCATAAAAATAATAATAAAAGAATGTGGAGCCAAGACAGTGGAGTAGAAAGACATACCTCTCTACCCATTCCCCCACAACCCATAAAATACCTATAAAAATGACTCTAAACAAATTCTAGAGCAGCAGAAGTCACAAAACAACAGAGTGAAAGAGATTTCCAGTGCAAGGTTGCCTGAAAGACTGACATGAAAGTTCTATTGCATGGGGCATGGAGTGAACACAGCCCATGGAGCCCAGCCCAACCTTGGCTATGCTGCAGGGACAGGACCAGAGCAGACCTCAAGGGTGGAATCCCTGGCAACAGTTGTGGTTCCCAGATTCCTCAACCCACAAATACCAAAGACAGCTTCAAAGGTCAGTGAGAAAACTTTTTCACTTGGGTGAGAAGGGAGCAGGGCTCTCCCCAAGCCCTGGTCCCAGATGTTGGTGACAGCCACAGTATCCATTTTTGGACCCCTTGACCTAAAGACCAATGGGGGAATTGAATTGCTGACCTGGGTCTCATCCCTGAGTGGTGGTCCTGGGGTGAGGAAGAGTACTGGTATGGTGGAGCTGGTGAAAGCTCTGGAAAGGGAATTCTACTTACAGATCCTGGGCAGAAAATCTTTGGTAGCTCCCAGACCAGAGTGTAGGCCAGGAGAAGAATGAACTCCTTTCCCTTGATTGTGCCACCTTGGAGGAACTGAGAACTTACAGGTCCCCTACTCTTGACAAAGGACTCAAAAGTCAAGTAACCAGATAGGCAAATGCCAAAAAAAAGGGAAAAAAATAAGACTATAGAGGGTTCCTTTCTTGGTGAACAGGTATTATCTTCCATCCTTTCAGATGAGGAGGAACAATGCTTACCATCAGAGGAAGACAAAAGCCAAGACTTCTGCATCTAAAACCTCCAAAATAAATATGCAACCATCTCAAGACATTAAAGAGCTCAAAAAGGACTTTGAAAATCAAGTAAGAGAGGTGGAGCAAAAATTGGGAAGAGAAATGACAGTGATACAAGAAAATCATGAAAAGTGAATAAACAGCTTGCTAAAGGAGATGCAAAAAAAAAAAATGCTGAAGAAAATAATACCTTTAAGAATAGGCTAACTCAATTGGCAAAAGAGGTCCAAAAAGTCAATGAGGAGAAGAATGCTTTAAAAAGCAGAATCAATCAAATGGAAAAAGAGATTCAAAAGCTCACTGAAGAAAATAGCTCTTTAAAAATTAGAATGGAGCAGATGGAAGCTAATGACTTTATGAGAAACCAAGAAATTACAAGCAAAACTAAAAGAATGAAAAAATAGAAGACAATGTGAAATATCTCATTGGAAAAACAACTGACCTGGAAAAGAGATCCAGGAGAGACAATTTAAAAATTATGGGACCACTTAAAAGCCATGATTAAAAAAAGATCCTGGACATCATCTTTGATGAAATTATCAAAGAAAATTTCCCTGATATTCTAGAACCAGAGGGTAAAATAAATATTGAAAGATTCCACCAATCACCTCCTGATATTGAAAAAGAAAAACTCCTAGGAATATTGCAGCCAAATTCCAGAGTTCCTAGGTCAAGGAGAAAATATTGCAAGAAGTCAGAAAGAAACAATTTGAGTACTGTAGAAATGTAACCAGGATAACACAAGATCTAGCAGCTTCTATATTAAGGGACCAAAGGGCTTGGAATATGATATTCCAGAAGTCAAAGTAATTAGGATTAAAACAAAGAATCACTTCCCCAGCAAAACTGAGTATAATACTTCAGAGGAAGAAATGGTCATTCAATGAAATAGAAGACTCCCAAGCATTCTTGATGAAAAGACCAGAGCTGAATAGAAAATTTGACTTTCAAACACAAGAATCAAGAGAAGTATGAAAAGGTAAGGGACTTACTGAAGTTGAACAGTTTACATTCCTACATGGAAAGATAATATTTGTAACTCTTGAAACTTTTCTTAGTGTTTGGGTAGTTGGAGAAAGTATGTCTGTCTACCTATCTATCTATCTATCTATCTATCTATCTGTCTGTCTGTCTATCTGTCTGTCTGTCTATCTATGTATCGACAGAGGGCACAGGGTGAGTTGAATAGGAAGCGATGATATCTAAAAAAATAAAATTATGCTGTGAGAGAGGCATATGTTGGGAGGAGAAAGGGAGAAATAGAATGGGGCAAATTATCTCTCATAAAAGAGGCAAGAAAAAGTTTTTTCAACAGAGAGAAAAAGGGAGAAAGTGAGGGGGAAAAAGTAAAGCTTACTCTCATCTCATTTGGCTTAAGGAGGGAATAACATAAACACTCATTTTGGTATGAAAATCTATCTTACACTACAGCAAAGTAAGGGAGAAGAGGATAAGTGGGATGGGGTGATGATAGAAGGGAGGCAAAATGAGAAGAGGGAGTAATAAGAAGTAATCACTTTAGGGCAGTGACAAGGTCTAAAGAGAGAATAGAACAAATAGGGGGCAGGATGGAGGGAAATATAGTTAGTCTTTCACAACATGACTATTATGGACGTGTTTAGCAAAACTACCCATATATAGCCTATATTGAATTGCTTGCCTTTTCAGGGGCATGGGAAGGGAGGGAAGAAGGGAGAGAAGTTGGAACTGAAAGTTTTAGGAACAAATATTGGGAATTATTTTTGCATGCAACTGGGAAACAAGAAAGACAGGTAATGGGATATAGAGATCTATCTTGCCCTACAAGAAAAGAGAGAAGACGGAGATAAGGGAAGGGAGAGGTGTGATAGAAGGGAGGGCAAATTGGGGGAAGGGGCAATCATAATGCATGATGTTTCAGGGTAGGGTAGGGGAGAGAGGGGGAGAAAATTTGGAACTCAAAATCTTGTGGAAATTAATGTTGAAAACTAAAAATAAATAAATTTTTAAAAAAAGAAAATGAAAAAAATAGTAACATTTTAAAAAAGTAATGTCAGACTTCATCAAGAACCCAGAGGTGATTTTTTGACTGTGTTTTACTTTGTTCAGATTACATGGATGAATTAGGGAAATGTTTTCTCCAAGCATACAAAGATTTTCCCTGGTGGAATGGGTCAATATGAACAATTTATTCCAGCGGCCATGGAAGTGACTGAATCAGGTATTGCAGAACTCTTAGAGCTTGGTCAGACAATGAAGATGCCATAGTTATCCACTGCATCCTGGGCCATCACCAATTATACTTACTTTTGTCTTTGCTACTGGAATTTGATGACTCTGGAACAGATTGTAAGGCTTCAACTCTGTGCAACTGTGTCTCATGTAAATCCACTCTGTGGGTGAGCCAAGACATAACCCCATGATGTTCTTGGTCCTCATAAACAAATGAAGGATGGAAAGCAACAGTACCCAGAGAATCGCATCCAGTCATGGGTGTCACATTTCAGGAAATCATTGACAAACAAACCAGAATGGTAAGGCGGATTGAAAAGAGGCAATATGAGGATGAATTGTCTAGATAAGGGATATTGTTAAGCCTGGAAATCTGTAAATCAGTAAGGGTTCTTATATGGAAAAGGGATGAGGATTCAATTATGCCCCAGAGGATAAAGCTCAAAGTAGCAGGCAAACCCTCATTGATTACCTCCAATTTGTTGTGTCTATATCTCATCTGTACAGTTTTTTTCATAGTCTTCCCATTAAGATTGTGAGCCTGAGAGCACAGACTGTTTTTTGGTATCCATAATGCTTACTGCCTGGTATATAATATATAGTTAATAAACGCATATAGACGATGTAGAAGTTTCGGAGAGGAAGATTTAGACTTGATGTCAGGAAAAGCATTATATGTAGGCTACCTTGTGAGTGTGCCCTTCATGGAAAAACTTCAGATGACAGCTGAATGATTAAGTTTAGGGAATGGTTTTGAGGGGTTTCTTGGTCAGGGATGGGTTGAATTAGATCTGCAATTCTCAACCTTTTGGTCTCAGAACTTCCTTTTAAATGTATTGAGAACCTCTCCCAAAGGACTTTAATTTATGTTGTTTATACATGTGAACATATTTCAACATATTCCAATTCCATACAATTCTTAGTATTGTTTTGAAAATAATTTTGACCTTTAGGACCCTCTGATAGGGTCTTCAGGTCCCCTAAGGATCACTGGGGCAGCTGGATGGTGCAGTAGATAGAGGGCTAGGCCTGCAGTCAGGAAGACTCCTTTTCCTGAGTTAAAATCTGATCTCAGACACTTAGTAATTATCTGACCCTGGGGAAATCACTTAACCTTGCATGCCTCCGTTTCCTCATTTGTAAAATGAGGAGAGGGCAATCCACTCCAGTACCTTTGCCAAAAACACCTCAGATACGTTCACAAAGAGTCATACATGACTGAGATGACTCAGCAACAACAAGGAAACACTGGGACCAAATTTTGAGAAGTGCTGATCTACATCGCCCATCTAATCCTATGTTCCTTTTTTAGCTCTGAGCTTGTGAGATTTAGTGTCTCTAAACGTAGTTATGTGAAAATAACACCTTCAATCAGGATGCTGATCGTTTATCCTTTCTGAAGCATGTCTAAAATCAGAAAGTTATTTTGGGAATCATGTTTCATAGAAATCTAGCAGAGCAGAGGGAAGAAAGAGTAGGAAAAATCAGACTTTCTGATTCCCATGACCAGGGCCTGCTGATCGTCAGAGGTCGGTCATGAGGAAGTTAGCAGGAAAAAATGGACTCTTGTTCCTTTACAGTGATGCTGCTTACACTACTGCATTGCCTATATTTGAAGGGAACATCTTAGGACTGAAGGGAAACACCCTCAGACACCTTTGGGAATCTGTTGATCATCTGGGACACCAACACTCTCAATATATATTCACAGATTGTATTGAATCATAGTACGATAATCTTCATTATTGTATCATGGAAAACAGTCCAGTTTTGGAGACAAAAAGATATGCTTTCAATTTCTGGTTTGGCTACTTGTATTATTTCGTATTACCTTGCATATTATTGACTATTATCTTGTATTATTTTATATTGCCTTGGGGAAATCACTGAAGCTCTCAGTTTCCCTTCTGCTCATTGAGTCAGTTGGAGTAGGTAGCCTCTGAGGATTCATGACTCCCTTCTGAGTCTACAAATTGCCCCAGGAAGATAGATGAACAACAGTTTACAAAAGATAATTTCAGGATGAAGGATAAGCCATTTCCTGGGACAACATCTGTCAAGCAGTGCAGTGCCCAGCACACGGTAAGCATTTCCATGCTTATTGAATGGAGCTGAATGGAGTTGAATTGAAAGATGCTCTGGCTCAGGCAGAACCCGTTTTCATGAGAATTTGCTTCAAGTCCAGAATCAGAATTGTGGCAGGAGCTTTTTTCCACATTTTTTCTGTGGTCAAAGATTGGTTACTCTAGACCAAAGACTATTATCAGGCATAATGAATAAATAAATAAATGATGGTAAAGATTTTCTATTGTGTGAAAGAGAGTTTATGGATCTATCAAATTCACTTGGCTCCTGGACTCATCACCATATTCATTTTCATCATCTAAAATTCAGTATCACCTAGGGGTATGTTTTTATATTTCATCATGAGTTATGGAAAGAAAACATTTTTTTCTCATTAATTGTCCAATCAAGCTCAGATTTCTCATCTCAGTTTTTAAAATATTGTTCATTTACCAAACTGGAGATATCTCTCAATAAGTTGTTGCTCATCTCTCTACACATGTCAAACACTCTAATTTCCTAAGACTAAACAAATATTGAAGTTGCTCATGATGCATTTTATCAACAATGGAATCAATTATAGCATAAAGATATGGATTATTATTTGCAATAGGTTTTTTTATGAGAAAAAATCACAGCCAGAGTCACCTGTAACCATTACTCTAATTATAGATGACATACAGTGTTCCACTTTCATCATATGCTCCATTAAATGAGATATTACTTTTTGTGGAAAAATTTAGAAGGAAAGTTTGTACAGTGGTAGGTACTAAGGTATTGAGGATAAGTTCAAGAGCTGGAGTAGGGAAAATGGAGGCAGAATCTTTAGATACTACAGTTCATTCTTCAGAGCCTTAGTTTTCTAATCTATGAGACAGACATAATATCTCACAAGGATCTTATAAGGAAAATGCTTTGAAAATTTTAAAGTACTATGGAAAATAGAGCAATTATTATTTTCAGAAGAAAATATTGCAAGAGACACATCCATTAATTAATTAATTAACCTTTCAATATTGCTGTCCAGTACTGAGCAATAAAATGAAGCTAAAAGCCTTTTGGGGGCCAGTCTTTGTGGGGAGGCTTATTTTTTAATACTTGAATGACTTTAATTCTAGTATTACCAGCATGCAAAGAAGATATTTGCATCTTATTTACTCTCTGACTAAAAAAGAAAAAAGACAGATGGACAGCATAGGAGGCTTGTTCACCTCACATGGCAAAATATATGTTGGTATTTTGGGCTTTGCTGCTTCCAATATGTGTGCACATGAAAGAGGGATAGAAAAGATACAGAAAAGTAGCAGCGGGTGGGGGGAATCACACATTTATTCATAGCTTTGTCACTCAGATTCCTCTGATTCTTTTCAGTAACATAAAAAAGAAATAGCATGCCCCATCCATTTCAGCAAGACTAACAAATGCCTCACTTTTGCATTAGCAAGAAACTGTAATGAGACAACACAATGCCCCTCAATGTCTCCAAGGAACGTTCCTCATTGCTCATTCAACAGGCTGCCAATGTCTTTGCCACAAGTCACTTGGGAATTTATGTAGAGAGAATGGGTTCATTTACTGCCTGAATGAATCCCCTTGTGATCTCTGACACTAGGCATAATAGAGAGAGAGCAAAGTTAGAAGCTCACAAGTATGGGTATTCATACTTGCAGCAGCAGAAATCACAGTAGGACTTCATATATGTGGTTTTCTTATTCCCCAACCCATCAATTTTTATTTTCCCTGAAAGAGAAAAGACAGTGATCCAAAAAGAAAAGAAATTAATGGACCACAACTCTCAGGAGGTGTTGATGCTTTAGTTCCTTTTATTTACTTTAATTTGGTAGGGTGAAGATTGAGAAAAGTTATAGGCCACCAAAAAAAGAAGGTACACAAATGTATACTATCTTGGTGACAAATTTTCAGGTTGCGCTAATCATTTATTCACTTTCTCATTGATTTCACAAATATTTATTAAGAAGAACTCAATGTAGCCTGGACAAGAAGCATCTTTCATTCTTCTGGTTTTCCTGGGAAGATGATTAAGCAAACCTCTTGGTCCATTATCCATCTAACTTGGGAGGCTTTGTATTATTCCAGGGTCTGACGCAATCAATACAATAACATCTGTGAAAGGAAACATCTGGAAGACCTTGTCATCTATAGGAATCCCTCTTCCATTTGAATTCTATGTTATCCATCCTCTGTGTCAATAACAATTTAATTTGTCACTATAATTCCTGTAGTATGTATTGTAAACTTAATTTCTATTTCTATAAACTTCTAGGAGATATTATTTAAGGAATGGCTTGTTGATATCTACAAAGGGAAGTAAAAATCACTAAGAGTCTGCATAATTTGCTGAGAACAGATCATTCAACAAAGCTTTTGCATGAACAAAATCAATGTTGCTAGAAAAGAGAAGTAATTATCAAGTGTGAAGAATTATTTTCATTAAATCATAGATAAAAATGTGATAGCCTATGCATATGATATGGAATCGATATTAATATTTAAACCTAAGAGCCATTCTCTAATAGAAAAGTAGAGCAGATCATCAAAAGAAGGAAAGCAGTTTTTTGATAACTATATGAAACATGTTGTAAATCTCTTATAAGGAATACAAATTGAGCAATTCAAAATTTACCTCACCTGTATCAAATGACCAAGAATCACAAGATCATACATTTAGAGCTGAAAGGGATCTCAAAAGTCATTTATTTTGACCCTCTCGTTTTTTATAGAAGATAAAATTGTCAGTGTTTGAGAAACTACAATAACGGATGATGTACTAATACACTGTTGGTAGAACTGTAATTGGACTAAATGTTTCTGGAAAACAATTTGGAATTTTACCAAAAAAATTATCAAATTGTTCATGTTCCTTAACTGTTTTTCTTCATTAAAAATAGGGACATGGGGGAAAGGGAATAATAAAAGAGAAAATTTCTTCCTGCAAAAAAGAAAAGGCATCAATAAATTAATAAAAGAAATTAATAAAAGAAAAAAAACAGGTCATGCCAGTGTATTCCTTTATTACTTCATTTTTTTGGATGAACTTTTATAGCATAGAACAGAGAGATGATGTAGATATGTATGTCTAGATTTCAAGAAAGTATTTGGCAGTCTTCTATTCTGTCCTTGTGAATAAGATAAAGAGATGTGGGCTTAGTGGTGATACCCCAAGGCGGAGATAAACTACTTGAAAGATTCGAACTTCAGCAAACCATAATCCATTTGGAAGGAACAGTCTGCTACAGGGTATCTCTCCTTGGCCTTGAGGTGTTTAGAATTGTTGTCAGTGATTTGGAAGAACTCCATCATGTTTCTTGATGATTCTTTAGTTTCTAATTTGAAAGTATTTTTCAAAAGAAATAGTGTTGCATATGGGAAAAGATAGGCTTTGTTTTCTTAGACCAAATGGCTTTGGGGAGAAAGAATTAAAGCATCATTAAAGCCTCTTTGCTGTTAATATTTTAAGAAAATCCACCAGAATTATTGAGCCTTTAAGGATCACAGAATGGATAAAACCTGTGGTTGGGGCCAAGCAACTCAACCTGAATGAGCCATAGGTAAAAACCCTTCCTTTCTATTGAGCCACCATAGATATCAATATATTATTAAGAATTGTCATGTTAGAGAGCATTAATGCTTAAAAAGCATTTCTTATTTGAACATCCATTATCTTACTTGAACCTTACATAGACCCTATATTATTCTTTATTATATAAGAAATGTGTGAAGTGGCTACTAGTGACATTCTTTCCTTTTCATAGATAAGAAAACTGATACTTCACCATTTTGTTGTTGTTGATCAGTTGTTTCAGTCACTACCACCTGTCTGTGACCCTATTTGGAGTTTTCTTGGCAAAAGTACTAGAATGCTTTGCCATTTCCTTCTCCAGCTCATTTTACAATGAGGAAACTGAAGCAAAGAAGTAAATTAAATGAATTTCCCAGGGTCATACAGCTAGTAAGTGTCTAAGGCCAGAGTTGAACTTGGGAAGATGTCTTCCTGACTCCAGCCCCAGTGCTCTATCCACTAAACCATCTAGCTGCCCTATTTTACCAGGTCACACTGCTATTAATGACAGAAGCAAAATTCATACTCCAGTGTCTTCTGACAGCATTCATTCCACTACTCAATATTGCTTCTCATACTTGAAACACAAAGAAAACTGACTTTCATCATAGTTTAGTTTCTTATTTTACGTATATTAAAATCAAAATGTTCTTATTAAAGGAAGATTAACTTTGTGTATTAGGGAAAAGGAAATTATTTATTGATTTTACAGTTGCCACTAGCATTACAGTAATTTATTTGTTTTCTCCTCACACCCACACACTCACCTAAAAACATCCCAATAATAGCAGTGATACAGAGTGGTAGATAATTTTGTTTAATATAAAATTAACCAACTTGCCCTACACTCCAATAAACTTTTGCATGCCATTTATTGCCATTTATGGAGACCTTGACTGTTGATGTTCCCAGTTTACCTTTGTGTTTTACAAATTCTAATGATTTTATGGATATTGTTAATCATTCTTACAATGTTGTTTCAAATGTGCCTCACTTTACATTTTTAAACTAGCAATTTTTTTCCTATTCTTATGGGAACTCAGTCCTGAGTTAATAATCAGATTGTATGCCTAACTATGGTTTACTAATTGTAAAATTAAATATTGATTACCTAAGGATGCTTCAGTAGACTGTCCCATTCTGCCATCCACCTGGACTGTCTCAGTAGCTTCTCCTTACACTGCTGCAGAACAAAATATTCCTCCATAGTCACCACTACACATATCATTTTCCTCTGTTACCTTTTAAGTATCTGGAGGTGAGGGATTTTCTGTTTTTAAAAATACATGTAGCCTTAGCACTTAGTACAGACTGGCACGTAGTAGATATTTTGTAATACTCTCAATTAATTAATTCAATGATATAGTATTAAAAGCAATGACACACTGAACAATCAAATCATAGGCCAACTGAATTAATTATTAAATGCTAGAGATGGAATGAGAGCTTAGAGATAAAGTTCCTTATTTTACAGATGATGAACCTATGACCCAGTATGAGGAAGGGACATGTTTAAGGTTCCCATGGCTTGTACATGGAAGAGTAGGTACTGGAATATCCTTTCCAATGTTAGTTATTATTTAAATATGTTTCCTTTGTTGATATATAACTAACAGTTGTGGAAAAGAAGGGAAACAGACAGTGAGCCTTTTTCTAGAATCAAACTCTAGACACATTACTTTGTGCTAGTAATTTTCAGATGATCCACAGTCACCTGAACATGGGCTAAAAACCTTCATTTTCTTTTATTCTTTCATTTCTCTCCTCTTTTTCCTTCCATTGATATTCCCATACACCCTTGCTTTAATGTGGTATCACAGCTAAGGCTTTAATCCTTTCTATATCTGCCCAATTATCATGGCTATAAAATGGGCATGGAACCAAAGGCTTTGTTCCATTACCCTTCTTGACAGCTGTCCAGGCAGAATTCATACAACAATTAATCAATTGAGGCAGCTTAGAGTTCTAATTTTACCAACTAGGCATTAAATAGTGAAGAACTTGGGAAACAAGGAAAGGAAGACATTTGTCAATGTCACCAACCATGCCAGGTATTGAGAATGCTGTGGAGTTTTAAGCAGGCTGACCAGCAGCACTCAAGCACTCGTTCTCTCTCTCTCTCTCTCTCTCTCTCTCTCTCTCTCTCTCTCACACACACACACACACATATACACACACACAGATATCAATATAGATAGAGGCACAATGTAGTAGTAAAGTCTTTTCTTGTCTTCTATTTGGTCCCAGGAAGTAGAAGGGAAACCCAAAGGGCTACAAAAATGTGCATACCCTTTGACCCAGCAATATCACTACTAGGACTGTATCCCCAAGAGATTATAAAAATGGGAAAGGGACCCACATGTACAAAAATATTTATAGCAGCACTCTTTGTGGTTGGCAAGAACTGGAAATCAAGGAGATGCCTATTAATTGGGGAATCGCTTAATAAATTATGGTATATGAATGTAATGGAGTACTATTGCGCCATAAGAAATGATGAACAAGAAGACTTCAGGGAGGCCTGGAAGGACTTATATGATCTGATGCTGAGCGAAAGGAGCAGAACCAGGAAAACTTTGGGCACAGCAACGACCACAGTGTGCGAGAGTTTTTTCTGGTAGACTTGGAACTTTGTAATACCACAAGAACTTACTGAAAAAAAATCCCAATGATGATTTTCTAAGGCAAAATGCCTTCCACACTCAGAGAAAGAAATATAGAAGTCATTCACAGAATGTAGCAGATCATGTTTG
>CM053774.1:120122832-120273925 GCA_028658325.1 Potorous gilbertii | reverse complement strand
TGTTTGTGTATGTGTGTGTGTGTGGGGGGGGGTTTAGTGTATTATGTTTTGATTTGTTATATGGTTTCTTCCATTTATTTTAGTGCGACTACATAGCATGATTATAGTGAAAATGTGCTCAATAGGAAAGTATATGTAGAACCTATACAGAATTGTATGCTGTCATGGGGAGGGAGGGGGGTAGTGAGGGGAAGATGTGGGGGGGGGGATAAAATCTTAATTTTAAGGAAGTGATTGTAAAACATTTAAAAATAAATTAATTAATTAATAAATTTTTAAAAAGTGAAGAAAATTACATGGAAGATTTAGTCTTGATGTAAGGAGAATTCTTAACAACTTCATCCCAAATGAAACTATGGAGAGGGGACAGGTTCTCTCTTAATGGGAGGACTTCAAATAATGATAGAAGACTATTGGTCAAGTATATCACAGAGCACTGTGGATTAGATTACGTGGGACAGATGTAGGACTTCACTCCCTTGCAACGCTAAGATTTGATCATGGGAACCCAGGACAGAGCCTTAGGAGGCATGTATTCTTGTGGGTTTGGATGTTTCTAAAGATAGCCAAGTGGTTCTGTGGATACAGGATTGGACTTGGAGTCAGGAAGCCCTTAGTTCAAATCCTGTCTTGGACACACTAGCTGTGTCACTTACCTTAGCCTCAGTTTCCTCTGTAAGATAAAGATGGTAATAGCAGCACCTACCTCCTAGGGTTGTTGTGAGACCCAATGAAATAACATTCATAAAAAGCTTTGCAAACTTTAAAATGCTGTGAATTCTAGGTATAATTGATACCAACTATGCCAATTATGTGGAAGGCTTCAACACATAACTTCTGTAATGTCTATGTCTGGAGAAGGTAAATTGGGCACTTGTAATGGAGAGGGGTATATCCCTGGTCATGCCATCTGACTTCTTTCTTTGAGTCTTGTTAAAGCCCTTCTTCAACTCTTGTTAAAATGCGCACGTGATGCCATGACTTCCTTGGTCCCCATGGCCAAAAATGTGTCTAAGAAGATTGGCCATAGAGTCAAGAGGATCATGCTTATTTGATTGGCTGTAAGTGAAAGGCTCTGCCCCTCTTTTGAGCACATTACTTTAGGACTCTTCCATATCACTGTTGGATTTGCGTCAAGAGAGGAAAGAAAGAGGATTTTTCTCCCTTTCTGCCAACTTCCTTCTTGACCCACCCCAGTAGCAATGCCAGACAACACAGCTCAAGAACATATGAGAACATGTCCTTGTCTGGGTGGGCCTGATTTAAGAAAGAACTTGGGTCCATAGATCTCTTTTCTGATTCAATTTTTAATTTTTTGCTCTCTCTCTGAGTCCAGGTCAACAGAAAGTGATCCTGATAAATAAATATTTCTATTAGTGAAATTGTGTTTTTAAGTGGTCAGGAGTTCCTGGGAAAGAACTACATTCCCAGAAGGTGTTTCCTGCAACTACTTTGCTTTTCAGAGATGGCCCTTGATAGCCATTTCGAACAAGGAGTCATGCCTACTTGGCCAGGAGATCTGAACTGCATGATTTATTTGGACACACTAGTCTAAGATGAAGATGAAATATCTGTGCAGCAGTTCCATGAAATAAATATCTTTTATCTTCCACAAAAACTACAGTGATTTTGATGGGGGCTTGTTTTATATTTTACATATTTATTTAGATGTACTTATCAGTCTTCTATGTTTTAGTAGTTCTTTTATGGTAGACAAAATAAATAGATCTCAACTCTTTGTGACTCTATTTGAGGTTTTCTTGAAAAGATACTAGAGTGGTTTGCCATTTCCTTCTCCAACTCATTATACAGAAGAGGAAACCAAGGCAATCCAGGTTAGGTGACTTGCCCAGGGTACCATAGCTACTAAGTGTCTGAGGACAGATTTGATCTCAGGAAGATGACTTTTTCTGATTTCAAGTCAAGCATTCTATCCACTGCATTACTTAGCTGTTTAGTTATTCTACACCTGATATTTATTTTCTACATTGAGTACTTTTTGAGAAGGAACTCTCTTAATTCCTTTTGGGAAGACCATAGACATGGACAATAACTAAGTTAAGTTTGACTCTGAGATGAGGATACAAGAAGGCAAAGATATGAGACTTTGAAACTAAGACATCCCTGGAATGGGGCTTGGGCAATTTGTGGGACGGCAACCGCTGGTAACCCTTCAAAATAAATGATGTTCCTGCCTCCATTTTCAAGGTTGAAAACTGAGCCGTTTCTAGGGATCTATAGAGAAGGGAACAGTGGGAAGAATGCTAAATTTGGAATCAGTGAACTCAGGTTCAAATTCCATTGTTGCCAGTTATTACCTATGTGAATTTGAGCAAACTACTCAATCCCTATGTGCCCCAGTTTACCATTTTTGGAAAATGAGGGAGTTGGTCTTGATCTCTGAAGTCTCTTCCAATTTCCAATCAAAGATCTTATGGAAAAGTTCATGTTTGTATAGAGCACTTGGGAGTTCCTTAGCAGATGTGTCATGAGAGTAGAAATTCAGTGATTGTCCATATGGGTTGAATCTGTGATGTGTAGCATGGAGAGGGGCTTGCTTCATGGCACTTAGAGTCAGTCATAGAGTAATGAGACAGGAAAGAAATCCATGCGAGTGCATTGGTGAGAAAGGGGGTTAGAAGGGAATGTTTGGGCATTTTGCTGAGATAGTAAAAAACTGGCTATGACTACATGGGGCATGTTGGATCATTGCCCTAGCTCACTCCATGCCAACAGAGTACTTTAATCAAATTTGATCTCTGGTCCTCTCTCTGAGCTCCTACATTTATCAGGTGGAGAAGAGAAGGTCTGTGAGCAAAATTTGGGACAAAGTGTAAGGAGGGGTTAGTTTAGGTTATCTCTAAGATAGCTTCTATCATTAAATATTATAAAGCTTATTCCTTGCATTTTAAAAAAATATCTCTATTCCCTTTCAGAATTTTGCTAAATTGATATATGTATAAGTTGACAATCTCTACTTGGCTATCATTGCATCCAAAAGTTTTAATTTGGTTTTGTTTTATATTGAGGTTTTCATCTTGTTATAAGACATAAAAATCAATGTCAAAAGTTCTGCTTCTGACTTTGTACTTTGAAAGAATTTAAAAAGCTTTTTCACAAATACAAAGCGAGTCCTCTATGATATCAAATATAGTGAAAAAGGACATCTTTAAGTCTAGATCATCTGGAAGAGATCATTCCAGGTAAATGACTCAGGTTATTTCATTAAACTATGAATCTGAGCATCAAGGAAGTGTGATTTTATTTCCTGCCTGAAAATGACTAGGCAAGTTTGCCTAAGCTCCCTGAGAGAATTCTCTTCTGGCTGTCTCATGCACCTCTGGAAAAATGGAACACTTGCGGGTCACACATTCATCACCCAAAATAGATGTGTCATGAGGGATGAGAGAAGTTTTGCCAAGCTTAGCACATACTTGGAAACCAAATTCAGAACTCACTATGTTCAATTTTTTTTTTAAAAAATTGCTATTTTAAAGAAGACACATTTTGAAGTTTCCATCAGCATCATTAAAATGCCTGGATCTTCTTTGATTCAACTCAAACCTGATCAATCACTACTGATTGAATGCAAAGGAGGTAGTGGGACTGCTGTCCTATTCTGTTATTTGATTCATTTGTGCTTCCTCAGTCAGAATCATTTACATTTGGAAAAATGGAGTTTGCTCGTATAGAAATGGGATTGTCTCCTTGCTTTTTAAAATATCATCATCTTTTAACCATTTTGTAGCCATATTCATTTCTAATATGTCCCAAAATATGGAAACATCACCATCTCAAAATAATTCAGATTTCAGGTGGCTCAATGTTTGTTGGAGACACATGAAACATGTTTCGGCTCCTTACCATAGAGGATTTATCCAAGAAAAATGGCATGAAAGTTGCCATCAAGGATCTGATCCAAAAAGGAGGTGGCCCATCCCATTATCAGAATGGAGGATAGAAATAGGACAGCTCAGGAATTACAGGGATCTTATGAAATCTTTAAAATCTCAGACAAATGACCAATGTATTTGGTAGTTCTTCTATGGAACTGAAGTGGGGGGGTAGACAGGCCTACGGGGAATGGGGAGTGCTGTCCTTGGAATAAACACAATATTTTCTGCCTGCTTCTTGAGAAAACTTGGTGTGAGAAGATCTCTGGTCATGATGAGTCAGGGGGGTACACGGTAGGAGGCTGGGTTTTGTAATTGGCCGGGAGTCAGAAGAACTGATGAGTCAGGGATTACTGAGCCAGAACTCAGTGTGCTTACAGAAAAGGTGTCCCACCACTCTCTCATTTACTTTTCTTTGTAGTAATGAGGAGTCAGAACTTTGAGCTTCCTCTGAGGACCAGGTGGGGAAATGGCCACCCAGCTATATAGCCTTGAGCACATAACTGCCTCTCTCTCTGGGTGTTTTCTTCCCTTGATTTTGTATAAACAGATATCGTGAGATTGACATTTACAATTAAACTTGTGAATCCAAGAAATATGGAGGTCCTGTCTAAGAGAGGTCTCATTGGTGGGTAGAAGGACATAGCAACATATATGTTGTAGCAATACTATCATTACCACAGCTACAGTGCCCACAGGAGTAGAACTGACCAACGACACTTGAAGAGCTTGCATGGGAAACAGAGAGAAATAGTGAGTACAAATGAAGCAGCAGTCATACAAAGAAAGGTAGCTTTAGGAGGTGATCTCATGGCAGAGGGGAATGCAAAGCATGGTCCCCTCAGAGCCTAGGAAAGAGTTGCATCTAAGGAGGATTTCTGAGGGCTCTACAAAGAGAAAAAAGGACTTCTGCAGAATTTGGGACTTGCTCCTTGGCCACATGCATTATCTATATACATGCACCTCTACCATTGTACTGTAGGCTCAATCCTACTTTCTCTATGGCTTTTCTGTGTATTTGTGAGTGTTTGTTAAGTTTGAGGGATAATGTATGGTACCACCTGTCCTTGCTATACTTTCTAAGTAAATACCTTTTGCAAAATAGAAGTTAATTGAGCAGTACTTTTTGTGTTAATACAGAATGAAAAGCAAAATAAATGTACTTTGATTAATCAATAGCTAAACCAATTGTGGTAAACAAATATATTGGACTATTAATGTGCTGTAAGAAGTGACAAATATGAGGAACATAGAGCAGCTTGGAAAAACTTGCATGGACTGTTATACAATTAAATAAGTGAACCAGGAAAAATTATGCAGTGAAAACTATATGATGTAGATGCAAAGATAACCACCACAAAACCATCGAAACTGGAATGCTTTGAAAGGATCAAGAAAAAGCTTGATTCCTTTACTAGCCAAGTCTTTAAACTTCTCTTTGCCTCAGTTTCCTCATCTGTCAAATGAGAGGATTAGATTTGATTGCCCCTAATCTCTCACCCAGTTCTAAGTCTATGATTCCATATTTCCTTGAAAAACAATTCTGCTTTTAAAACCCTGACATTCATTCTATGCTTATAGACTTGTTTCTTCCTTTTGTGATAAATAAGTCATAACCCAGGGATTAAATGATAGTGGGATGAGATGAGGAAGGCTTAATATCATCCAATCTTATTTTTTCCTTCTGTTTTACATATTGCAGCAACTATATACATCATAGGTATTTAGCCCACTACAGAATACTAGAAAAACAGATGGGCAAGGCCAATCCATGGGCCATTCAACTAGTAACCAGATGGTATATCATGGGGAGATTCTTAAAATAGTAATAATTTACATTTTAATCAAGCTTCTAAATTTACAAAACCCATCCTTCACAATAACCTCTTAAGCTTGTAGGGGGTAAATAACATAATCCCCATTGCCTAAATGAATTCTACACATCTATAATATCTCTGAGGGGTTGACTGAAGCAATAGCTAGGATCCACAAAGGTGTGAGTTCAAGTACTACCTCTAAATCATATTGGCTATATGACCCTTGACATTCGTGTAACCTCTAAGTGATCCACACCAATCTCTTAGGTAATATTTTGCAGATAGTTTGCAAATCTTCATTGGTAAAGGGCTTTCCAGATGGGAGTTCCCTGATCTGATGAGTTCACAGGTCTGCACTACCCCTCATTCTTGTTCCCTCCAACAACAACAACAGTGCTAATGACAACAAAATCCTCAGATCCTTGTTTTTATTGTGAACCAGGGAACTGACAGATTCATTTACTTAGAGCTTCATTGCCCTAGACTTGAGCTGTATCACAATCCGGCTGAAATAATCCTCTCCATCCTTCTTTACCTGTTTCTGGTGTCTCCTGATAATATCCCTAACTAGGTTATTGTTTTCCTCAAAAACTTTCTTTCATGCCACTGGGATAAGATCTTGGCTTCATTTCCTTCTCCCAAAAACCCTTCACAATGTGCCTCTAACCGATATTTCCAGAAAAGTTGTATTAGGTAATAAAACTAAATAGATAGATAGATAGATACAGAGAGAGAGAGAGAGAGAGAGAGAGAGAGAGAGAGAGAGAGAGAGAGAGAGAGAGGGAGGGAGGGAGGGAGGGAGAGAGGGAGAGAGAGAGAAAGATCTATTTTCACTTAGAGTTATTAGGGAGCTACAGTTCCTTAAGCAGAGTAGAGGAATGGACAATCCTCTTCTTCAGGAACATAACTTTGTCAACTATGCAGAGGTTGGATTATAAAGGGGAAAAGTGCATGCTGTGAGGTCACTGTAATTGGCTAGATAAAATACCTTATGGGTCTAGAGTAGTGGTCATAGAAATATTGATAAAGGGATGAGGGACTTGAAAGATAAGAAAGATAAGAGGGGGTGAAGTTGAATTAATGAGATTAAACAACTGATTGGATATGGGAAAGGTGAAAAAGACTAAAGAATCAAGGATATTTGGTTTCAAAATGCGGGACTAGAAGGAGGATGTCTAATAGAAACAGTAAAGTTAGGAAAAAGTGGTGAATGTGGGGCAAAAGATTATCAGTTTAGACATGTGAAGTTTGACATCTAATTGGAGATATCCAGCTCACAGTTGGAGATGTAGGATTAAGAAGGAGAAAGAGAGAGAGAGAGAGAGAGAGAGAGAGAGAGAGAGAGAGATCAGTAGATAGATAGATGAGTATGTAGACAGATGATAAAGATAGACATATCTATCTTTCTATCTATATATAGATATCTATATTCATCTATCTATATCTATCTGTCTTCTAGCTATCTATCTATATTGAAAGATAGACAGACAGATAGACTTAGGAGTTACCTGCACAGAAAAGAGCATTAAATCCTTGGAAGCAGATGAGATCACTGAGATAGAAGATATATAGAAAGAAGAGAATCGAGGAAAGAGCCCTGAGATTCACTGATGGTGATAAAAGAGACTGAGAAGGAGTAAAAGAACCAAGAAAGAAGATGGTTATGAAAATCCAGACTGGAGAGAATATTCAGGAAGAAAATGGTCAGCAACTGCAAAAGGTGCAGAAAGGTTATCATCCATCCATCCATCCACACACACACACACACACACACACATGCACACTAACTACAAAAGTTCATTGAGTTTGATAACTGAGATGATTCAAAAGTAAAGACAGAATGAACTCTACCAAACTCCTTTATGAAATAAATATGACCATGATACTCAACCAAGGTGCTGGGGGCAAGTAGAACTATAAACCAAACTCACTAAAACAATTTCAAGGCAAGAATTATAAATAAAATAAAAGGAGACTACAGCAATATGTCTAGAAAATAAATTACATTGACCAACATGGATTTATATGAAGGATGCATAGATGATATAATATTAGGAAAATTATTCGAATTAATAATACAAATAAAAAAGATAAAAATGGCACGATTATTTGTGTATATATTTATATATGTATGTGTGCATACACACACATACCTATGTGTATGTATATATACATCTATATGAAGCATCTTTAACAGATACATGACATTGACTTTATAAGGATGAAGACCACAGGCATAGAATTATCAAGAACTAACATTGCTTGTAATGGAGAAACAGCAGAAATTTTCACAGTTCAAATAGGAATGAAACAAAGATGCCCTTTCCTCTCCATTACTATTTGCTGTTGTTCTAGAAATACATACTAAAGCAGAAACAGAGGAGAGTAAAACCAAAAGTCTAAGTGTCATTGAAGAGGATAGAAAACAAACTTCATTGACAGATGACTTGATGGTGTACTTAGGAAATGCTAGCAAATTATCCAAGAAAATAATTTGAATGCTTACTAGTTACAAGCTCTCAAGATAGAATATAAATTCATAAAATTATCAGTACTTTTATGCTATATTACAAAGCCCAGGCAGAATTATAATAAAATATGTTCCATATCTACAAAATATGGAACAGATTAGTGTTAAAACCCTTATGAGGCATAATGATATAATTACAAAACACCTTTACAGTAATTAAACAATACAACACTAGCAAGCTAGTTTGATCCATAAAAGTTAGAAGTATTCCCTAAATTAATTTATAGATTTAGTGTATTTCAATGAAATTGCTGGGGGAATTCTTTTTGGACCTAGATAAAATGCTATTAAAATTCACTATAAAGATGTAAATCTAGAATCCCAAAGAGGTATATACCATTACCAGATTTAAAATTATATTAAAAAATGGGAGTCATAACCTATATGGTACTGATTTAAAAAAAGAATGGAAATCAGTGAAATAGAGTACATAAGCAGGAAAAGAAGCAGTTGTATATAGTAGCATAATATTCTATGAATGATGAGGAAGGACCACAAACTGAAAAGTAGTCCAGCAGAAATTAGGCTTAGATCAGCATCTCCCACTAGATGGTACAGGAGATAGAGGGCTGGACCTGGAGTTAGGAAAATCTGAGTTCAAATTTGACCTCAGACACTTGCTAGCTAGTTGACCCTAGGGAAGTCACTTAATTTCTGCTTGCCTCAGTTTACTCATCTATCAAATGAGGATATAAATCTCATGGTGCAGATAAAACAACAGTTAAAAAGGAAAAAAAGTGCATAGACTGAAATAATACTTATTCCCTATGATCTTACATTTAATGAGGTAGACAAGAAGTACATAAAAATGCACACAATAAAAACATGAAATTTATAAATTAAGATAGACACAAGTAGTTAACTACAGGTTAATTCATGAGAGATGGCACTAGCAGGTGGGGATGGTGTGGATCTGGAATAGCTTTGTACAGAAGATAGTTCCAGATGGGTATATTGGAAGAAAAGAGGGATGCTGGGAAGCAGAGATGAGGAGGGTGAATTCCAAGCATGGGGGATGTACAGGAAAAGGCAAGGAAATAGGAGATGGAGTTTCTTGTTTGAGGAGTAGAGGGAAGACCAACTTTGTTAAATGGCAGAACAAGGAAGGGGAAGAAATGTACAATAAGATTGGAAAGATGGTCTTAGGCAAGTTTGTGAAAAGCTTTAAAAGCTAAGCAGAAGAGTTTGTATTTCATCTTAGGGGCAGTAGGAAACCACTGGAGTTTATTGATTTGGGAAGTCATGGTCAGATCTATGTCTAAGAAAAATCCCTTGGCATCAATGTATAGAAGAGATTGACGACATGAGGAAGGTCATTTCAATAAATAGGTGAAAGGTGATAAGAACATGAACTAACCAAGAGATATTTGGATGATAGAAATGATAAGACTTGATAAGTGATTTGAGTGAGTGTTCAGGAATAATATGAATCTGTTTCATTGGATAAATAGTGGTGCCTTTGACAGAAACAGGAAAGTGGAAGAAGGAAGGGTTTGAAGAAGATGAGCTCAGTCTTAAACATGCTGAGTTTTTAAAGCTCCTGCAACATTCAGTCTGAAATGTCTAGTGGGTAATTCATGATCCAGTACTGATGATGGTGAAGAGTCTGGGACTGGACGGGAGCCATCGGAATAAAGATGACAAACAAACCCGTGGGAGCTGATGAGACTACTGAAAAGGAGAACAAAGGGAGAAGAGAGAGAGTCCAGAATAGAACCTTGGGGGAATACCTAGAGCTAGGGGTACAAAATGTGAAAGCTAAGTCAATAAAAATCAACAAACGTAAATCGATTAACTGGAGACATTGTGAAGGAGAAATCAGACAAACAGGAGATGAACCCAGAGAGGAGTAGGAGAGAGGGTAGTGAACAGTGCCGAATGAAAAAGAGAAGTGGAAAATAATTAGGACAGAGAAAAGACCGTCAATGTCTGACTGTAATGGAATATTATTGTACTAAAAGAAGACTAATGGTCCAAAAACCTGAGAAAGCTAGTAGAAAATGAGGCAGAATGAAATGAGTACAATCGGGAAGAAAAAAAATCACATAATTTCTACATTTCAAAGGAACCCGACTGTGATCTATAATCAACACAACGACTTCCCACCTCTTGGCAGAGGGCAACAGAATAGGGATGCAGAATGAGACATGCATTTTCTGATGTGAGCAATGTGTGGATTTGTTTTGTCTTAATATACTTACTATTACAAGGAAGGGCTTTTCTTTTGGAGCGGGGCTGAGAGAAGAAGGGTAGTGGCATTTATATAAATAAAGTGGGAGAGGAAATAAACATTTAGGTGCTCCTGTGTGCCGAACTTTACAAATTGTAGAGCAGCTGATGCTCACAACAACCATGGGAGGTAGGTGTTACTACTATTTCCATTTTAGAGTTGAGGAAACTGAAGCAAGGAGAAGTTAAGTAACTTGCCCTGGGGCACACAAGGAAGTGTCTGAGGCCAAAATTCAACTCAGATCTTCCTGCCTGACCCATTGGATTGTAAGCTTCTTTCCTTGAGAGAAGGGAATGTATTTTGCTTCTTTTTGTGTCCTTAGGGCTCAGCACAGTGCCTGGCACATAATAGGAACCTAATAAATGTTTATTGGATGGATAAATGAAAGGATGGATGAATGGATGGATGGATGAATGAATGAATGAATGGATGGATGGATAGATGGATGGATGGATGGGTGGATGGATGAATGAATGAATGAGTGGATGGGTGGATGAATAAATGGATGGATGGATGAATGGATGGGTGGATAGATGGGCGACTCCAGACTCAGAGCTCTATCCACCAATTCATCTAACTGCCTATGGATGGTGATAATTATGCTAATAAGAAACAAAGATGTAAAACAGTATCAGTGACATGAAAAATAAATAAAAGAAGGAAGAGTTTTTGTTTCTTTTTGTTTTTGCTTGTCACACACTCTTGGGCATCCATAGGATATTGTGTCTCTTCGGACTTTGGATCACAGCCCTTCCTCTTTAAATATTTGATAACAGAACATTGTATTCTCTGTGAGGATTCTGTACTTGTCTTTCCTTCTTATTTTACATTCTTCCCTATTGATTTATCTGATTTTGTTCTGGGCTTCTATTGAGGCTTTTTCTCTGTAAATCTTTAATGTTGTTGAAACTTTTTTTGAAAAAGATTTCTCAATTACTCCCTTTGCTGAGTCTGAGCTGCAAAACTTCTGTAGCCTCCTTATCCTGGGTGATACAGGTCACTAATGTACATACACTGGAGCAGCTGTGTAGCATAGTGGATAAAGCACTGGGCTTGAAATCAGAAAGATTCATCTTTGTGAGTTTAAATTCAGCTTCAGACACTTGCTAGGTGTGAGACCCTGAGAAAGTCACTTAACCTTGTTTGCTTCAGTTTCCTCATCTGTGAAATGAGCTGGAGAAGGAAACGGCAAACCACTCCAGTATCTGCCAAGAAAACCCACAAACGGGGTCATGAACATTTGAACACAACTGAAATGACTCAACAACAAATGTTAACACTCCAAGACCCCTCAGGGAGAATAGGACATGCCCCAGCAAGGTTTTTGTCCTTTTTCCTTCAGATCCAGGACAGTTGCTCACACTGGCACGCCACCCTGATTCCTACCTCTGATAGCTTTACCTCTTTGGCTACAATGACTCAGCTTTTTGTGGTTTGGGGTGAGGTAGGGGGTGGGGGAGAGGACAGGTACCAGGCAGAGTCTCTCCAGCCTTGTGATCACCTAACCTAGGGGCAGGCCTGAGTCAAAAGACAACCCCCTGTTTTGAACCCCCTGTCCCCCACACCATTTCCCCTCTATTTCAACTGTACATGGCTAGGCAGAGTCTGCCACTTCTTGACAAGTGGGGGAAGGTCAGGGTATTCCCAAAGAGTTTCTGCATCATGAAGGAATTCCAAAATGGGCCCCTGCACAGACTTGTGAATTAGCTTGTGCTCCTGACAAGCAAGACTGATTGATTTTTGGAGGGCTAGAGAAAGGAGTACTGAGTGATCACTTTTAGGACAGTCTTCTCTAATTCCTAAGGATTTTACATTGTAAGTATATATGTATACATATACACACACACACACACATATATACATCCACACATGCATACATTTTTATATACACACATATATACATACACTTATATACACATGCATATATACACACATACATACATATAAGCACATACGTGTGTGTAGACACAATCATTTGAATTTAGCTAGAATTACCCTACCAGTGGTATATAATTCCTCTTTTTTTTTCTTTTGGAGAGTTGGAGAGTTAAATTGGTTTGGAGAAAATGACTGATACACAATCTTGCCGGTCACCTGACCTTGCACTGATACATTTAGCTATAAAAATGGTTTAATGTAGGAGATAATTTAAATTTGTGTTTCTGATAATTGTCATTATTTAAAATAATTAAAAATACGGAAATAAAATAGATTCCCTATGGGAGAATGTATTCATTCATTCAACGAATGACTAACTAGTAAGTGTCCATTAGGTGTCAGTTTCTGTTCCAGGCACAAGAGACTCAAAGCAAACTGTCAGACAACCCCTCTTCTCAAGGAGCATCTATTCTGTTGGAATATGACTACTAATCTGTGATGTATATCTATATCTATCTATCTATATATATATATATATACATATATGTATATCTATATCTATCTATCCATATATATATATATATATATATATATATATATATATATATATATATATATATATATATATCTCAAGACCCCTGGACTTTGAATGGGGGGATAGAAAATTTAAATCTTAACTCTGATTCATAGTGTAGTCATGGGCAAGTCACTTCACATTACTTCATCTTTAAAATGGTCATAGTACAAAGGGTTCCAAGAAAATGAAAAAAAAAATCCCTTTTTCGTGGTGGCAAAGAACTAGAAACTAAGGATGAGGGTCCATCCATTGGAATGACTGAACAAGTTATTCTATATTACCATCATGGAATACTACTGTTTTACCCCAAGAAAAGATGAAGAAGAAGGTTACTAAGAAACCTAGGAAGCCTTGAATAAATTAATGCAAAGGGAAATAAGAACCAGGGAAACAATTTATGCTCTAATAACATTGTCAAAATGTTGCGCACCTTTGAAATCAATGTATAAATTGATTTCATATATAAATATATAAAATCGTTGAAATCAATGATAAACATCACATGTTCTGGAGGACTGAGGATGAAGAATGCTCTCCATTCCCTGCCTGATGAGGGGCTAAATGAGACACCTAGTTTTAGATTTTTGTATCTGACCGATATGGTAACATTTTTTATTTGATTATGCATATTTATTACAAGTTTTTAGTTTTCTTCTTTTCAGTTGGAAATGGGACAGTTAGGAAGAGATGCGTGTGACTTGGGATAAAAGCAAGTAAGGTACTGTTAATCTTCCCATCTTTCCATAGCCTCTCTAACATGGACTGTTTCAGTCTTTTGGGTATCTATGCTAATTTACCACGTGTAAAATGAAACTTCCGAATGTTTTTGATCGGTATTTCTTATTAACTATTTTATTCTTCCTTAAAAATATAAAATAAAATGGTAAGAGTGACCTGCAGCAGCAGCAGGACCAAGGTTCATGGTCAGGATAGATGACTCCGCCAAGGATCAGCTGATAGAGTTCAAGGGTGTGACTGGCCTGGGAATGGAAGATCTTGTACGGCCAGACTGGGGATGTGATGTGGGCCCTGGTCTCAAACCCTACCAATTCAGAGATACTCAAGGTCTTAGTGAATTCCAAGAGTGATGAAATGAATGTGAAGGTGCTAGACTTTGAACTCTGCGCCAATGCTGCAGACTGTAGCGAAGAGTAAGGACCAGGGCACATACGGGACTATGTAGAAGAGCAGAAGGGCTGTGGGTGCTTGATGAGGAATGGAATGGCGTAGTTATGGGGGCTAAAATATGACATGTCCGTATTACCCTGGGTGAGATGAGAGAGGAACAGGTGGAGATGTTGATGTTAGAGTATGAAGACAGCAATGGTTATATCACCTCTAAAGAGCTCCCCATGTAGCTGAATGACTGAAAACAACTCCCTTTTACACAAAGAACCCCCTAACTTTCTCAGGGTGAAAATCATCCTCTTGTCCCTGATGTAACTAACTACATTTTCAGAGCTACCAATCCTCAGCAAATGTCCTCTTTGGACTATTTACTCTCTGCTTCTGCTAAATAAACTTGCTGTGAGCTCCCAAAAATGGTATTAATAGTGTTAATGGTACCTCTGTAGAAGTGGGAGTTAATATTATTTACCTGTCCTTCCTCTCTAGCCCTCAAGGAACGAATACGAGATTTCCAGAATCACTTAGATGAGGAATACAAGCCCAAGAAAGCCATAGATAGCAACAAGCTTCTGAGATCCAACCCCAGACCTTGGGCTTGTGAGACCTCCTCTTTTTGGAAAGAATGGGAGGGCAAAAGGGGAAGGATATCATGTGGTATTTCTAGTCATGCCCTTTGCTTAATGACAATTGGCACACTCCCTGACTAATAGATTTAAAGATGAAAGGACCCTGAGAGGACATCAGATTCAAGCCTCTCATTTTTCAGATAAGGAAACAGAAGTCTACAAAGGTTTGTTGATTTCACCAGGGTTACATAGGTCACAAGTGTCAGAGCTGGCATTTTGAACTTGGATTCTCTACTTCTGAATGCCATCTTCCGTCCACTAGGAGCACCTTCTCCCCAGACCATGAAGGCCTTATCAGCCAGTGAGGGAATGTCAGCAGCATCTATATAATCATCTTATTTTCTGAAGCTGTGACCTCACCTAATGCCTATGAGGCATAGTGAGAGACAGAGAGAAAGAGACAGAAAGAACGAGACAGACAGAGAGACAGAAAGAACGAGAGAGAGACAGAGAAAGAGAGAGAGAGAAAGACAGACAGAGACAGGGGCAGAGAGACAGAGAAAAGGAGAGAGAGACAGAGAAAAAGACAGAGGCAGAGAGACAGAGACAGCAAGACAGAGACATGGGCAGAGAGAGAGAGAGAAAGAGACAGAAAGAACAAGAGAGAGAAAGAGACAGAAAGAACAAGAGAGAGACAGAGAGAGCGAGAGCGAGGGAGAGAGAGAGAGAGAGAGAGAGAGAGAGAGAGAGAGAGAGAGAGATGATGTGTGCTTCAGGTTTGTCTGGGCAATCTTGCCAGGATCTCAAAATCCTAGTAAAGTTATTTCTCTTCCAAATCTCTTCATTTTTTACTGTCCCCAATAAGCATTATACAGTTTCATTTTTCTATTCATGCCTCCTCCTGGAGCACAGTGTGAATGTTGTTTTAAGAGCTCAGGCCTCTCTTGCCAACTTTACATTTTATACAAGAACCAATTATTTCTGTAAGAAGAAAAGAAGCCTCATTAATTTTTTCTAATAGTTTCATTGGTTTATAAAAGAGACGGTCATGCTTGAGAGAAGTCGTTGCAGTTTAATTAAAAACTGAACACCTAAAAATTTAAGTTGATTAACTCTTTTAAATGACTGGTGTCTAACACACTGGCTCTGTAGCATGCTGAGCCAAAGCTTTGGAATAATTTATCCTGCCTGAGAAATGTGCAGCCTAAATGCTGTTAACACAGACAATATCAAAGGAAGCATGAGTTAGGAACAAAGTGGAAATCTAGGAGTTCAAAAACACAGATCAAAGTCAAAATGTTGGCCTCTGTCATCCCCACTGCCTTCTGACCTTTCAGGACCTCCCTGAAGATATATGTTTTTATCAAATTGGGTGGCTTTTTGTTTCCAGAGGTCAGCTATGCACACATGGTCATACAGAGAGATCAGGGTGTTAGTCTGGATTTCATGGCCAGAGACTGCTGGAAAGGACACTGTTTCCTGTTTTAGAAATGACATATTGCCTATACTGTGACTTTCACCAGATAAAAAAATGAAAACTCATCATAATAGCATTTTAATATGAAAAAAAGTGAGAAGTGGTAAGGTCTTCTCTTGAAATTTGACCTTCGTCTTTAAAGATAGAAAAATCCAGGCGTCCCCAAATTTTTTCTCTTGAGACTTCTTTGGTATCAAAACAAGATGTGATCTCCCCTCATTTGTTATTTCCTTGAAGACTCAAGTTCATTGTATAAACCAGGAATGCTTTTAAAGAAGTTCCCTGTGGAATAATGAGGCAGCTATATAGTGCAATGGATAGATCCCAGGACTTGGAGTTAGGATAAACCTGAGTTTTAATCCCAACTCAGACATTTCAGTTGTGTGACCCTGGGGGACTCATTTAACCTCTGTCTGCCTCAGTTTCTCCATCTTTAAAATGGGGATTATAACATCACCTAATGCACGGTTATTATGAAAGTCAAAGAAGATATTTGTAAACCATTTTGAATGGTACTCATCACACAGTAGGCCTTAATAAATGCTTGTTAAAACCAATCCTCTTGCTAGCTTCTCAATTTTTGGCAAAGATACCACCATTTTGCTAGTCACCCAGGCTCACAGTTGGATTAAATGAGATAATCTTTGTAAGGCACTCAGTACAGGACCTGACACACAGTACGTGCTTCCTAAGTCCTTCTTCCCTCCTTTGTTTCTCCCCTCACCCCCTTCCTAGTCTACAGAGATTAGTTGGATACAGATTATAAAAAGTCTTTAAACTCCAGAGGAGATTGTATTTTACACTAGAGGCAGAACAACGATACTAAAGATTGTAAAAACAAGCACCCCAACATACACTGGGGGCCTGCTACCACAGGTTCTTCGATTTGCATTTCTAAAAGGAAAGCAACTTTTGAGGGGTCAACAATCACTTTAATCAAGCGTGTATATGTCATTCACTTAGTTCAGGGGAAAGTTTTGGCACCCTAAACTTCAGAGAAAATACGGAGAAATAAAAGTCAACAGACATGGTTTCCAACTGTCTAACATAAGTGATACATGCATCATAGATCAATAGACAGATCTAATTATCTGACTATTACATACATACATACATACATACATATATATATATATATATATATATATATATATATTATATATATATATATAGTTACCAGAGAGAGAAACACCAACATGTGGGTTTTCGAAACGGGGGTGCTCCCCTGGCCAAACAAACACTTCCAATCAGTAAGCCCCAAAGTAAAATCTCATCTTACAGTCTTTATACACTTTTAAGAGTCAGAGGGCATCACAGCCCTTGAGAATCAATGCCTCATTAGAAAATTAACAAAAGATGTGGGCCTTCCTTCAAGTCTACCCTAATCAAACTCCTTAATGGTCAGACCCATTAATGGGTAGGAAAGATATTCCCATAAAGAAGCAAAGTTATTTTAACAATAAGCAAAAATGTATTATCAATACAAAGATTCTTAATCAGAACATGGATATGGTGAAAATTGTATTATAGGAATATCAGTTTGACAGTCACATGGAGTATAAAATAAAGAAAGAAGTTATCCTGTTACAAAAGTTCTATTTATTAATATACTTTCTAGGTTTTTTTTAATAGTTATGTCACATTTTGTCAAAGGTTTTTTTTTCTGTATCTATTAACATAACTATATGTTTTGTTTTGTTTTGTTTGTTATTGGTGTGCTTATAGTTTTTTCTAATATTAAACCAGTCCTTCATTCCTGGTATAAATCCAGCCAAATCATAACATGTGATCTTCATGGTAATCTCTTCACTTGTGTTTATTTAACATCTTTTCATCAATATTCATGACAGGAATTGGTTTATAGTTTCCTTTCCCTGCTTTGGCAGTCCTTGGTTTTTGTGTCAAAACCATATCTTTGAGTTAGAAAGAAATTGGTGCAATTCCTTCTTTACCTATTTTTTGAAAAAAGTTTGTATAATATTGGAATTAATTGTTCTTTAAATATTTGGTAGAACTTACTTATTAATCCATTTCATCCTGGGGTTTTTCCCTTAGAAAATTCGTTTATGGTTTACTCAAATTTTTTTTTTAAAGATAGGGTTATTTAAGTATTCTATTATCTGTTCTGTTAATCTGGGCAATTCATATTTTGGTTAATATTTATCCATTTCATTTATACTGTCAGTTTTATTGGCACACAGTTGAGCAAAATAGTTTTTTAACAATTGCTTTAATTTCATCTTCACTAGTTATAGAGTCACCTTTTTGTTTTTGGAAATTGTAATATAGTTTTGATTCTTTAAAAAAAAAACAACAAGGGAGAGAGGATTCTGGGAAGATGGTGGGGTAGGTCAGAAAATTTCAAGCTCTCACAATTTTCTTCCAGAAAAGAGATAAAATAGCACCTCTTGGCAAATATAGAGCCCTGATAACAAATAAGAGTATGGGCAGAACAGGGGTCCTGTTGGGACAATCAGAGAAGACCTGAGGAAAAGCTCCCAAATGATATTTCAACCTGTGAAAAGTAAACATCTCCAGACTAGGGTCAGCTCAAACAATAAGAGAGAAACCGTGGGGGTATCTGGGTAGGGAGGCTTCTTCCCTAGCTACTGGAACTTTAACCTTGGGGATAGTGAGGGGTGTTGGGTGCCTGACCTGGGGAAGATCAAGGAAACCTCTGCCAACAAGGAACTGCATGAGAAGGAACGAGCATACAGTGTGCACCAGGGACTTCACCGGCTGTGGGCACTTACAGGAGTCTGGAGGTCTTTATTGGAGTTCAAAGTCAAAGGGGAGAACTGGGGAGGATCAGAGGCCAGAGGCACCATCCACCATATTCCAAAACTAGAGGTGATTATAAAGCTAGAGTATTACAAAGAAAATGCACAGGCAAAGGAGAAAGAATCCAACCATAGATATGGCAACAAAGAAGACTGGGGAAACAAAGAAACTCTCTTCTACCCCAAAGAGTGATGTCAAATGGTTGCCTGCCAAAAAAATTCAATGAAGAATTTAAGAAAAGACTTTAAAAATCAAATAAGAGAGATGAAGGAAAAATTAAAAAGAAAAATAAGAATAATACAGAAACAAAGAAGATCATGACAGGAAAGTAAACCAAGTAGAAAAGGAGATCCAGAATCTTAAGGAAAAAAATGACTCCTTGAAAATCAGAACTGAACAAGAGGAAGCCAGCAAAGTTATAAGAAATGAAGAAATACACACAAACAAGCATGCACACACACGTGTATAAAAAAATAGAAGAGAATGTAAAACATCTCATAAGAAAAATAATGGATCTAGAGAACAGATCAAGAAGAGAAAACATTACAATAAACTGGAATACCTGAAACTTCTGATCAAAAAACAAAAGAATATTGATACCATAATATAAGAAATACTTTAAAAAACTGTCCTGAAGCATTAGAACAAGAGAGGAAAGTAGAAATAGAAAAAAATCCATTGATCACAGCTTGAAAGAGATCCTACAAGGAAAACTCACAGGAATATTATAGTTAAATTCTGCAATCCCCAGAAAAAGGACAAAATAGTAAAAGCTACAAGAAAAAAATACATATGACCACAATTAGAATCACACAAGACCTAGCACTGGTTACACTAAAAGAATGAAGTTCTTGGAAAACTATATATCAAAAAGCAAAAGTACTGGACCTCTGGCCAAAAATATTAAACCCAGAAAAACTAAACATAATTCTGAATGGAAAACAAAAGGCCATTTGATCAACTGTCAGATTTTCAAGACTATTAAAAGAAGAAAAAGAAAACACCCTGAACTCAGTAGAAGATTTGACATACAAAAGCCAAAAGAAATATAAGGTATGTATCAATGACCAAGTAAAAGGAACTAAATAAGGACAGAATGTTGACCTTTTATGTATAGAAAATGTAAAACTTATGTCTAAGACTGTTATTAGTAATTAGATAGCTTATAAGAAAGAGTGTGCTAGACCTGAATATGATATGACTTCAAAAGTAAAACCTTTCAAGAACAGCTAAAAAAGTAATTATACAAATGAAGTCTAAGAGGAAGAACCAATAACTGAGGAATTAGATGGGGGAGGGGGTTATTAGTTCTGGAAACCTACTTTTACTGGGAATGGGTTTAAGAGGGAAAAATACATATGCATCTAGAAGAATATAAAATTCTTCTATATTTAGAAAGAAATAAAACTCTAAGGGTAGGGAGCATGGAGAGGATAAAGGAGGGAGCTTTAGAGGGGAGGGTGAGGTAATAGGCTAAAAGGGGATATAGAAGGGTCTTTAGATTTAGGGGAATGGGAGGATAGGGGAGAGATTGATAGGGTGGGATTAGGTTAAGTAACAGGAGGGCAAAGTAGCAGGTAGGAGACCTAGGGAAAAAAGATGTATGGACAAATATAAAAACAAGAGTAGAAGTAGAATCTGTTAGGGAAAGTATATGTTTATGTATATATGTATGAAGTTTTACATGTATGTATGTGTATATATGTATAAGTATGTGTATATATCAATAACTATATATAAATATAGTCATACTCAATTGTAACTTTAGAGTGGTAGATAGGGGGAGGAAGAGGGAAAAAGAACGCAATAAAAAGTGTACAGCAGAGAAGAAAAGAAAACCTTCAAGGAAACAAAGATGGACAGGTTTCAACATAATATGCAGTATTTAATATATAGACTTTCTTAAAATGATGTTATTGCTGTATATTCTGAATCCTCTATGTTCTACTGTGCACGTCATTTTTTTCTTTTCTTATTTTATATTTAAGTTTATCATGTTTCTTTTTCTTAATATGTATTTGTTTTAGTGTATGTCTAAGATAAAAAAAATCAAAATCAAAATAGCCAATGGTTTATCTATTTTAGTATTTTCCTATGAAGCTAGCTATAACTTTATTTCTTAATTCAAAGTTTTAAAATTTTTAATCTTACTAATCTAACCAATTAATTAGTGGTAATTTGGTTTTATCAATCTGTACTTTCTATCCTATTCTCATCTATTTATCTTCCGGTGTCCCCCTCCTCAAGAGTCTGTTTTGCTTCCAGACATTTAACCTACCTTCCTTCTAATCATCACACCCCCTCTTTCTCTTAGGTCTTTTCTATCCTAAGTCCCTGTAGGATAAGATGAATCTTTATATTCAACTCTGTGTGTGTGTGTGTGTGTGTGTGTGTGTGTGTGTGAGCGTGTGTCGTCTTCTTTCCTTAGACTAGTTCAAAAGAGTTTAAACATTGCCCACTTCCCATTTTCTCTCCATTATAAAGCCTCTTTCTTACATGCCTCTTTTGAGACAATTTCTCCCATTTTTCCTCCATTTGCCACCTTCTCCCAGTGCATCTCTCTTTCTTGTCTTTCCATTCTTCTTTGGAAATCATCCTGACATAACAGACTCACACCCATGCCCTCTGTTTAAGTAGACATTTTCTAATTACCCTAATAAGGATAAAGTTCTTGGGAGATATATTTATCATCTTCCCCTTTGGAAATGTAAACAGTTTAATCTTCCTTGTGATTTCTCACTCATGTTTACCTTTAAATGTTTCTCTTGAGTCTTGTGTTTGTCACATTTTCTCTTTAGCTCTGGTCTTTTCATCAGGAATGCTTGAAAGTTCCTATGTCATTACATGTCCATTTTCCTCCATAGAATTCTCTTTGGTTTTGCTGGGGAAATTTTTCTTGTTTGAAGCCCCAGCTCCTTTGCCTTTGGAACATTTATCTCAAGTCCTCTCTTCCTTTATTGTAATAGTTGCTAAATCTTGTGTAATCCTGCTATTCCATGATATTTGAATTGTTTCTTTCTGATTACTTTCAATATTTTCTCTCTGGCCTAAGAACTCTGAAATTTGGTTTGAATATTTCTGGGAGTTTTCATTTGAGTATTTCAGGAGGTAATTGGTAGAGTTTCAAAAAATTTCTAATTTGCTTTCTGTAGCAAATATATCTGGGCAATTTTCTTTTATAATTTCTTGAATGATGATGCCTAGGCTTCTTTTTTACATCATAGCTTTCAGGTAATCTAAAGATTCTTAAATTCTCTCTCCTTGACCTATTTTCATGGTCAGTTGTTTTTCTGATGAGGCAGTTCCCATTTTCTTACCATCTGGGGGAACTACCTCCTGCCCCTTTAGCCACAGACCACATCCTGTCCTTCCAACTCCTCTGTGCTAAGCCAATCCTCACTTTGGTGTCCATACGTTCTTTCAAATCAGTCCTAGACTGAAAAAAAAAGATTCACTATTACTTTTTGTGTGTTTCTGTGCTAAGAAGTATTCTCTGGTCATGTTATGGTTGAGGTTTTGTAGAAAGTTTGGCAGTTGTGACTTTGCACTACTCCATCTTGGCTCCTCCCCATATTGACACCATTTTGAGAAAGATAAATGGAACCCTTTAAAAGAGGGTTCCACACAGATTCAAGAGGAAGACCTGGAGAGAGGAACTAGACATTCTGGAGGAAAGGCTGCAGACCAAAAAAAAAAATCTCATTTCCCTGGAGGGATATCCAACTACATGGAACCTCCAGAGAATTTTAAAGCCTCAAGGATCAGTGGAGAATGAGGTTTCTGTGAGTCAAGTACAATTTCATATGTGTGATAAATAACTGGTTCAAATACTGAAAGGGCTATTTCATGGAAGAAAAAAAATATTACACTTGTTCAGTCTGGCCCCAAAAGACAGAACTACTTATTTGCAGTAGCTGAAAGTTGGTGAGCCTGATTTAGACACAATGTCAGGAAGTTATTTCCTAACCAATAGAGCTATTTGTTAGTAGATAGGTTTTCCTTGGGATGTAGGTAACACAGTGGATAGAGCACTGGACACGAAGGTAAAAAGACATCTTTCCTGAGTTCAAATCTGACCTCAGACACTTACTATCTGTGTGACCCTGGGCAAGTCACTTAACCCTGTTTGCTTCAGTTTCCTCATCTGTAAAAAAAAGGTTAGGGAAAACCCCAGTTGGGGTCACAAACAGTCAGATATAACTAAAGTGATTCAATAACTATAGTAGATTTCACCTCAGTGGCGATCCTTAACTGGAGACCAGATGACTCGTTGTCGAGCATCTATCTTGTGTGTGAGGTAGATTTCTGCTAGATGATCTCAGGTGTTTCCAATGCACAAATTCTCTTATCTTATTAAAATAGTTGGATTGGTTTATCACATTATAAAATAATAATAACATTTTTTAAAATTAATCAAAACATTTATTTTGACTCTTGATTTTGTTGTGATGGCGATGGACTTGTGGTTTCATTAGTAGAGGCAACTCACAGTGCAGACTTCCTGTACTGATGCACCGCTTGTGATCTTGCGGTTGCTTGGAATATTGAGAGGTTAAGTGACTTGTCCTGGATCACACATCCAATAAGTATCATAGGAAAGGCTTGAACCCAAGGTTTTTCTGACTCCATGACCAGAACTCCACTTGTTACTAACTGAGTTCTGATTTTCCTCCTATAGTTTGTATGATTAAAGGAAATTTTAAAAAAATCCAGGTGATCTAATATATACATATATATATGTATATATGTGTATACACACATATAGTATATATGTTTCATATATATGTATATATTCCTTCAAAGAGGAAAAGAATATTAAAGAAAGATAACTATTTCAGACTAAAGAGTGAATAGAATTTTTGCTTTGATGCATGAATGTAACAGATGGCTAGGCAGAAGCATAGCTAGCTAGCTAGCTAGCAAGCTAGCTGACTAGACAGATATGCATTCATTTAAAGCAGGATTTTAAGAACCTCCCAAATGACAGATTACTTCAGCTTGCAAAACCTCTGTTCATTTCCAGTAGAACTTCTACAAAGCCTGTAAAATTATGTCACTGTTAAATTCAAAGACCATCTTTTATTGCTTTTAATAGACTATTTAACAGCTATGTTATGATTTACCATTTGGAGAGATGAACTAGAAAATGCTGCATTCTTTCAATTTCATATCATGTTAATGTCTGGACTGATGAATGACATAGTTATGTCTCCTTCCTCCTACCCCCTTTAAGTGATATACTTAGTAGATTGGCCACCTTAGTGTTATCTCATTAAAATACATATTGGAAGCAATTTACAAGATCAGGTTTTTTTCCCCCTTAGTTTTTTTCCAAAACTGTACCAGTGAACTTTTAAAGATATACCCCAAGATGAATGGGTAAGTGAATTGCTATGTGTTAAAATTTAGCTCCATTTAGGCTCTAGTTTTATCCTTTGATCTGAAATTCAAGAGCTATGATTTATTGCAATGGCTAAGAATTTAAAGACTGCTGCAGTCTTGTGTCTGTGGGGATATTCTTTACTCCTAAATTGTGAATGTGAAATATGATAGTTCTGACTTGGCCAGCCTTAATCCTTCTGTACTGAGACATCTATGACCCCAGTCATGATGGGGTGGGGGTGGGGGGGTGGAGGGAGTCCTCCTTCCTTCAAGGCAGCTTGCAACCCTGTCATGCTTTCTTGTCTCCTGGGATTCTTGTCCTTTATCATTGAGGATCTGCCCAATAGATCAAGGGACCTTCTTCAAGGTTTTGGTTCTTTTTTAATATTCTGACAATGTCAATGCAATGCTTGGCTTAGACAACACATGAAACAATTCATTGTGTTTTTTTGGTAGGTGTGGCCTTGAGTGAAGGATTATTATAATGTGCTGTATCTCAGTATCACTTCTTAGAGATGGAAGAATCACATCCACTTGTACATGGTAGTGGAAGGATTGCACTTAGCATATTCTAGATTTCATAATCCAGAATAAGGCTCTTGAGTGGGAAATTTAGGATCCTGATTGGAGTTAATATGTTTTATCATCTTCATCGGATTCGGTGCAAGGAGGGAACTCAGAGATCATCAAGTCAAAGTATTTCTTTTTACATAGGAGGAAACTGAGCCCTAGAAAGAAATTTGATCTATGTAGCAGTTATTTGGTGGACTTGGTGCACTCTGGTCCCGTGGTGAGGGAATGGTGGAATGATGAAATGACCCAGGGACTCTTGATTTGTCCCCAGTGCATAGGAGGCTGTCTCAAAAGTGATTGGTATCCGAGCATCAGGGGTAGACATTCTTATAAAGTAACCTCTTCCTCTCTGCTCCAGACCAAAATAAAAATCCCAGTAGTTCATAAGAAAAGCGGTGGAAATGTCTCTAATCATCTCTTTTGTAACTCTTTTCTAGGTCTTTCTTTCCTTTGGATCTTTTACTTGGAAAGGGAAGGAGATTTCTCTCCCCTCTCCTTACCTCCCATTCATATTGGCAATAGGAAATGCTTCTAGTAGAAGATGAGGTTTTAGTTAAAACTTAAAACAAAGCCATGAAACAAGAAGTAGGGAGAGCATTCAAGGAAGGGGGAAAGGGGGGGCATAGCCAAAGAAAATGCCCAGAGTCAAGAGATGGAGTTTCTTGTTTGTGAAACAAGGAAGTCAATGTTACTTTAAGAGTACATGGCAAAGAGAAAGGCATAAGACTGGAAAGGCGGCATGAGCTATGTGTGAAGGGATTGAATATTAAATTAAGATTTTGTATTTAATCCCAGAAGTAATAGAAAGTCCCTGGGGAATATAGAGTAGGTCTGTGTGATATGGTTGGAACTGCATTTTAGGAAAATCAGATATAAATAGGACTCCCCCTAAAAGGTATTAAGAAGTTGAGGTTGATTGCAAACCAGTTCTTCATATCTCACATATACTCCCCAGCCAAATTGCAAGCAAGGGAGGAATTATGAGCTCATAGATCTAGATTTATGAGGACCGGAAGGAGGCTGATTGCAGAGGGGCATCTCCAAAACAAAGTACGTATCTATTGTGTTCCTAAAATGGCCCCTTTTAAAACAAGAAAGTACTCAATATACAAGATGCATATTCGATATAGTAAATATTTTATCCATGAAAAAAAACATGTGAGAGTGTTGATCTTTGACCTTCTCACCCTATTGCCCAGGTAGCCCACAATGTAACCTAATATAATCATAAAGAATCAATGAGGTATTAAAACACCTATAAAATAGCTCACACCCAGCAAGGTGGCACAGTATACCTGGAGTCAGGAAGAATGGAGTTCAAATCCTGCCCTAGACATTTACAGTCTCTATGTGACCCTTCTGCCTGCCTCAATATCCTCTTCTATGAAATAGGACTAATAATAGTACCCACCTCCCAAAGTAGTTGTGAGGATCAATACAGATAAGATTTCTAAAGTACTTAGCATTTTTTTTTTTGGTTTAGTTTTTAGTGAAAAGCACTGTTTTGGAAGGAATTTAAGGGAGTAATCTCCCTAGCTGAGCAAAAAAATTAGCCACACCCTCAGGGCCTTTAAAGAGCTAAATCTTGGGAAATTGGAGCTCTATCTAGGTGGGAACTGATAGTGGGAAGAGGTACCTGAAGAAGAGGGAAAGGGAATTTTTCTTGCAAAAGGGAATTCTTCTCTGCATTAACCACGATCCTTTGGAATGAAGTAAAAGACAAAATATCCAGCAGAGAACAAAGAAGCCACACAAACCCTGGCAGAAGAGAAGAGAGCCAAGTAAGAGGGATTAGACCCTAGGAACCAGGTGAGCAGCTCAGCCCACAGAGTGACCGTACTCTCCCAGAGCTAGATGAGACCCTGTGAAGGCAGGAGGGACTTCCAGACACTGTACTACCAGAGTTGCCTTTTGCACATAGGTATTCTATAGGTGCCGTTATACTCTAAATTTGAGGTCACTCTTCCCACATGTGTAATTGTAGGTGAGTATGGCCCAGGTTTAGTGTGGTGTATTTTGTAACTACTGTTTTATTATTTCATTTAAGGAAATACTTTCGCCTTTAGTTTAATTTTTGCATACTGGTTGACTGTTAATGGGAAGCACATTGATGAGGGTTCATGAGTTACAGTTTTAAGAGTAGCCACCAAAAGGGTTGGTTGGTTGTTGTCTATTCTTGAGGAGAACCAAGATGACTTCATTGTGTTGAGGTGAAGGTAAAGTGTGCCTAACTGTGGTTGATCAGATCAATATAAGCTCCAAAGGCTTAGGTCGGGCACAAACAGTTCATGTGAGCATTTGGGGTGGATTCTCTAAACTTGTGCATCTCACATTTCTTTTGAGCTACTTCAATTCTGCTTTGCTCATAGAGCACATAGCACCTTCTCTGATGAGGGTACACTATGCTGGGCAGGCTTGTGCCAGTGTCTCCCATGTCACACAATCTATTCCAAAGTTCTTTACAGAAACCTTGAGAGTATCTTTTTTCTTCTGACCTCCATCCAAAGGGTACTGCAGAACCTAAGGGAGCAGCTGCTCCCTGATGGTCCAACTTGCATCTAAGAACATAACTTAGGGAAGGAGCTCAGAAGATTATTATGCATCCAATTTTCCAAATGTCCCATCCTACTCATTATATTCCCCTTGAAAGGCCAAGAGAGCTTTATGGGTCTGCAGGACAGCTATTTCACATTCCTCTCAGATTTGTTAGATTTGAACAACCCATATATTTCAGGTATTTTAGCAAGCCAGAGTAAGCCTTTATTTAGCCGTTCAGCTGCAGGTGACCCTGGAAATGATCATCTCTTCAAAGAAGCATATTATTTTAAAACAAAAATAACTCCTCCCTTCATATGGCTGAGGTCCAAATTATAAGTGCAGGAAATATCTGTTAAGAAGTTATTTCTTAGATTAGGACATTTTATTTCTTGGAATTACCATTCTCTGACCGATTCAGGGAAGGAAAGAGAAGGGCAGAAGAAAGCAGTAATAGACTCAAGGGTTTGGTCTCACAGCCTTTTCTGAGACAAACACAAATTCCCCATACCAACGCCATGGACTTGATAGTCACCATTATTGTTGGAGGTGGAAGGGGAGAGAAATTCACTCCTGATTCCTCCCTCCCCCATGCGCACATCTCAGCTAATCCAAGAGAGAAAAACTGCTGGAAAAGAGGCCCAACAAACATCATCTGAAGCATTTCTTTCATTTTCCTTATGTAAAACAGAGTGGTGAAATTCCTCCATAGGAATTCATCTATTTGAATACTTAGTCACCAATTATCTTTGATAAAGCCCACCCTTTTCTGGGGTCCAATAAAGGTGCCAGTCTTTGTTTTGAAGGGTAGCTACCCTTCCCCACCTTGCTGCTTTCAGGTAGAGGAGAATATCTTCAGACATCAGAAAAGTGGATGGTAATATGGTAGGAGAGAGTCCTGACCCCTTACTTCATAACAACTATCTCAAGCAAGCAAGGGTGGGAAATAATCACATCAGCTGCTAAGCAGCTACAGAGTGGGAATTTGCACAGTCCTAGAGGCAGATGTTTTCCCACACTTGCTCTACTGTGTTAACTGTGAAAGAACCAAGGTGCCTGTGCATACCAGATAGACATGGGACAGCAGGTCATTCCTTTTTAGCAATGTCAAAGCTGCTGTTTTCCTGCCTAAGACAACTTGTTATCACAGCAGCTGCCAGAAACAGCTGTGGAAGCTTTGTAGTTTTGTTGAGAGCTAAGGAGGAAAAACTCCGTGGTTAGCACAGGGATCAATATCAGAGCATTGAATTTCAGGGTTGCATGCTTGTATGAAGAGTCTTCCTATGTAGTGTAATGGGTAGATTGCTGGGAATTAGGAAAATTAGGGTTCAAATCTCACCTCAGACATGTATTAACTGTATAGTTCTAGGCAAGTCACTCTGTCCTTCAGTTTATTCATCTGTAAAATGGATATCATGAAAATCTACCATGTGGAGTTGTGCAGATCAGGTGAAATAATGTATCTAAAGTCATTTGTAAACCTTATCCAGTAGATAAAAGATCTACTGTATGTTTCATGTCTGATGGGAGAATGCCAGTGCCTAATCAGGACAAAATCAAGGGACCCCTTTGTTTTGTCAAAGGTTTCCTCCTCTCTGAACTTTCACTTTTCTGTATTTAATGGGGCCCAGAAATGCTGTATTTGGGTTCCAGAGCTAAGAGGATGATCAAGACAATCTCTCTTTATAGAGACATAGTAAGAAAGACAGAGAAAGAAAGGCAAAGAGATTAAGAGATATAGAGACACAGAGACAGAGATATATATATATAGAGAGAGAGGGAAAGAGAAACACACAAAGAAAGTCAGAGACTGAGACAACAAGGGAGATGTACAGAGAAATAAGGACAGGGAGAGAGAGAGAGACAGAGAGACAGAGAGAGAGGGACAGAGAGACATAGAGACAGAGACTTAGAGACTGAGACACACACACACACACACACACACACATACACACACACACGCAGCCAGAGACTGAGACAAAGAGACACATAGAGACAGACTGAGAAAGAGATAAACAGAAAGACCTGAAGAAACTGAGACACAGTTAAAGAGAGACAGAGACAGAAATGAGAGAGGGACAGAGACATAGACACAGACTAAGTCAGAGAAAGACAGGGAGAGAGGAAGGGAGGAAGGGAAGGAGGGAGAAAAAGAGAGAGAGAGAGAGACAGAGAGAGATGTTATTCAAACCAAGAGGTTCCAAAATTCAGTAAGTGCCAAGCAACAGCTAAAGTGAGGGAAATGAGAACTATGCCCCAGCTCTAAGGAATGAATTCAGAAAGCTCTGCTTTGGGTAAGATGGGAATATTTTTTTACACTATTTTTCCAAGGAAATTAGAACAGCTCCTTCCCTGGGAACATACATTTCCAAAAAGTCACATGAGACTTCTCTTTAGCCCTCAATGCCTGTGGGACATAGCACATTTTTAAAACAACCTTTGGATTTATTCCTCTGTCAGAGAAGACATTGTCTAGCATCCAGTCATAATCCTGGGTATTTGTACTCTGAAGCACATTTCCGTTTGTAAGCTATAAGGCATGTTTTTTAATCCAAAGCATGGATAATATGGAATGGTATCATGTACTAAGACTGGTTTGTTTGAGTAACAGAAAGAAACATGGTGAGAACCTCGTGGAAGAAGAGTAAGAAAACAGAAATAGAATCCTCTAAGACCATATTCAAAGAGGAGTAAATGAAAATGAGTGGACAAAGAAAGAGGCCATGATGGAGACCCAGAGAGAATGACTGTAAAAAGCTGCTGGGTTTTTTTGTTAAGAATTTTTTCATCCAGTCCTGTAATTTTGTTAGAGTGGGTAACTAGCATCAGAAACTACCTCCTTCATCTGCTAATGGGAACTAGCACCGATTCATTAATTTATAATCCTAGAGATTTCCCTGTGGGTACCAACAGGATAAATAGCTTGCCTATGGTCACAAAGTAAGTATATATCCAAAGCAGGATTTGATTTCAAGACCAGCTTACCATTCACTATGAAGTGCTGCCTTTCTATTCATGTTATGCATTGAAATTAATTTTAATGAATTATTTTTTAAATCAATTAATTTTACTTAAATAATTGATGCATTTATTAATTTAAATTCATTTAAATAGCTACTGAGCAGGTTTAATTACTTGTATTGATATTTGACATTAAATTTATACTTTTTTCTTCTTGATTAACTTACATTTTATCAGGGGAAATAACATGTATACACATAAGAAAATAAACAGAATATGCAAAGTAAATATAAGCTAAGTTTGAGAGGTAGACGGCCCTTGAAGCTTAGAGGATCAGGAAGAGTCTCATGTAGGAGGTGACATTTTGGTTGAGCCTTGAGGTGAGGTCAGGATATTTTTTATCAGCTTTTGAAAGGCAAAAAAAGGATATATTCAATTCTCCATATTACTTCAAAACTGTTTTGTTCCTCTGCTTTCCTTTGAACTGTCTTCTGTTCTCTTCTGTGCATTAAAATGAATTACAATGATCCTCTTTTGGAAGGTGTCACAAGAGCAGCGATGTGGCCCAGTGAATAGAATGCCCCACATGGAGTCAGGAAAACCTCTGTGTAACCATAGGCAAATAAATCAACCTCTATTTGCCTCAGTTTCTTCAACTGTAAAATGGGGATAAGAACAACTGTTTTACAGAGTTGTGAGAACCAAATGCGATAATATTTGTGTTTAGCAAATAGTAAGTGCTTCATAATTGCTGGTTTCCTTCCTTTCCTCTCTCTCCTCCCCCCACCAAGTAAAAACTAAAAGATGAAAACAAAAACAACAATCACGCAAAGTGAATTTAACAATGGTAATGTTAAAAGTGCATGTCCTTGTGTTTGGCCATTGTGTTGATCAGAATTCCTGAGTCCTTTCAAGTCATTTTTCTTTCCAACAATCCTGTCCTTATATAAACTATTCTCTTGCTTCTGCTCACTACACTGTTCATGCTACCCAAGTCTCTTTGAAATCATTTCTTTGTAAATTCAAATCTAACCTCAGACTTTGACTAGTTGTGTGACCCTATTTGCCTCAGTTTCCTCATCTGTAAAATGAACAGAAGAAGGAAATGGCAGACCACTCCAGGATCTCTGCCAAGAGGACCTCAAGAGTCATGAAGAGTCAAAAATGACTAAAATGATAGAACAACAACAAAACATCATTGAAACAGAAAAAGAAAAGAAAAAAACAAATGTTATAATAAATACACAGTCAAGCCAAATAGATTCTAGCCTCCATGTCATCATTTCTCTGATGGCATGGTCTTCTTTGGCAATGAAGTACAAACCCAACCCTGTGAGTAGACTCAGCTCCTCCTCTCGTCTGTCTCCCTCTCCCCTTCTCCTCTCCAAAGGAAGGTAAATTTGGATGACCAAAATATGCCAGGTGACTTGGGTTTTACTGGCTAGTCTCCCTTCCCTTCCCTTCCCTTCTCTGAACCATGAGCCTACTGCACTCTGTAGCTCAGATACTATGGGGCCCCGGCCCTTGCCTAAAGGCTCTCTTCTGGACCCTCCAGGCTTCAGAGTGATTATCCATAGTAACTGTTGCTGTTTCCCTCCAAGCTTGAAGTCTTTCTCTCCTTTGCCTCATTAAAAGAACCATGACCTGACTCTTGTTTTAAACAGGCCTATTCAATGAATGGGTGTTACCTCACCCTACATGAGTACCTGTATAGACCTTGGCCTAAAGGGACCAAGATCTCCCAATGTATCCTGGGCCATCGCCAGTCATCCTGAGGAGTATCAGGTCACTGGATTCAGATGACTCTGGGGGAGAAGTGAGGCTGGTGACCTTGCACAGCCCTCCCTCACTTAAAACAAAATCAAGTGCAAGTCATGTCATCATTTCTCTGATGGCATGGTCTTCTTCAGCAACCAAGGATGAATACAGATTTTGGCACTGGCCTGCTTCCATCATTTCTCTGCCAAGAAGTGGGTAGCATGCTTCAGCATTATATAGCTATTTCATCAATCAGAATTTCTATGGATTTCAAGGTTGTTTCTATGGTGCTATTGGGATTATATAAATTTTCCTGATTCTTCTTACTTCACTCTGTATAAGTTCATACAAATCTTCTCAGTTTTCTCTAAAACCATTTCCATCATTTTCATGACACAAAATATTCCATTGTGTTCATCCAGAATAGTTTGATCAGCCCTTTTAATTTACTTTCCTAGTCAGTATTTTTTTGATGTCTGATATATTAATCTTTTGATCTTGTTCTAATATTTCTTGCTGTTATGGAATAATTGGTATTTTTTTGAAAACTATTCTAGTTTTCAAGGAATCCAACCAATTATTGGGTAAGATTTATTACTTTGTGATCTAAGCTTTTTATTTTCCTTCCAATTCTGTCCTCCAGAAATTCATTTCAATTTTATTTCTTAATTTCTTCAAAATGCTCATGAGTCTCTATGAAGAATCTATTTTTTTCTTTGAGTCTCTGATTTCAATAGGCATAGAGTTACTCTTTCTTTTAGGGTTCTCTAAATTTGAAATAGTTTTTGATACAGATTCATTTTTCCATTGATTTATTATTCTCACTAGCTGTAGTTCCTGAGTTGGGGCACTATGCCAGAACCAGGCGGTACCTCCCGCTGAGGTTTTTTTGAAATATATTTTTGTTTTTTAATCAAGACTTTTAAAAAGTCCCTGTCACTATCTCCCCCATTGAGTTAAAAAATGGACTACAGAAATAAACACATTAATGTACGTACAAGAAAAAAATTCTCATATTATCCTTGTTTAAAAATTCATGTTTTCTTCTGCATATCAAGTTCAATATCTCTCTGAAAGGAGGTGAGTGTCATTTTTTAACTTTAATTCCTGTAGACTCATGGTTTATTATTTGTTGATCAGAGTTCTAAATCTTTCGTAGTTACTTTCTCTATAATATTATTGTAAAAATTGTTCTTCCAATTCTACTTGTTTCATTGTGTATCAATTAATAAAGTTATTCCCAGTTTCCTCCAAAAGTATCTATTACTTATTTTGATAGAGCAAAGAAAATTATTTACATTAAATATGACAATGTGTTTAGCTACTCCCCAATAGGAAAGCATAATCTTGGTATCCAATTTTTGGCTACTATGAAAAGAGCTTTTGTGTGTGTGTGTGTATCCACACAAAAGTCTTTTCTCTCTTTATAGGTCTACTAGTATAAGGCATAGCTGGGCCAAAGAGTAGTCACAATTTAGTAAGTTTTTGGACCTAGTTCCAAAATCCTTTCCAGAATGACTAGATTTTCACAGACTCTCCAACATTTATCACTTTTTTCTTCTGTTATCTCTGTGTGAAGTAGAACTTCAAAGTCGTTTTACTATGTACTTCTTTCATTATTAGTGGTTTGGAAAATCCTTTTTTTCAAAGCTGCTGTTAACTTGGATTTTCTTCATAGAAAGTTGCCTGTTAGTATCCTTTGACCATTTATCTATTATGGGAATATTTTGTACATTTAAATTAGTTTTTATAATTAAATCCGTCTTATGTTTGAGACTTATCAGAAAAACATGTATCAAGAATTTCCCCAATTGTCTGTTTGCCTTCTAAATTTTACTAGCATCAGACTTCTCTGTCCAAAACCTTTTCAAATGTTATATAAAATTTTTTCTTGTGTGATCTGATGCTTGTGGAGTTATGAAATGTTCTCTCCATTAATCCAATATGATGTGATCTTCTATGCCTACACCACGTATATGTTGGAAGCTTTTCTTGGACAATATCAAATTTAAAATAGATAATTTTAAAACTTTGTGGGTTAGAATTTCTTTCAAAATGAAACTTTAATCCCACAGAGAGCTTAATGTTTCACTTTATAATCCACAAACTAAAATCATCCACAAACCAAAGAAGAATTGAGAGAAAACAAAGAAAAATTCTTAGAAAAAAATCCTAAGAAGAAAGCCAATAACTCTAAGAATTTGGAAATGAAAATGAAGAGAAAATTTTAACTAACAACTTAGCTCAGAATGAAAGGAGAAAAGGACAAAAGAGGAACAAATAATAAATAACTAAAAAGAAAGCAAAAATAAATTTTAGTAAAGCCTCTAAGTTGGGGAGAAGATAAGTAAATGATCAAAGAGAGGGACTGAGAAGATGTAATAGTATACAATATTTTTAAGGAAAAATACTTGCAGAGTAAAGTATTACAGAAGAGGAAAGGAGTGAAAAAAATTCTTACAAAAAAAGAAAATACTTAAAGGAAAGGAAGAAAACAAATGGCCTAAATTTCATAAATTTTCTCTTAAATAGATGAAAAATCTGACAAAATGAAAGGATTTGGAGGATGGATTCTAAAATGAAAGCCACAGAAATTGTTGTATGAAAGAAGCCTATCTAAAAAATCCAAAACCCAAAGCAAAAACAAGAAAAATACACACAAAGAATCAAGGTCAGAAGCTGGAATAAAATTTACTATACATTAAATGAATTTTAAAAGTTAGAGTCATAAGAATTCTAATAGACAAAACAAAAATAAAATAAATTTCTTATATACAACATGCATAGTGGAACAATATCAAATATATATATATATATATATATATATATATATATATATATATAGTATATATGCATCAAATGCTATAAGATCTAAATTCCTAAAACAATAGTTAGCAAAACTGCAAAGAAAAAAACCATGTTATATATAGGTATTTGTATAATATAATTATATAAGCATAATAATAGAATATTAGAGGGGACTTTATTATTAACAGGAGAGATTAGTGTTCCTCTCTTGGAAGTAGAAAAATTTAATGGAAAAATTAAAAAGGCAGAAGATATAGACATGAAAAAAGCAGTTGTAGAATTTATAGTTGACATGATATCTTCTGAATGGAAACTTCAAATAATATGACTATTTCTCAGCATCAGATAGACTATGTACTAGGGCATTAAGATATTATAAATAAAAGAAAATCCCTATAAATACCAAAATACTTATAGCATCCCTTCTTTGTAGTCTCACAAAACTGGAAACAAAGTAGCTCAATTTCCAGTATTTGGTAACAACTAAACAAGTTGTGACACATGATTTCAAAGAATTTGTAGGTTGATTGGGCAAATTTTCAGCTTCACTTACAATGTGAAATGTCCCTTTTCCCCCCAAATCCTTCCAATATTGATCAATCTATTTTGTGATTTTTTCCTATATTCTCCTTAGAAGATGAAACCTCAGAGTTTTTTTTTATTTGCATGTGTATTGTTAGTATTGACTTGCAGTATTTTTTGGTATTTTTTTATTGATAATAGTCTGTAGTTATTCTCTTGAGAACTTAGTATCCTTTGAATACATATCTATTGGGGGATGGCTATTACTCTTATATGTTCCTATTAGTTGTCTACATATCTTGGATATCAGACCCTAATTAGAACATATGACCCAAAGGATTATTTTTTCTCCCAATTGATCACAGCACTTCTTATCCGAGTTGAATTAATTTTAAGTATGTGAAAGCTTTCAACTTCAGCTAATCGAAACTATGTTTTTCATATTTTTCTCAATTTAATTATTTATTCCAATCATTTATTTCATCAATTTCTACCTCTTGGTAATTGGGAAATTCGGTAAGGCATTCATTTCTTTGCCACAGCTATTGAAAGTATATGATCATTTTCTAGGTTAATTATTTTATAATTTAACCTTCAATATTGTGGTCACCTCTTCTTTTTGAGTTTATTGTATTGTATGCTATAATATAAACCTATTTTTTCATTTTGTCACTCTACTTTCCACTTTCCTCCCTTAATTCCTGTTAAATAGGAAGTTCTTTTCTAGGTGATTTAAGTTTTCCTTTTTATCTTACACTCAGTTTTTATGTTTAATTAAGAGTCTTCTTTGTCAACTCTGTTTTCTGTTTTCATGTTTTTTTAGTTTCAATTCTTTTGTTTAGTTTTTGAAATTAATTTATTTTATTTGTTTTCAGTGTTTGACAATCACTTCCATATAGCTTAGATTTTTTCCCCTCCCTTCTCTTCATTCCTCTCTCCCTAACCACTCCCTCCTGAGGGAGCATGCAATCTTTTATAGGTTCTGCACAGCAAAGAGTGATAACTTAGTTTCTTCTTTGCCTATTCTAATTCCTTCAATTTCTTTTTCTTTCCTTACTACTACAGCTAGCATTTCCTTACTACTACAGCTACCATATTGAATAACAGTGGTGATAATGGACATCTTTGTTTCACCCTTGATCTTATTGGAAATGCATCTAGCTTATCCACATTGCATATAATGCTTGCTGATGGTTTTAGGCAGATACTGCTTATTATTCCATGGAAAATTCCATTTATTTCTATGCTTTCCAGTGTTTTCAATAGGAATAGGTGTATTTTGTCAAAAGCTTTTACTGCATTTATTGAGATAATCATGTGGTTGCTATTAGCTTTGTTGTTGATATGATCTATAATACTAATAGTTTTCCTAATATTGAACCAGCCCCGCATCCCTGGCAAATTCTCCCTAATCATAATGTATTACCTTGTGATAAGTTTGCTGTATTCTTTTTGCTAATACTTTAAAATTTTTGCATCCAGATTCATTAGAGAAATTGGTCTATAATTTTCTTTCTCTGTTTTGGCTCTTCCTGATTTAGGTATCAGAACCATATTTGTATCATAAAAAGAGTTTGATAGGACTCCTTCTTCAGAATTTTTCCCAAATAGTCTAAATAGTATTGGAATTAATTACTCTTTAAATGTCTGATAGAATTCACTTGTAAATTCATCTGGCTCTGGAGATTTTGTCCTAGGGAGTTCATTGATGGTTTGTTCAATTTCTTTTTCTGAGATGGGGTTGTTTAAGTATTCAACTTCCTCTTCTGTTAATCTGGGCAATTTATATTTTTAAAAAATAATCATCCATCTCATTTAGCTTATCGAATTTATGGGCAAAGTAAATTAAAAAGTTGGGCAAAGTAATTTCTAATTATTGTTTAAATTTTCTCCTCATTGGACATGAGTTCAACTCTTTCATTTTTGATATTGATAATTTGGTTTTCTTCTTTCTTTTTTTTAATCAAATTGACCAAAACTTTATCAACTTTATTGATTTTTTTCATAAAACCAACTCTTAGTTTTGTTTATTAGTTCAATAGTTTTCTTAATTTCAATTTTATTAATCTCTTCTTTGGTTTTCAGTATTTCTAATTTGATATTTACTTGGGGATTTTCGATTTGTTCTTTTTCGAGCTTTTTCGACTGCATGCCAAATTCATTGATTTCCTCTTTCTCTATTTTATCCATGTAGGCATTCAAAGATACAAAACTTCTAAGAACTGTTTCGCAGTATCTCATAGGATTTGGTAGGTTGTTGCATTCTTGTCATTCTATTCAATGAAGTTGTTGATTGTTTCTATAATTTGTTGTTTAACCCACTCATTAGGATTAGGTTGTTTAGTTTCCAATTAATTTTTGTTTTATATCTCCATGGCCTTTGATTGCATATGATTTTTACTGCATTATGATTTGAGGATGCATTGACTATCTCTGACTTTCTGACTGTGAGGTTTTTATGGTCTAGTATATGTTCAATTTTTATATATGTGCCATGTGCCACTGAGAAAAAGGTATGTACCTTTCTATCTCCATTCAATTTTTTTTCCAGAGATCTATCATATCTACCTTATCCAGAGTTTTATTCACTCCTTTAACTTCTTTCTTGTTTATTTTGAGGTTAGATTTATCAAGTTTAGAGAAGGGGAAGTTGAGGACCCCATCATTATAGTTTTGCTCTCTGTTTCTTCCTATAGCTCCCTTAACTTCTCCTCTAAGAATTTGGATGCTATACCACTTGGGGCATATATTTTTAGTAATGAAATTGCTTCGTTGTCTATGGTGCCTTTTAGGAAGATGTAGTTTTCTTCTTTATCTCTTTTGATTAGATCTACTTCTGCTTTTGCTTTGCCTGAGATTAGGATTGCTACTCCTGCTTTTTTTACATCAACTGAAGCACAATATAGTCTGCTCCAACCTTTTAGCTTTATCCTGTGTTTATGCCCCCATTGCAAATGTTTCTTGTAAACAACATATTGTTCGATTATGGTTTTTAATCCATTCTGCTATCTGTCTCCATTTTATGGGAGAGTTCATTCCATTCACATTCACAGTTTTGATTACTATCTGTGTCTTTCCCTCCATTCCCCTTCCCCCAATTTATGCTTTTAGTGCTCCCTTCTTGATCTTTTTGATCACCACCTCTCTCAGTCTCCCCTCCCTTCTTTCAGCTGCCCTCCTCTTTAATCTCCTTACTACTTCTTCCCTCTCTTTTAGCCTCCCTCCCTTTTTTCCCCCTTCCCTGCCTACTGCCTATAGAGCTAGTTGTATTTCTATACTTTACTGAGTTTGTTGTTCCCTCCTTTAATCCAATCAGATGAGAGTGACTTTCAGGCAATGCTCATCTCCCTCCCTTCTATCCCTCAACTGAAATATATTTTTGTGCCTCTTCCTGTGATGTAATTTACCTTTTTCTGACTCCTTTTCACATCTCCCATTATGATCCCTTCACACTCTTAAATCACATTTTTATCATGATACCATTTACATTATACCACTCCCTCTATGTATATCCCTTTCATATATCATAACAAATATACAATTGTCAAGATTAACAAATATCTTCCCTTATAGGGATATAAACAGTTTGCCCATATTGAATAATAAGGTTTTTCCCCTGTTTACCTTTTTATGCCTCTCTTGAAACCTGTGTTTGAAGATCCAATTTTCTATTGAGCTCTGGCCTTTTCATCAGGAAGGTCTGGAAATCCCCTATTTCATTGAATTTCCATCTCCTTGCCTGAAATATTACTCTCAACTTTACTGAGTAATTGATCCTTGGATGTAGTCCTAGCTCCTTTGCCTTATGGAATATTGTATTCCAATTCCTCTGATCTTTTAATGTAGAAGTGAGGAGATCCTGTGTGATCCTGACTATAGCTTCTTGATATTTGAATTGTTTCTTTCTGACTGCCTGAAGTACTTTCTCCTTCACCTGATAGTTCCGAAATTTATCAACAATATTTCTTGGTGTTTTTAGTTTGGGTTCCCTTTCAGGCAGTGAATGGTGGATTCTTTCAATGACTATTTTTCCATCTGGATCTAGGACTTCTGAGCAATTTTCTTTGATGATTTCTTGGAAGATACTTTCCAGGCTCTTTTTTCATCATGGTTTTCTGGTAGACCAATAATACTTAGATTTTCTTTCCTGGATCTATTTTCCAGGACAGTTGTTTTTCCAATCAGATATTTTACATTTTCTTCTATCTTTTCATTCTTTAAATTCTGTTTGACTGATTCTTGATGTCTCATAGAGTCATTAGCTTCTTGCCTGATTCTAATTTTTATTAAATTGTTTTCTTCAGTTAACTTTTGCATATCCTTTTCCATCTGTCCAATTGTTCCTTTTAAAGAGTTATTTTCTCCAGTTAGGTTTTGTATTTCCTTTTCCATTTGTCCAATTTTCCTTTTAAATTCTTCTGTGATTTGTTTTTTCATATTTTTAAAATCATTAGTCAGTTTTTCTTCTATTTCTCTAATTTGGCTTTTAAAATTCATCCTGAGGTCTTACAAGAATGCGCTTTGTTTTTCAGACAAGTTCATATCCCCTTCGAAAGTTTAAGATGGGAGTACAGCCTCAATGTTGACCTCTTTGGTGTTGTTGATATGAACCTTGTCCACATAGAGAGATTCTATGGTATTTTCTTTTCTGCTTTTCTTCTTACACATGATGATCACCCTTTTCCTGGCTTTTAAGGTAGATCTCTGCATCTAATTCATAGGGGGTTCTGTCCCACAGTTCTTATGCCTAGAACTTGAGGCTTTGTGTCTTGTGGCCTCTGGTTCTTTCAGGCACAAGCTAAAATGCTGCAGCTTACCTGGCACTGAACTGACTGGTGTTGGAAAGCAGAGACCAGGTGAAGTCTTTTTGGGTTTCCCTGGAGTAACTCTGGAGCTAGCTGCATTAAGTGTGAGGGATGGGTAATCTGGCCATAAGAGGTCTGAGTTAGAGCCTAGGAAAGCTCAGTGGGTGGTGATTCTGTCTAAGTTAGTGTCTTCCTGATTCCCTTGGGGTGCTTAGGCATGCCTAGGGTCCTGGTATTGACAGTTGTGAGCTTCACCTCCCTAGGGCTCAGAATCTTTTCCTGGTTTGCTGAGGTGGTGCTGTCTGGGACAGCTCCAGTCCTACACTGATCCCCTGTAGCCACAGTAAGAGGGACCCTCCTTAGTAATGTTCCTAACCTCATGGGCTAAGAGATTATTTACTCCTTCCGCTGTTCCTACTGTACCAGGATTTTTCCTGGGAAAATATTCTCTGGGCTCTTCAAAATCAGCAAGGGGAGGGAGATAGCAATTACTGATCACTCTGCCATCTTGGCCCTGGGAGTCTTCTCTGTCTTCATGTTTTTAATTGGTATTAAATAATTTGGATGACTATTGCATAATAGGGTTAGAAGTTTGAAAGTCTCTTACTCCTTCTTTCCTATCTTTTTGTCAGTATTTATCTTGATATTCTAGATCTCTTATTTTTCAAATTAATTTTGATTTTATTTTGTCCTGGTCTGGAATCAAACCTCTTTTTATTGCTATTGCATGAAATTTGTAAATTAATTTTAATAATATTGTCATTTTTATTGTGTTGGGATGACCTGACCATGAGCACTAGATATATTACCAGCTTTGTCATTTTTGTTTTCTTAAGAACCATTTTCTAATTTTATCTAGATAGGTATGGAATATGCTTTGGAACAGTATATGAACGCCAAATTATTTTTGTGTGTTTTATGGTTATTTTGAATAACACTTTCCTTTTTATTATGGTTTTCTGAATCTTGTTTTTGGTATCCAGAAATGCTGTTTATTGGGGAGAAGGAAGATATTTTTTAACTGCAGCTTTACCTGAGCTATTACTCATCTAATTTAATTTCTCTTCTGATTCCCTTGGATTTTCCAAGTAAATAATTTCATCATCAGCAAATAGGCATTGTTTTGACTCCTTTTCCCTGTCCTCCATGTTTTAAGTTCTCTCTCTTATTGCAGTTTGTCTTATTTGATCTTGAGTAGATACTTTTAGTCTTAACATCTTTCTATGCCTATACTTTGTAGAATTTTAAAAGCACAAATGATTATATTTTGTCAAATAGTTTTTTCTACATACAAAGATATTTTCATGTGTTTATTTTTATGTTTTTAAATTATTAAATGTGTTATTTTTCCCTAATGTTGATTTATACTTGAATCCTAGGCAAAAATCTAATTTGATCTTAGTGAATGACTCCTTGGATAAATTGATGTTCTCTTTGTGCCAGGATTTTATATGAAATTCTTTAGTGAATGTGATTAATGATATCAGTCTGTTGTTCTCTTTCTTGACTGTAGACTTCCCTAGATTAGTTATTAAGATTTTCCATATTCTCATCATTAATAATATGTTGGTCCTTTTTCATAATAACTTTATCAAGATGAAGAAGTCTGTATGTATATTACTTCTCCATCCTCTTGTCCATCTTTTGTGCTATTCTTTGTCTTTGAAATATTTTGAATTTTTATACAATTTCTTTGTTTCTTTTTCATTTTTTAACTTTTTCTCAATTACACATAAACAAAATTTTACCATTGAATTTTTGAAATTTTGAGTTTCATATTTTCTCCCTCATTCCCTTCTCCCTCCTTGAGAAGGCAAGCAGTTTCATATAGTTTATACATATATATATATATATATATATATAGTCATGAAAAACATTTTCATATTAGCCATGTTTTAAAAGAAAATATCAACAAAAGTAAAAACAAGAATAATAAATTTTTTAAAAAAAAATATGATTCAATTTGCATTCAGACTCCATCAATTCTTTTTCTGGTGGTAGATTTTTCATCTTAAGTCTGTTGGAATTTTGTTGGATTATTGTAGTAATTCAAAATCATAATTTCTTTAAAATCGTATTTTATTTGCATAAGTTATCTTTTCGACATATTTGGTCATTCCCAGCTGGTCTTCCCAAATTCTTCTGAAGTGCTATCTCCACCTCTTACTGAAGCCTATGAGATATTATTGAAATTCCCGAGATGATAGTACTATTGTGATCAATAGAGTAGACAGAAACACAACAAATATATGCCATGCCTTGTCTTCTTGTTGTTGTCTTTCTAGTTTTATTTACAAGTGCTCACGGGATAATCCAGCTTAGTTTGTTCACATATCAAGTTTTTGAAAGGCTTGTTTTCTCTTCCACTCCCTTTCAGTATTGTATGAGGTAACACATTTAATAATCACTCCTTTATCCCTTATGTGATGCTTTGCAAAGGAGTTTGTACTCTAAGTGATTGTTTCCTTTGGTTTTCAGATTTCTCTGGCAAGATGATCATCTTTTTTTTCTCAGGCAATTTCTGGGCTCCTTTTACCACCTTATTATGGCAATTACTTTACACTGGTTAAAGTTCCCTATGAAATATCTATAACTAGAATTAATGACTTTACTTTTATCATTTACCATTTCATTCAAAGGCAGGCTTATTGCTTCTCTAATTACGTGGAGTATCCTTTTATCTCAATTCTATCTTCTAACTTTGTCTTGATTTTGACTTTTGCTTTGACCAAAACCTTCCTGCATTCACAATAAGTCACAAAGCATCAGTTCACAACCTCCAAGTTGTGATTCTATGCCATTATTTACCCCTTACAACCCTTCCCCCATTGCCTTGTGTTTATTAAGTATAAGATTATATATGTACATGTTATGTCCTTTTGAAAAGTTTCTTTAGGATAGGGATTATTTCATTTGTTTTTGTTTTGTCTTTGTATTCTCTAGCCCAGTCCCTGACAAATACTAGGTGAATTATAAATGCTTATTGAATGAACAAATGAATGATTGAATGGCAAAAAAAAGATCAAGACTATGTATCTTATCAAAAAGGGGAAAGCTATACATATTGACTATTTACAATGAGAAATCAAGAATGATTTTAAAAATGTAATCCACTATATTTTCCAGAGCTAAGATCCAGGAAGCAATATATGCCCTGAGCTTGGCATAATAACAATTCTTTGTACTCATCCTCGAGATGATCTCACCCTCTGGCAAAATCACATAATTACTGTATTGCTTTGACCAGCACCAGGTGTTCTTTGAGTTCTGACAAGCACCAGACAAGCTTAGACAAGTCCTCATGTTCTGGTCATAAAGCCCTGCCATGAATCAAATTTGTCTCATTGTTGCTGTCACGGCTCCAGCTGACTGTGTAGCTATTGGTATATGCATTGAATTCTCCCCACACTGCCTTGGGTCCCCTGACTAGGGGAGACCTCTCAAGCACATGTGTCTAATCTCCCACCTTGCTTGTGAGTCATTTCCTCTACTTTGTTTTTTTCCTTTTTGAAAAATTTATTTATTTATTTTTAGTTTTCAACATTCATGCACACAAGATTTTGAGTTCCAAACTTTCTCCCCACCTCTTCCCTCCACCTACCCCAAGACAGAGTGCGTTCTGGTTACCCCTTCCACCAATCTGCCTTCTATTCTATCATACCCCTCCCTTCTCTTGTACCTATCTCCTCTAGTTTCTTGTAGGGCACCATAAATTTCTATGCCCATGGTCTGTAAGTCTTATTTCTCAGTTGCATGAAAAACTATTTTTAACATTCATTTTTAAAACTTTGATTTCCAGCTACTCTCTCTTTCTCCCTCTCCACCCATTGCAAATGAGAAAACAAGCAGCTCATTATGGGTTATACATGTGTAGGTATGCAGAACACATCCATAACAGTTACATTGTGAAAGACTAACTATATTTCCTTCTATCCTATCCTGTACCCCATTTATTCTATTCTTTCTTTTGACCCTATCCTTCCTCAAAAGTGCTTACTTTTAATTACCCTCTCCTCCCATTTGCCCTCCCTTCTATCATCCCCCCACCCTCCCACTTACCTCCTTCTCCCATACTTTCCTGTAGTGTAAGATAGATTTTCATATCAAATTGAGTGTGCATGTTATTCCTTCCTTTAATCAAATCCAATGAGAGTAAGGTTCACTTTTTTTCCTCTCACCTCCCCCCACTTTTCCCCTCCATTGAAAAAATTTTTCTTGCCTCTTTTATGGGAGAGATAATTTGCCTGATTCTATTTCTCCCTTTCTCCTTCAAATATATTCCTCTCTCACCCCTTAATTTTATTTTTTTAGATATCATCCCTTCCTATTCAACTCATTTTGTGCCCTCTGTCTGTAGAGATATAATCCCTCCAACTAGCCAAATACTGAGAAAAGTCTCAAGAGTTACAAAGATCATCTTTCCATGTAGGGATGTAAACAGTTCAACTTTATTAAGTCCCATATGATTTGTATTTCTTGTTTAATTTTTCATGCTTCTCTTGATTCTTATGTTTGAAAGGCAAATTTTATATTTAGTTCTGGTCTTTTCAACACAATTGCTTGAACATTCTCTATTTCACTGAATGACCTTTTTGTCCCCTGAAGTATTATACTCAGGTTTGCTGCAAAGGTGGTTCTTGGTTTTAATCCTACATCCTTTGGTCTCTGGAATATCATATTCTAAGCCCTGTGATCCCTTATTGTAGAAACTTCTAGATCTTGTGTTATCTTGATTATATTCCCACAATACTAGAATTGTTTCTTTTTGGATGCTTACAATATTTTCTCCTTGACCTGGAAACTCTTGAATTTGGCTCCAATATTCCAAGGAGTTTTCCTCTTGGGATGTCTTTCAGGAGGTGATTGGTAGATTTTTTTCAATATCCATTTTACCGTCTGGTTCCAGAAAATCAGGGCAGTTTTCACCAATAATTTATTGAAAGATGATGTCTAGGCTCTTGTTTTGGTCATGGTTTTCAGGTAATCCAATAATTTTTAAATTATCTCTCCTGGATCTATTTTCCAGGTCAGTTGTTTCTCCAGTGAGATATTTCACATTGTCTGCTCTTTTTTTCATTTCTTAGACTTTGCATTATAATTTCTTGATTTTTCATAAAGTTATTAGCTTCCATCTGCTCCATTCTAATCTTTAAGGAATTATTTTCTTCAGTGAGCTTTTGAACCTCCTTTTCCATGTGATCAATACTGCTTTTTAGGGCATTCTTCTCCTCATTGGCTTCTTTAATTTCTTTTGCCATTTGGTTTAGCCTATTTTTTTAAAGTGTTATTTTCTTCAGTATTTTTGGGGGTCCTCTTTATCAAGTAGTTTACTCATTTTTCATGATGTTTTTTTGCATCACTCTCATTTCTCTTCCCAATTTTTGCTGTTTCTCTTACTTGATTTTCAAAAGCCTTTTTGAGCTCTTCCATGGCCTGAGACAAATTCATATTTTTCTGAGGTTTTTGGATTTCAGAGCTTTGACTTTGTTGTCTTCTGTTTATTTACTTTGATCTTCCTTATCATCAAAGTAAGATTCTATAGTCTGATTCTTTTTCTGGTTTTTGCTCATTTCCTCAGTCATTTACTTGACTTTTGAGTTCTTTGTCAAGGTAGTTCTCTGTTTCTAGTTGCTTCTACTGCCCCTGGTCTGCTGCTGCAGTTGTTGTGGCCTCCTCCTCCATGGCCTCCTGCACCCCTCCACCACCCTGGGGCTGGGGCCTGACCACTCTATTCTATCACACAGGTCCCACATGTTTTTTCTACTGACTTTCCAATTTGTCCTAGGCATTTTGGGGTTATGAAGTCTGGAAACAGCCACAGGTGCCCAAGATTCTGTCTCCCTAGGCCTACTCGGGTCCCATCTATGCTGGCATGGCCCACATTGCACTGTGTTCTGCCCCCAGTGTGGCAGTATAAGCACTTCCTGGAGTGCTTCTAGGATGTCTTGGGCTGGAGATTTGCTTCCCTCCATCATTCTCTGGGTTCTGCAGCTCCAGAATTTGTTTAGAGTCATTTTTACAGGAATTTAGCTGGGTTTGGAGGGAGAGTACTAGCAAGTCCATGCTGTTACTCCACCATCTTAACTTCATCCCCTCCTTATTTTCCTTACTTTGAAATTAAAGTTCTATTTGATTCCTGACTCTCCTGTCTCTGGCCAGCTCTCTTTGCCTCTGGCCACCCAGCCAGATTAGAGGTTGATTTGATCCAGTTAACAGTGAATAAAATGAGTAGCATTCACTGGAATCTGAAATTAACTGAAAGTGACTAATACTTTTCTCTTGAGAAGTAAAATATTATAGTATATCTTGATGTTATTTATGCACTTTCTATTTATAACTGCATTAGAGAATATTATTTTACTCAATATATACTTAGTCACACTTAATAGAACTGGGGAAGACAGAAGAGAAAGTGGTTTAGAATGAGCTGCCAAACTTAACTGGTGGCAGGACCAGATTTGGAGCTTAGCTTGGTCTTGTCACTTTCTCATGGTTGGCTGTCAAGCTCACTGACATATTGGGCAAATCGCTCAGATCTTCTGTAACCTAGTTCTTTTCTCATCTATGAAGTGTGATGAAAAAATGAAAAGAACAAAAATAATACTTTAAAAATTATAAAATATGCAGTGAGAAGCACATAAGATAATGCATGCATTATTTGACAGAACTTAAAGTGCTATATAAATGAAATCTTTCATTAGCAATAATCTCTTATTTTCTTCTATGCTCTTATTTTGAATGTTCTATGAGTGCTCTAAAGTAAATAAGAAAACTGCTTTTTGTAGCTGAATAACTGTATTAGGATGTACACTCATGTTCTGCAGGGTCACTGAAATCACCCTTGATATAATTCCATTGGTAAGACAAAAGGAATGACATGTACCTCATTCTTTTCCACATTCCCTCCTTCTTTATTTTTAAAGCTTTTTATTCCGTGTAGTTTGAAGATTGAACATTTTTATGGTGATGCTTATTAAAACATATTGTTCTTACATTTGTGTATGTCACTGTGATGACCAAATAATTGGGAGTCACAGTCAAGTTTAGTTTGTAACAATGGTTTGGTTCCAATAGAGTTTATTGAGTTTTTGAGAATATTTATTCTAGACATTGTGTCATTTAAATACACACACATATTTTTAACATTACCTAAATTCCCCTTTCATCCTTCTTCTTCTTGCAGAGAGCCATCATATATAATAAAAAAGTTTTTTAAAAGAAAGAAAAACAAGAATTGGAGAAAAATGCAAGGAAACAAATCAATTCTTTGAAAAACTCTGACATTTTAGATAATATTTCAACTGGTAGACCATTTTATTTCCCAATCACCATCCACTCCTACACAGGAGTAGAGGGAGTCATCCCCTCATCCATTTTTAAGGTCAGTTTTATCCCTTGTAATTTCACAACATTATTTTGTATTTGTTCTTTCCATTTATATTGTTAGAGTCATTGTGCATATTGGTTTCTTGGCTTTGCTTACTTCACATTGCATGTTGTAATGTAAGTCTTGCTGTATTCATCATATTTGTCATTTCTTATAACATAATTCTTTACATTCATGTGCCACAGTTTGTTTAGCTATTTTGCAATCAATGGGCAACTTCTCTCCCTCAACCCAGCTCTATGCTATAATTTTAAAAAAATCTTACAAACTTTAAAGTGCTGTATGAATGCTATTTATTAATATCAGTATTTTAGAGATATACTTTCTCTGAAGACTGTTTTAACTGAAGAATAAAGAATCTCATCATTATTTTCTTCTACATAATCATTAAAGATTTTTTCTTTGATCCATTTGTAATTTATGATTGCTTTGTACTCTCTGAACTGACTACTCTTTTTTGTGTTATATATAATCTATTAAGAATATATTTAGTCCTTCAAATATTTTTATTTATAACTTACGTTTGAAACATGGCCAATTGTTGTGCATGTTATAAGATGCTGAGAAATATGTCTGCTCTTTAGAGTCCCTATTCAGAGAGTACAATAAGACATATTTTAATATAATTTCTTCAAATATTTTTCAGTTCTATATTTCTCATTTTGTTTTTTTCTCTATTCAATTGGTACAGTCCTGAGAGTAGAATATCAAATAACCTATTATTGTGTTACTAGGTCTTTTTGCAATTTAGACACTTTTTTCCTTATAAATTTAGAAAGAATGCCATTTGGAGCATATGTGTTTAATATTGATATTTGTCCTTTGTCTATAGTACTTTTTAAAATATTTAACTTATTTATTTTTCAGTTCTTAACATTCACTTTCACAAGAATTTGAATTCAAAATTTTCTCCCCATCTCTCCCAAACACCCACCCCAGGGCAGCATGAACCCCATCCACCCCTTCCTCCAGTCTGTCCTCCCTTCTACTACCCACCCTTCTTCCAACCCCCTCCCCCTCTATTTTCCTATAGGGCAAAATAGATTTCTATACTCTATTGCCTGTATAGCTTAATTTTCAGTTGCATGCTAAAACAATTTCTAACATTCATTCTTAAAGCTTTGAGTTCCATATTCTCTTTCTTCCTCAATATCCATCTTACTGAGAAAACAAGCAATTCAATATAGGTCATACATGTGTAACAATTCAAAGCACTTCCATAATAGTTATGTTGTAAAAGACTAACCACATTTCCTTCTGTCCTATCTTGCCCTCCATTTATTCCATTCTCTCTTTGATCTGCCCTACCACAGTAGTGTTTGCTTCTGATTATCCCTGTTTTTGTACTTTCTGTCCCTTCTATTTACTGTCCCTTCTATTATCTTCCCTCTCCTATGCCCCTCCCCCTTGCCTTCCTGAAGAGTAAAATAGATTTCCATGTCCAATTGAATGTGTGTTATTCCCTCCTTAAGCCATGTCCCATGAGAGTTAAGGCTCAGTTATTTCCTTTCATCTCCCCTCTCTTCCCCTCCATTGTAAAAACTCTTTCTTCTCTCTTTTATGTGAGATAATTTGCTACACTCTACCTCTTCCTTTCTCTTACTCCTAGTACATTCCTTTCAACATTAAATTTTATTTTTTTAGGTATTCTCTCTTCATATTCAGCTCACCCTGTGCCCTCTATGTGTACACACACACACACATAAACACACACACATATAGATATATACACACATATACCCATGTACATATACATACCTAAACATACATACCTACATATACATATTCCATCTAACTATCCTAATACTGAAAAAGGTCTCATGAGTTACAAATAACATCTTTTCATGGAGGAATATAAACAGTTCAACTTTAATGGGTTCCTTAAGGCTTTTCTTTGCTGTTTATCTTTCTATGTTTCTCTTGATCCTTGTATCTGAAAGTCAAATTTTTGGTTCAGTTCGGGTCTTTTCAACAAGAATGCTTGGAAGTGCTCTATTTATTGAAATTTCATTTTTCCCTTGAAGAATTATACTTAATTTTGCTGGGTAGGTGATTTATGGTTTTAATCCTATCTCCTTTGATGCCTAGAATATCATATTCCAAGCCTTTCAATTCCTCAGTGTAGAAGCTGCTAAATCCTGTGTATACTTATTACATTTCCACAATACTTCAATTGTTTCTTTCAGGCTGCTTTTAATATTTTCTCCTTGATCTGGGAACTCTGAAATTTGGCTACAATATTTCTAGGAGATTTCATTTGGGGATCTTTTTTAGGAGGTGATTGGTGAATTCTTTCCATTTCTATTTTAACCTCTGGTTCTAGGATAACAGGGCAATTTTCCTTGATAATTTTTTGGAAGATGATGTCTAGGCTCTATTTTTTATCATTGTTTTGAAGTAGACCAACAATTTTTAAATTGTCTCTCCTGAATCCATTTTCCAGGTCAGTTGTTTGCCCAATGAGATATTTTACATTGTCTTTTATTTTTTCATTCTTTTGGGTTTGTTTTGTAATTTCGTGGTTTTTCATAAAGTCTTTAGCTTTCATCTTCTCCATTCTAATTTTTAAAGATCTGTTTTCTTCAGTGAGCTTTTGAACCTCCTTTTCCATGTGACCAATTTTACTTTTTAAAGCTTTCTTCTCCTCATTAGCTTTTGGACTTCCTTTGCCATTTGGGTTAGTCTATTTTTACAAGTATTATTTTCTTCAGCATTTTTTGAGTCTCCTTTAGCAAGATGCTGATGCACTTTTTATGATTTTCTTGCATCCCTCTCATTTCTCTTCCTAATTTTTCCTCCACCTCTCTTACTTGATTTCCAAAATCCTTTTTAAGCTCTTCCATGTCATGAGAGCTTTGCATAGTTTTTTTTTGGAGGTTTTGGATGTAGAAGCCTTGGCTTTTATGTCTTCCTCTGAGGGTATGCTTTTTTCTTCCTCGTCCAAAAGGATGGAAGAAAACATCTATTCACCAAGAAAGTAACCTTCCATGGTCTTATTTTTTCCCACTTTTGGGCATTTTTCCACCCAGTTACTTGACTTTTCAGTCCTTTGCCAAGTGGAGGGTATATTCTAGGGACCTGTAAGTTCTCAGTTCCTCCAAGGTGGCACAATCAAGGGAGATTGTGATCTGTGCTCTGTTCCATGAGCAACCACAAGCATTCTTATCTGTCCAAGATGTGTGAGTAGGATTCCCTCTTCACAGTCCCCACCAGCTCCACCATGCTAGAGCTCTTCCTCACCACGGGCCCACCATTCAGGGCTGAGACCAGATCAACTGCTTGATTCCTCAGGGTCTTTAGGCTGAAGGCTCCACAAGTGGCTGCTGCCGCCTTGGGGTTGTGCCAAGGACAGACTGCACACCCCTCTCACATAGGTGAAAGAGCTTTTTCACTGAACTTTGCCTTTTCTGAATTGAGATATCTGGGAAATGCAGCTGCTGCTCATGATTCTTTACCCTGAAGCCTGCTCCAGTCCTATCCATGCTACGACAAAGGCTGTGCTGCGTTCCACTCTGAGCCCCGTGCGATAGACCTTTTCTGTTGGCCTTCCAGGCTGTCTTGGGGTGGAAATCTCTTTCACTTTGTTGTTTTGTGGCTTGTGCTGCTCTAGAATTTGTTTAGTCATTTTCCACAGCTATTTTATGGGCTATGGGCAGAAGCTTCTACAGTTTCATCCTTCTGCTCTACCATCTTGGCTCTACCCTTTGTCTATGATACTTTTCAGAATAATGCAATTTCCTTGCTTATTTCTATTTTTATTATTTTTTATTTTTGCTTTGTGTGAAAGAATGATTACAATTTGGCTTTTTATAGATTCCCCTTACATATAGCAAATTTATTCCTGCCTCTAATTTTTATTTTATGCATTACCTTGCTTTTTAAATGTGCTAAGCAACAGGTATTGGGGATTTGCTTTCTCATGCAATATGTCACTGTTTTACTTTTAGTGGATAGTTTAATTCATTTACCTTTAAAGGTATCACAGTTAAATTTCTATATTTCCTCTATTTGTATCTTTACTGTTTATTTATGAGTTAAGTGGTTTTTAAAAAATGCTTTTCACCCCTCTTTTAATACTGTATTTTGTCCTTATGATTATTTTTTTTAAATTTTATTATAGTGTTGATTATCCTGGCCCCACTGGCTTAAGATTGTATGCTAGATTTCATGCTACCTTTAGAGTTCTCCAGATCTCTTAGATATCTAGATTTTCTGCAAATGTTTCCTGTCCTCATCAATGTTTCTCTCCAATTGTAGGGACTTTCTGTGCCCCTCCAGTTCCATTTATTAACTAGCAGTCAGAATAGCTTTTACAAAGGAACATTGACTTCAAAAGATATCATCATAAATATATAAATTTAATCCCCCAATAATTCCACCTGCCATACCACTTCCTTCTCTGGGAAGGGGAAGAAGATCAGGTTCATCATTTATCTCAATTACTATAGAGAGCAGTCCCAATTCCAAGTCCAAAACTTACCCTGGACTTGAGTCCCAGGCTTCTCTATGTTTCCCTGCAAAGCTGTCCGATTGCAATATCCCACCTCAAATCTTGGCTCCAAGGCCTCTGTGGCTCAAACTCCTAGCTAGGTCTAGTGGGAATTACCACCATACAGGAAACTGAGGACAAATGAAACAGAAAAACAAACATCCTCAGGCCCATTTCTTGGAGCCTAGATAAAAGATGGAGACAAAAGGAAGAAAATCCTTTTCTTCTGAGATCAATGGTTCAGTTCATACTGCCTGTTGGATAAGTGATACTGCCTGTTGGATAAGTGATCTGTGAACCCTGGACACAGGAAGAAATGATGTTCAAGATTCTGGCTGCACGACTCATCAAAGGAGGCTGCACCTATCCACATGGTAGGGAGAAAAGAGTTTCTCTCTCTTAGGAGATCTGGCAAGCCTTCCATCCTTCATTAGGTGATCTGTGGTCATACTCCAAAGGTCTACTTTACACTTTTATAAAGCTTACACCAACCTTAGACCAAGCTTAAGGCAACCCAAATCCCATAAGTTTTCATTGCCCCACCCTCAATCTACCTCCTCCATTTGTCAAGCCTTTTTCTGGTTTTAGAGTTTTACTTCACATATTGATTTCTTTTTCTTTATTCTTTAATTATCTAATTCTTTCCCTCTTCTCCTTTCCCCTTCTTTCTCTCCTGTTATGTAAATAATTAGTTTGAAATCTCCAACATCTCTTCCTTCCAATTTGTTCTCTTTGTTCATTTTTTTCTGTGCTTTTTCCTAAGAAAGAGTTCTTTTTTCACCACATTGTTTTCATTAATTATTTTCTCTTTTGGTCTATTCTAAACTTTTATTCTTTGTTTCATTGTTATGGATAATTATTTATTCCTGATTTAACTTCCTTGTGATCCTCATGGGATTAAAGCTTCTGAAATTTTTTGTTCCCTTAACAATTTTTAAGTTATTGCCTTTAGACAGATTTCCCCTTTGTCCCCTTTCCTCCTGTTTTTTCTGCTGTGTCTCACTCCTAGAGGTAACAATTCATGATGGAGGTAATGAATCAAATCATGCTGTCCAGTGTTACTCCTTGCCTCTGTTATGATTATTTCTTTATAATTTACCTTGCCATCTCCTAACTCAATCCATATCTTCCCACCTTTCAAGATAAAGATTTCTCCTTGTAATGCTGAAAATTCCTTTTCCTGAGGAGGAATATTTTCCAGGGAAGCACAACATATTCTTGGAGATTCTTAGAGACGTGATCTCTCTGTTTACCAGCTCACTACAGATTAGTGTTGTTAAAAGGTCCTCATCTCCCATTATAAAATATACATCATCCATACTTTACTTTATTTGGTTGAGCTCCACTCCTCTGTTTCCCCACCTTTAAATTTCTCCTTCTGCCACATAACTCATTTTCCACACTCGTTTTTTTTTTTCCTCTGATAGAATGCAGGAATTATTTTTATTCAAATTTCCTTTCAATTACATTTGAACATTTTTTGCCTGGTCCCTTCCAGATGTTATTTATCATTGGATTTGTTAAATTTAACATTACATCCATATTAATTTATTAAGGTCTATATTAATTTAGTAAGTATTCATAACATACCAGGGATATAATATCACTTGCTAATGGATGAAGAGAAAAATATAAGCAGAAAGAAAGACTTTTTATATTCTAACATCAGAGGACAATACATAAAAGAGCTGAAATGCAGCAGGGGCAAAGAGTGACATTGTGGCAAAGGAATGAAGGATGACTGCTCCTTCCTCAAATGAGGTCCTAGGAAGAAGTCACCGATGGGAGAAGGAGATCATAGGAGTGGAGAAGATCAAACCTACAGATGGATGGATGCCCCAGAGGCAGAAAGCCACAGAGGTTAAGGGAACTGACAGGATGGGGAGGCAGCTGAAGAATGAAGGCTAAGTTTGGAACATAGGGTTTTTATTGTTTTAATTGTGATAATCTATGTTTCTTTAGATTGGCACTTTATTTTTATTTTCTAAAGTTCTTGGTACTTCTTTTGCATTTCTTTTTTCTCATTATGGCTTCAAAAGTTTTGACTCATCATATTCTCCTGGCAGGTCTTCTGATCCTAACATTGTCTCTAGGCTATCTTTTTATTCAAATGACTACATTTTGCTCATAGAGAGCTCATGCTTTCGTTATCATTACTGCCTTTTGCTTCTCTTCTTCCAGATCATTCTTCACTTCAGCAGGTTTATATTTCCAACTTTCTGTTCTCTTTCATTTCTTTGAAGAAATTCACCACAGTGAATTCAAGTGTTGCCATTTTATCTAATTATTTCTGCTTATCAGGTCAGAAAAATCTACCATTTGTTTCCCCCTTATTTCTTTTGAAATTCTGAAATATAAGTGCTCTGCATAGTGAGCAAGACTTTCTTAAGAGAGGAGCAAATTAGTGGAATACTGCACTATTAACTTTCTCCCCCAGCTCCTTGGCCTATTGAATTGGTACCATAAGAATCTAAAAGGATTGTTTGGGGGAGCTACACTGCCTTCAATTCAGTCATTAGATACTGACTATATTCCATTAGGCAGAGAGAATAATCAGAGTTTAAAAGAAAACAAAATGATAGGAGATGCATTAAATTGCGTTTGGTGCCAAGAGATATTTAGTAGGAAAAAAAAAGTCGAAACTAGCAGAATGAGAGCAGAGCTTTGGTGACCATTTTATTTAATTTTAATTTTTTTGTTTGCCATCTTTATTTTTTAATTTAGTATTTTATTTTTTATTTTCGTATTTTTTGATTTAGTATTTTATTTTCCCCAGTTACATGTTAACATTCATTTTTTAAAACTCTGAGTTCCAAATTCTCTCCTTCCATACCCTCCCCGCATTGAGAAGGCAAGCAATTTGATACAGGTTATGGATGTGCAGTCATGCAAAACATTTTCTTATTAGTCATGTTGTGAAAGAAAACATAGAGGAGAAAAAACTTAAGAAAAATAAAGAATGGGAAAAAAGTATCCTTCCATCCTTACTCAGACTCCATCAATTCTTTCTCTGGGGATGGACAGCATTTTTCATCATAAGTTCTTCAGACTTGTCTTGGATCATTGTATTGCTGAGAATAACTAAGTCGTTCACAGTTGATCTTCTTCCAATATTGTTGTGACTTTGTACACAGTACATTTCACTTTGTATCAGATCATGTAAGGCTTTCCAGGATTTTCTGAGAGCATCTTTCTCATCATTTCTTATAGCACAATAGCATTCCATCACAATCACATAGTATTGTTCAGTTATTCCCCTACTGATGGGCATCCTCTCAGTTTTCAGTTCTTTGCCTGTTGGTGACCGTTTCCAAGCCAGTTTTATAAAGGGAGAACCAAACAATCAATACCTTTCATCTCAGTTGCCTGTGATGTGTCCTCCTTTTGACAGAGAAAGTGAACTCATGCTTGGTCCCTTGTGTCATTTTTAAAATATGTGATATGAAAAACAGGACAGCCTTCATTGAAACACCTGAACTTTGCCCAGTGTATCCTGGGAACCATTAACTCTACTGAATAGGCTTGGCATGCTAATGAAATTTATGGGAAACCTAATCAGGGACTGGCTAACATTTTGGCATCTCTCCTTGGTTAAATGCAGCTCAAGTTTGTTTAAAAGGTCGGTACACCTCAGGAAAACTTTCAGTAACCCTTACTCCAGTTGGATGTGTTTTCATCAAGACTGAAACTAGGCATGCTTTCAGTTGTTTTTGAATTTTATTTGGAAAACCTCATGCGTTTCTAGTTATTGCCTAATGAAGAAAGTAACTAGGCGATACTTTTATTGCATAGGGTGATGCTGTTCACGAGATAAAAAGTATGATTTTTTTGTTAACTTAGGATAATTATACTTTTATTTATTGTGTGTCGACGAGTGTTACTTTCATAGAAGAGATGTTCTAGTTCATCCCCTTCATTCCTCCATGAGAAAATGAGTGATACACACACACCTGTATATATGTATATACACATGTGTGTGTCAGACAGAGAGAGACAGAGAGAGAGAGAGAGAGAGAGAGAGAGAGAGAGAGAGAGAGAGAGAATCTTAGCTTGAAGAAGACTTCAGTTGTCTCAAACACATACTGGCAGTATGTCTGTGTGGCCCCAGTGAAATCATTTAATCTCTGAGGGTCCCACGCAACCAAGATTATAAATTGCAAAGAAAATGCCAATTTTCATTGGTAGAGGAAATAACTCACCAGGAACTTCCAAAACTGATGAAATCACAGGTTCAGTCCCATCCCATAAATACATATGTGTATATGTGTTTCTTTGCTTTGTTTAATAGTAGGTGGTCTGTGTGGGTGTCTCATGTCCTTTTTAGGATGAAAACTTCATAAAGGCAGAGACTGAGTCTTATATAAACTTTGTATATCATTTCTTGATTTGAACTCTGTTTTGTCAAATATATATATATATATATATATATATATATATATATATATATATAAAGAATTATTATAGAAGTGGCACCTGATCAGAGTTAATGAATGAATGAATGAATGATGAATGAAGCATCTATTAACCTCTTACTGTGTGCTAGGCACTATGCTGAGCTCAAGGTATATAGACAAAAACAAGCAATTCAGTCCCTGTCTATAGGAGCCTCCATTGTAAAGAGGGGGAAGACAACACATGTAGGGGAATGTTGGACAGAGAGGAGTCTTATGGACAAAGAAGTCATAAGAATGGTGACTGAAGATGTAGGACATTGATTGACATGTTCTGTATGGGAATGAGGGGTGAAGGATAGGTAACATGGTGTGGTAATGGCCAGAAAGTAGCAAGGTGGACTTAAGATCTGGTGATTAAGACAAGATACTTACTAATCAGGTACTTAGTAGTACAGATACTAACTATAAACTAATCAGGTACTTACTAATACAAATACTAAATACTTACTAATCTGGGCTTGAAAGGCAGAAATAAAAAGGGAGTATAGTCCAGGCAAGGTGAAAAGCTTCTGTAAATGAATGGAACTGGGTTAGTGTGTGACAACACTGAGCAATATGTAGGCATTTGATTTGGCTGGAACAGTGAGTGATTGAGAAGGAATGGTGCAAGATATGGCTGAAAAAGTGAAAATTAATCCAGGAGGTAAAGGGCCAGAAATGTCAACATAAGATATTATAATTTTCCTCAAAGGACACCCACTGGGAGATTTGGTTTTGTTCTTGTTTTAGCAGGGCAATAACATGGTCAGTCCAGTACATTAGGAAAACTTTTTGTTACCGTTATTGTTGTTTGGCATTGAGTTCAAAGATGGGCTGGAGAAAGGCAAGACTGGTCGGACGCATACTGATCAAGGAGGCCGTTATGTTAATCTGGGAGAAGCAATAAGGGTGTGGGCCAGCTCATTAAATTATAGATAATTTTGTGTTTAAAGAGCATTTTAATGGGCACCTCATATATCATATTAAGCTTTCCTCTGTGTCAAGTTTTTCAAAATGGCTTCTATCTTGCTCCTTTGCACTGGAAACTCACAACTTCAGACTGACAATCCAAACTGATGAGCACTTAAGAAATGATAGAAGAAATATTAATGCTGGATATTAAATTAAAACATGCAAAGTCATGCATGCTTTCATACATTCCCGGTCAAGCTGTGTCTCTGGAGAATAGGGCTGTCTACATCTTTTCCTCCTTACAGTTGCTTAGTTTAGTGGTGATTGATTAAAAGCTATCTCAGAGCATAGCAGGCATGGCAAACCTTTAAAGCCAGTTGAAGCCTTGTTCCTTGGCATGTTTAGTTTACAGAGATGTTTTTTATGAGCATTGTATGTGAATAAAAGGGCCAATCAATGGTCTTAAGAGTTGTATATTTCATCAGAATGAGGTCAGAGGAAATCCAGGGTTTCTCTCTTGTACCTTCATGATATGATATGGGATTTTTTGTTGGTGACAGTTGCAATGTCCCTGGGACAGCAGTAGCTTATAGCAGCATCCACATTAGCAGCTGTTGACAAACTATACACCTTGTAAAGCCAGCTTGAGGATTCTACAAAGCACCAACCCTCAGAGCCCAGAAGGAGTTACACACACAAAAGGGGAACTACATGAGGGTTCCACAAAAGGAAGAAAAAACTTATAGAAACCTTGAGTTATGAGTCACTACCTCCCTTTGCTAATTTTGAGCCTATTTTCCCTGGGACCTGGTGTGTGTAAGGGGGAAATAATGTCCCCATATTTTTCTGAGGGGAATGTTTCTGTAAAAACTCTTTTTATCCTTTTTAAAAGGTAATTAAGTCCAGTTATCTGGTAATCCAAAATGCTGAATAAGGAGTTTATAAGGAACAATACTAGAAGAAAAGAAAAAGCTATCCCTCAGGGTTACCCCTAGAATCCCAATAAGGAAAGTAGTCAAATACCCTTTCAGGACCCAATCCAACAATCTACTTAGAAGACTGAGTCCAGAGTATGTTACATAGAGAATACATAGTAAAAAAGAAACAAACAAAAAAATACCTCCCAAAACAAAAATAAAACCCACATTTTTAGAGGAAGAGTAATAGTGGTTAGAGATTAGGAAAGACATGAAATAGAAGGTAATACTTGATCCAGATCTTGATGGAAATGAGATTCAGTAAAATAGTGGTGATGAGGGAATGCATTCCAGAGATAGGGGATAGACAACCTAATAGTATGAAGATAGGAGATGATGACAGATGGGAAGGAGAAACAAATATGCCAGTTTGAATGGAGTTTACAAAACTGGAAGAGGAATAGTATGTAACAAAATCTGGAAAGGAAATTTGGACCAAGGTTATGACGGGCTTTCAATTCCTAGTAGAATTTACATTTCATACTCAAGGCAATATGGAGACTCAGAAGTTTCTTAAATAGAGTGATAAAACGATCTGACCTACATATGAGAAAAATCATTTTGGCAGTTGTGTTGAGGATGGATTGGAGTAGAGAAAGACTGGAAACCAGGACTCCAATTAGGAGCCTTGGAACTGTCCGGGTGAGAGGTGCTGAGGACCCAACTAGGGTCGTTACTGTTTAAATAGAAAGAAGGGAATTAATTAATATAAGAGGCATTGGGGAGGTCGGAATATGATTTGACAACTGACTGGAAATATGAGGTGAGAAGTTGAGGATGACACCAGGGTTGTAAATCTGAAAGGCTTGTGGTGTCCTTAACAGAAAGGAAGATACCCAGAAGTAAGTTTGTAGTGAAATATACTGAGATCTGTACTGCTGATCTATACTCGTCTATACAAGTTATTCTGAATGACTCTGACACCTTATAAACAAAAGGGAGAGAGTAAATGTTGCTCACTGACACCACTCTGGAGCTCAGAGTCAGCTGTGGAATACTCACATATCAAAAGATACCTGTAATGCAAAGTATGCATGTTTGGGAGGGAGGACATTTTTCCCAGCATTATCTGTAAAGGTTCTGTGGGTTCCTGGGTCATGATTAATTATGACTACTTTGAGGTGCTGACCTTGGCATAGAGGAGGGGAGCTGGAATCTCACCTAGCATGGGAGTTAAAGAGAGTGTTAGGTAAGAATAGAAGAAGGAATTTGCAGCCTTATCTTGGAAGCCCAATGATTACTATGTCAAGGTTGGTGGGTTGTAGTTTATCTTCCCCACCCCTGTACTAATCACCCCTATTAGTCATCCCTGAGCATGAGCCCCAACTTGGAAGACTAATGGAACATGGCTTTAAATAATAACAACTAGCATTTGTGTAGCATTTTCAGGTTTGTAATGAACTTTGCATATGTCATTGGATCATCTTAATGACCTTGAGATGAGATACTGTTAGTATCCTTATTTTGGGTTTTTGTCCTTTCTTCTCATCAGGAAGCTGTTACCATGATTTGCCAGTGAATTGTATTTAACTGAGGGAGGGCTGTGCAAAGTCACCAGCCTCACTTTATCCTCCAGAGCCATTTGGGTCCGGTGGCAAGGTATAAATCAAGACAACTAGAGATGGCCCTCTAGCCCTGGTTTACACATAAGGAAATGGAGAAATTAAGTGACTTACCCAAGGTCCCATAGGTCATCAACCTCAAAGATTTGATTCACAGTTTATGTTGATCCCAATTCTAGGACAGAATCTACTGTGCCAACAAGATACCCCCAAAATAACCTTTTTTTGTTGTTTTTTTCCTTACAATTAATGTCACTTTAGTAGGATTGTTTCTTTCCCTCCTCTAAGCCTCAGTTTCTTACTCTGTAAAATAACAAAGCTCCACTAAATGATTTCTAAAGGTTGCTATGATTTTTTTTTGCTTAAATAGATTACTCATTATCTTCAGTGTGTATGTTATTGTGGAAAATATATTAAAAAAACACATTGAAGCATTCTTATTTCCTACTCCCTGAGAAAGCCCTTACCTGGAGCAGGAGTAGGAATCTTTTTTATCAAGTTTTTTAGTTATCAACCTCAACTATTCTAAAAAACATGCAAACCATAAAGGCAGGGAGCCAGAGCAGATAAATCCAATGGCCTAAACCTGTCCTACGTGGGAGTGAACAGAATCTTCCCCATTGGAATAGTGTTCAAAACAAGTCACTTAATTTCTCTATTTCCTTATGTGTAAACCAGGGATAGATGGCCATCCCATTACACTTTTATTCCCCCCAACTTTGTAAAATTTCAAATGGGACTCACATATAGTTGACAGGAAGTAGAGGTTCCATAAACAGTCTTGACCAAATAATATAATTCACCAGTAGGTGAGTCTGGAGGTAAATGGGTCCCTTTGCAGGTAGCCTAAATCTTAGAATCTCATGATGGCACTTGTAAGCAGTCTCCTTCCTCCTCAACAAAGATTTATTAATCATACACTGTATTCAATGCAGCTGTAGTTGAATCCTGGCTTTGAAATCAAAGGGCTAGGATTTGAATTCAACTTTGCCACTTACTATGTGAGGGGCCTCAGGCAAGTCACAAACTTGTACCTCAGTTTCCTCATCTATAAAATGAGGGAGTTATATTTGATGACCACCAGCAGACCATCAGCTCTAAATCCATGATCCTTGCTTTCTGGGGCTTTTAGAACCAAAGTTGGAAGGGACCCTGGAGACACTTTGGATCAATCTTCTCATTTTTAATAGTGAAGAAACAAAAATCTAGAAAATTGAAGTGGCTTATCCAAGGCTACATGAGATTCTGACGCCATTCTCCTTGTTCCCAATCAGTGCTCTTGGCAATTGCATCATGGTGGCTCCTGTTCCTCCTAATCCTGTTCTTTGGATTAGTCACCTGGTGGTGAGGGGGAGGCAGAAGTTTTAATAGTTTAAAATAGTAATAATTAATTTAATAATAGTTAACATTCACACAATGTCAGACGTTCTACTGTTTTGGATCTCTAGAATAACCCTGAAAGGTAGGTGCTAGTATTTTTATCCTTTGTATGATTAAGGAAATGGAGACAAGCAGGGATTAAGCGACTTTTCAGGGTCATGTAGCTAGTAAGCATCTGAGGCTAGATTTGAACTCAGATTTTCCTTACTTTGGACCTTCTGAGCCATCTAGCTGTTTTTTGTTCATCTCCCCCCACCCCCACCCAGAGGGAATGTGAAAAGCAGTTCACGTTAATTAGGAACAGTGAAGGCGATGAACCGGGGAGGTAGAGGGAAAGATGATTTCTTCCTTTTGATCTCCCTTCCATTACCGTGGATTGTTAATGGTTGTTACAGTGATGTCAGTTTTAAAGAGTACCTGTTGGTCACAGAATCAGTCATAGCACTACAGGATTCCAAGTTGGATCACCATTTTACATATAGTCTAAACTGAGGCACAGAGAGAAATGACAATATAGTAAACCATGGGACTGAGAATGAAACTAGGAACTTCTGGTCTCAGATCTAGCATTTTCCCTCTTACACCCCCTTATCTTTCATAGGGCATGGAGAAAAGTTGTGTTTTCTAAATGGCTAAATACTTCAGGTCAGCTGCTATTCCTAGCTTTTCTACACTTGCCTTCAAGGACATTGGACTGAACTCCTGGGCAGCTGTGAGCAGAATTCATCAGTCCTATATTTATTCCTTGTTAAAGGCCAATGCTTCCTACTTTGATGAGAGCATTTGCAGAATCTCAACTAATTTCCTTCAGGGTAGGGCCTTTTCATTTGTCTTTCCATTGGGTACATTGTGCTCTCTTTCCCAAATAGAGTAGGTACCTCTCAGCCCAACCTTGATGGTAAGTTTTTTCTTCCTTTCCCCCTTTCCCCTTTGCATCTTCCATGCAGGATCCTTGCAAAGAGCAGATTCATAATGAATGTTTTTGATCTGTACTCAATCAACAAAGGCTGTTGCCTAAGATTTCATTCCCAAGGGAAGTGTTCTATGGACAGGTGATGGGCACAGAGGGAAAAAGTGCTGTAGGGTGAGAAGAGGCAGGGAGCAAGGAAGACCTGTGGTTCAGGGAGCAGAGGAGGTGCTAATTCAACTGCCTGTTATGTATCCTTCTTTGGGCAAACGCCTCTCTGAGTCTTATGTGTTAAATGAAAGGGGTGGATTTGATGAGCTCCAAGGTTGCTGGTAACTCTAAATCATGTAATAGTAACAATGCATATGTGTATATTATATTAATATGAATAATATTAAAATAGTAGCTTTAAGGGCATTTTACAAATAACATCTCAGTTGATACAACTCTAGGTGCTGTTTCTTCCATTTTACTGATGAGAAAACTGAAGCGGTCAGAGAGACTTGCCCAGAGCCCGAGACCAGATCTGAAAGTCAGGTACTCTATGTACTTCTCCACTTAGCCACTCTTTGATCCTAGTGGGTTCTCCAACCTTTCAAGGCTGACCAAATTCACAGGGTGATTTTGATCTAGTGGGAACTTGCTTGGCATGGGCAACTCTCAGAAGTTGTCAGTGAACTGAATTAGGGGTGCACCATGAAGGACCCCCAGGAGGGTAAATAAGGACCCAATTTCTTCCCATTTCCTCTCCTTAAGGCAATCATGCTAGTCACTCTAGACCCATAGTTCAACCTTTTTGTCTCATGGATTCTTTGGGCAGTCTAGTGAAACGTATGGACTCCTTCCAAAAACAATTTTGAAATGCATAAAGGAAAATACATAAGAGTACAAAGAAAATAAATCATAAATATGTATATATGTATATATCTATATGTGTGAAACATACATACATATGTATATATGCATGTACATGCTCATATACACAAACCCACATATGTAAAATATACTTACATGCATATATAAATGTATATATGGGTATGGACCTCTATGAATCTGGAACTCAGTTTTCTTCTTGTAAAAAAGGCCATAGCATGGCTTCCAGCTCTAAATCTATGTTCCTTCAATCCCAGCAATAGGCAGTATATTTATACATAGTTTATGTTTTATTCATATATTGTGTATTTGTTATATTAATACAATGATTCATTGTATATTTATATTATATAGTATTCACACATATTAAGTATGGGTGTACTCATATTTATGTATATATAAACATATACAAATATCTTACTATCTATCTATCTCTTTGTCTATCCATCTATCTCTCTGCTTTCCACTGACTTATGGTTAAGAATGATGAGTTCTGACATGACTTCCCTTACTTGGGTTATAGGAACATAGTTGGAAGCAATCTTGTGGTCTGTTTTATAATAAGAAATTGAGATCATAGGGAACTATAAGGTCCAAACCCCCATTTCACATATGAAGAAACTGAATCATAGAAAAAGGAAAGGGACTTCTTCAAGGTCATTCAGATGACAAGTGTTTCAGACAAGATTTGTGCCTAGGTCTTTTTGCTGCTATGTCCAGCACTCTGTTATGCTGTACTTCAAAAACTACTCTGTAAATCCACAAATCTCTGTCTCTCTCTGTCTCTCTTTCTCTTCCTCCCTCCCTCTCTCTCTCCCTCTCACGCACACACACACACACAAGAATTCACAGGACACAGTCCATTCATTGGTGGAGACCAATAGAGAAGGAATATTGCCTCTGTATGGCACCTCAGCCACGTGAAGCACAAGCACATATAACAAAGGACCTCAGTATTGAAGCCTTCCAGAGAAGGTAACTTTTTAAGCTCCCACCAGGACCAGTTTCAAGGATGAGCATCTGTCTCTGGTAGAAGCCAAAGCCTGAGCATCACAACCACAGCCTAGTCTATAAAATGAGAATATTAATATTACCCACTTCACAAGTTGGTTGTCATAAGAATCAAATAAAGCAATGTATAAATAATATTTCATAAAGCTTAAGGCAATAAATGCTAGCTGTCATCATCACCATTGTAGTTTCATTACATTCATTGTTATCATGGATCTTCTATGTCTTCAAAGTACAAAAGATTTGGGAGAAACTCTAAAGGAACTAGAATAGTCTTTGGCAAACATAAAACCAAAAGATGTTTTTGATATTCAAGGACTTGTTCCTTTACCAGGCAAAGACTTTTATGTGGTGGTAGCTTTTTTTGGCCCACAGAGGACCCATAACAATAATAGATGGTAATTAAGGCACTGTTCAATGACCTTGTAGGTGGTAATTCACTAGGCTAGCCATATACTTGTCAACAGCTTTATCATAAGGTGTTAATGAGTGACTTGGAAGGCTTTGGTATTGGTGAAATAGAAGCTCTGTAACTGATAGCATCTCAAGCAAGCCAGAAAGTGTTGGCAAGTTGGGTTATTTTTAGCATTCACATATTCGCTTTCTCATTTCTTTCTTCTCTGTGTAGTTCAAAGGTTGCCTTCCTCACAGAACTAAGGAATGTTAGACCTTGGAAGACACTTTGGAAGTTGTCAGTTTCTCCTCTCCTCCCTGACAAACACTTCTGCCTAACGGATATGGAGACTGAAGTTCTGAGAAGTTGGACCATTGGTCCTAATCCTTTCTATTTGTTGATCCTATTTTCATTGTTCTTAGATAGGATACTGCCTGTGAAAGAAATGGTAGAGATCATCCAGTCCAATTAATTACCTAATTTTTTAGAGCCCCAACATGGTGATGGGACTTATCTAAGTTTAAGCTGATACTTGAATGCAGAGCTGGGTTGAACTTCCAGATTTTCTTACTTCCAGGTTAGTGTCCTTTCCAATACTGTATTGTCTCTCTCAGCATCTATTCCTTCTTTCTTATCCTTTCCAAAACAAAATATTCCTTCCTCGCTGCCGTTTGCCTATTAATTATTAAAATTTAATAAAATGATAAATTTAATAAAATAATAAATATTAAAAATATAAACATGCTATTTTTTGTTTGTTTTATGGCAGAGACCATCTTCACTTTTTTGTGGTATATACAGCATTTAACACAATGTTGGAAAATAATAAGCATATTTAATACATCTTTTCATTCATTCAAATAATCCTAGTCATCTTTATTGATACATGAGAATGTTTCACAACTAGATCATTCCAGGGGCTTTACTCATGTTTTTCCTATAGAAATCTCAGTTTTTATTTTTACTGATTCATCAATGAGTTTACACCATGCCTTCTATCTCGATGACTCTTAGACAATTCACCAGGGGTCATGCTATTCTAAACAGGCCATGATCAATTGAGTTAATATTTATAAAGTGCTTAATAAAATGCCTAGCAAATAGTAGACACTGTGTAAAAGCTGTTATTGTTGTAGTTATTTTCATGTCATTTTTATAGAGACACGAAAGAATGGTTAATATTCTTACACCCATCCACACCCATATCCCTATTTGTTAAGTTCTAAAGAAAGAGAACTCCTCTCTCAGGGTAATTGTTTGAGTTACATCCTAAAGGTAGGTCCCATGATCAACTGATGCCACAAGGGTTGGTTGGTCCTTGACAAAACTCTCTCCTCTCCTTTCACATTCCAAACTGAAGTGTCTCCCCTAAAGAATCTTAACACCTTAGGTTTCCTCCTCACTCTCAGCTGTGTCTTTTCCCATTGAATTTCTTTGACAGGTACTTAATCCTTTCAGTGCCTACTTAACCACTATTTGACTGGTACTTAATCTTCTCAGTGCCTAACTAGGGTGATAAAAACGATCCTGGCTAAAGTGGATATAGACAGAAGGTCTGTCCTGGGAAGAATCCATCTATTTTGAAGTTAGCCTTTAAGGCTGCCTGCTTTGTGGGGCAGGCGGTTCTGATAGCTTTCAAAAATCACACCGTATCTGTCTTTCAGGCAGCCCTAGCCCAGAACTCCAACTCCATGGACTTCTCTCTACTTTGCATGAATTACTTTCCAGTAATCTTACAGTATTTATAACTGCCATTTTTATGGTTCTTTAAGCTTTATGAGGCAAATCATTTTATTATTTTTATTTGCCTTTTGCTTTCACATAATTTAAATTTTTTTCCAGTTTCTTTTCCTTTCTCCCATGCCATAGAGTCATCTCACAGAATAAAGAATATTAAAGAAAAAAGAGAAAGAAAAAATTAAGAAAACTGATAATTACATAGAAAATTCTGAAAATACACGTGATATTCATATCCATGGACTCCCATCTCTGCAAAAGAGAGGGAGGGAGGTGTCTTCTCATATCTTCTTTGGAACCAAGCTTCTTTGGGAAGGAGAGGGAGAACAAGGGGGAAGAGGAAAAGGAAGAACTAGAAGAAGGAGGAGGAGGAAGAGGAAATATACAATGGAACAATAGTATAAACAACTTTCTGCTGGTATTACAGTGAAGACTGTCCACTCGTAAGCTTAACAGCAATGTGATGCAGTGAAGAGCTGCCTGGATTTTAAGCCCAAGCACCAGGATCAAATCTTAACTGTCATCTCTCCCTATATATTTTATGTAATACTCTTAAGTGACCCCTCTGGGCCTCAGTTTCCTCGTTTGTGAAATAAAGGCATTGGGCATGATGATCTCAGATATCCCTTCCAATTTTCATGTTTGTAACAGACTCTACAGTTGAAGTTTGGGAAAATCCCAGAATGGACCATTCCTGCTTTCTACTTCAGAGAACTGGGGAGTGACAGCTACCTAGGTCATACTCGTGCAGGCAAAGAAGCAGAAGGGCGACGGTAACAAATGGCTTAACACCAGACCTCAGTGTGAACCTTGGGTCTGCTCTGATGTGAAAATTGAAATAAATGGTTCTCCTCCATTTTTTGAACTGTAACATGCAGATACTCCCTGACCTCCCACCCTCCAGTAGGGGTGTTAGTTAATAGGATAGCAGTATCTGTAAAAATGCTGTGAACTCTTTAAGAGTAATTCCATATTTAGATATAAGGTATCATTAGTTACAAAGACTGCCAGTCAAGGAGGTGCTGTAATTTATCAGTGGGAGAGCAGCAGACAGAAAACAAGGAGAAAGATAGTTGTACCTAATTGGAATGCATGCCTGCAGGGGGAAAATTCAGGTTACTATGGGAATGTTAATAAAATATGTCTCCACTGGAATGATCGTCATTTTCTAGTGTCATGTTGGGCCAGGGGAAGAATCACCTCGGTGAAGAGCAAAGTTTTGGTTTCAGATCTGTTACTGACGTGATCCTTCCGTCAGGTTTGTCAGCTATATTCTTGCTATTTTCTTTTTTGCTTTAGTGGGGCAAGGGAATTCATACACCTTTATATTTCACTGAGATGGGGAGCTCCAAGTTTTGAGTTTTCCTCTACTGTTACAGGTTGGTGACCTCTATGAAATTTATAGTTAGAGAATGCCTGGATCCTGGAGTCAGAGAGATTGAGTGACTTGGCTGATTGATGGTCACACAGTCAGTATATGTCAGAAGGCAGGATTTGAACCCAGGTCTTTCTGAATACCAAGGCTAGCCCTATATACAGTACATCGAGCTGCCTCTTATAGGATTTTTGTTGTTCATTCATTTTAGTCATGCCCTAGTCTTTGTGACCCTAGTAGAGGTTTCCTTGGCAAAGATACTGGAATGGTTTGCCGTTTCCTTCTCCTGCTCATTTTACTGATAAGGAACTGAGGTAGACTGGGTTAAGTGACTTGTCCAGGATCCCACAGCTAGTAAGTTTCTGAGGCCAGATTTGAACTCAGAAAGATGACTCCTCAAAGAAATACTACTACTGCTACTATTACTACTGCTACTACTACTACTGCTACTACTACCACTGTTACTACTACTATTGCTACTACTGATGTTGCTCCTTTTCCTTCTCCTCCTCTTCCTCCTGCTCATACATGTCCTTGTTACTGCTTCACAGTGGTTCTGCTTTTGATTCATATAGTACAGTTCTAGGTCAGGCCAAACTCAGGTGAATCCAGTTATTCAAGTGCAGGATTAGAATTCAATAAAGCACTCCTGTAAAGAAAATAACTTTCCTATTAGGAAGGGATGGATAAAAATTGCCAAAAAGGAGACTAATTGAGATAAAATACTACTCCTCTTCACCTTCACATTTGGCGGTTGCCATGACAATCAGCAATGCCCGCTGATCCCCGGCACCAGCACTCTGTAGATTGGCACTTTATGGCTACAAAAAACAAAGAAGTCAAACGTATATCAAAGCTCATTGTCCATGTGAATCCTGAGGAAGGCCTTCCATCCCAGGCTCCCTAAAGCACATGGCTCTCCTATCACTGATACAATCACCTCTCTACTACACCATTGTTTTGGAAAATGAAATGCAAGATTGGCAAATAACTGAAAGTAATCTTATTAATTCGACAACCATTTATTGAGTGCTTCCTATGTATAAGGTATTGGGACTTTGTTTGAACTAAATCTATAATGGCTCTAAAGAACTCCCTGCTGAGGAAATTCCCATTTAGCAAACACAAGTTGACTCCTACTTAGTAACCTCAAACATTTGCTTGGCTAGGATCACACAACTGGTATGCGTCAGAGGAAGGTCTTGAGTTCACTCAACTCTTTCTGATCGAAGTCAACTTTCCAATCATTTTACCCTAAAGTCTTGACTTAGTAAGTTCTTTGACCAAATCAAGCAGGCACAGGATGTACAAAGTGGACATTGAAACAATTTCTCACTCAGGGAGTTTCCAATCCCCTAGGGATAAAGGCAAAGGTGTACAACATGCACACAGCTAAATGGATCCAGAATAAATACAAATAAAAGGGGGAGGGGTACACATTAAAAATTTGGGGGACCAGAAAAGGCCTTCGTAGGTGATACCTAAATGGAGTCTTGAAGGAGCTAAGGATCTTAAGAGACAGACTGGAGAGAGGGCATGCCAACCTTTAGGCAAAGCCTGTGTATAAATGCCAAGTAAAAAGATGGAATGCCACGTAAAGAGCATAGAAAGTTGGCTAATTTGGATGGAACGTAAATTGTGTAGACAGGAATAATATTTCATAAGCCTGGAAAGGTAGGTTTGAGTCAGTAGACTTTAAATAACACAATAGGGAATTTTTACTTTCTCCTAGAGGTAACAAGGAACTATATAGATAATTCTTAATCAAGACAATGAGTTGCTAAGACTTGTGCTTTAGGAAGATTATTATTCGAGCTGGGTGAAGTTTGAATTGAAGATGGAAGATGTTGGAAATTTGTAGGCTGATTGGGTTGTTTTTGTTTGTCCTTCTCAGAGCAAACCATGACATTAGGGAGGTGATGCCATGACAGGCAAGTGAATTGGATTTCAGTGAGGAAGGGCTGTGTAAGGTCACTGGCCTCACTTTCTCTTTCAGAGTCATCTGGGTCTAATGGCCAGATATCGATCAGAATGACTGGAGATAGCCCAGCCTGATTGGGAGGGTATTGTCACTGGAAAAGGAAATTTGTCACAAGAAAAGAGAGAGGATAAGGGTCTGGAGAAAAGGCAAGGGAGGACCAGTGCCTCTTATTGGACCATAATTCTAGTCCTGGAATAAACATACTTTTAAAAGTTTTCATCTTTTTTCATGATCTTCTCATCTTTTATTGAATATATTTGACTCAAGGAAATTATCTTTTTTCTGGTGGTTTGAGGTTACCATGAGAGAACCAGAAATCTACAAGGGGGCTGAAACACCATATGGTGGTAATATGGTGGTGCTCTAGGAAGTGATTGTCCTGTTACGTGTTTTCACTTTTGGGCATTTGATTTTATTCTCTATGGTCCAAGGCTGCTTTGATTTTCCTAAAAGTAAGTGTAAGGAGTCAATAAACCAAATTATCGCAAGTCCCTTAAAGTAAGCTACAAGATGCTGTGCCCTGATACTTTTATCAGGTTGGAATATACCTCAGTTGTCCTCTAGGTGTGAATAAGCCATTTCTCCCACCCCATGTATTTTGAAATTACAATTAGGTGTAAAAAAAAAGCCTTTTTGGTTTTGTTGAGGGACTTTCTTGTCTTTACCATAGGGTGTTGTGATTTCAAAATATATTGACATGAATGTGGGACCAGTCACGTTACCTTGAATGACTCAATCTGGAATCTCTTCTATGAACATGCTACCACTTCAAATTAAAGCTGAAAAGTACTAGTCACTGAGGTCTTTTCTCAAGCTGAACTGCCAAGCACTCAAACTCTGCTACAGAGAATGAAACTCCAATGGGCTGGCTATGTTGTTTGAATGCTAAAGGTACATTTGCCTAAAGGACTTTTATGGAGAATTCACAGAAAGCAAGACCTCACATGGAGGTCAGAAGAAGCAATATGAGGACATTTTCAAGATCTCTCTGAATTTAGAATCGATTGTATAAGATGGGAGACACTGGCAAAGGACCAATCAGCATAGCATGCATTCATCAAAGAAGGTACTATACTCTAAATGAAGTAGAATTTCAGTAGCTCAAAAGAACTATGAGATGCACACCTTTAGAGATATCTCCACTCCAAATGTTCATATGGACTATTTATGTCTGACCTGTGGTAGAAACTTCTGAGTTCATCTTAGTCTGATCAGCCACCGTGAGACACAGTGTAGCTGGACTCCAACATAGTGATGTCATTTTGATCTTCTTTGAGGATATAGGACGATAGCCATACAACCAGTTCCCCGCCATTGCATTTTCTTGGCTTTTCTCCAAGGGATAAGATTAATTATTATGAATACACACATTCCATTTCATTTTACTGCTCTTTCCATTTTTAGTGCTGTAGTCATTGTGTATATTTCTTCTAATTTTGCATACTTCATTTTGTATCAGTTCAAATATCTTTCTATACTTCAAAATATTCATATTTACTATTCCTTATGTTGCAATAATATTCCATTTTTTCATGTCTTACAGCTTTAGTCATTTCCCACTCAAAGGGCATTTACTTTGCTTTCAATTCTTTGCTACCCCAAAAAAAGTGATGCAGTGAATATTCTAGTGCCCATTGGACTGTTCTATTGGTCATTGACCTCCTTGGGCTATATACTGCCAAAGAATGATACTCTGGGATATTTTAATGATACTTCAGTTACTTTTCGAAACACTTTACCAACCCTATTTGTATTTGTACATTATCCATCGACTCTATTATCAGCCTTGTCAGCTGAGGATGAGGTGGAATCTCAGGGTTTTTTCTTTGCATTTCTCTTGTTTTCAGTCATTTGGTGCAGTCTTTCCTGATTGCTGAAGCTTTACCATTCTACTTTAAGAATTGTTCAGTCATTTCCTTTGACCGCTTGTACACTGGGGGAAACTAGTCATTTAATTTTGAGAAAGACAGGTTTTCCAAGGCGATATCATTGTCCCTGAGGATTCACTCTGCATGTAAAGCAAGTTCTGTGTGCAAACGGAGTTCTAAAGGCAAGTCTGGCAGTTGGAATTCCCCAAGGAGCCAAGGCCAAGGCTGGGTGTTGAGATAGCCACAGCTGCAAAGACAAACCAGGCATTTTAAAATCAATGATGGTTTTCAAAAATCTCATTTACTAGGAAAGAAACTTAGGCTGCTTAGAACAGAGGATATCTTTTCTCTTTGGCCTCTTCTGAACCCAGATCACACATTTCTTTTACCGCAGATGTCCATTTTGTCAGACAGCTCACAGAGGGCTTGTCTGTATCCCATTTAAGCATTTAGAGAACTGGATGGGGATCCTCATGGCGAATATCTGAATATTTTAACCTGACACATTTTCACTTTTCTATAGCTAAGACAGTCTTGATTTTCCCCCCTTATTTGTTTGTTTCTAAAAGTCTGCTTTCAGGTCAGAAATACCTAAGTTCAAATTTGGCTTCAGATACCAACTAATTATGTAACCCTGAGGATGTCACTTAATCTCTGTTTACCTCAGTTCCCTCATCTGTAAAATGGGGATAAAGTAGCATCTACCTCCCAGTGTTACTATGGGGATAAAATGAGCTAATATTATAAAGTGCTTTGCCAGTCACACTACATAAATGCTAGCTATTATTATAGTTCTGGTGGTGTTTATGATAACAATTTCAACTTGGCAACTCATCAGCTTTAGTCAATCAACCAGCAAGTATTTACCAAGTACCTACTGTATCTCAGGCCTAAAGCTTGGTAAAAAAAAAAAAGAAATTCTGTCATTCAAGGTCTTCCACAACTGGGTTCCCATGTGCCAGTGCAGCCTTTTCTGTCTTTTACATTTGTTCATACTAACCTGGAATATACTTCAGCTCCAGAGAAAATAACTTCCTAAATCTAAAGCTCAATACCAGATATATGAAATGCTAAAAGAAAGGGAGAAATCTCCAGATTTGATGAGACCAAATGGTAATGGTATAGATAAGCCACTTCTCAGGTAGGAAAAGGTCATGTCACAGATTTAAAGCTACATGGGACTTTAGAAGTTAGACAGTCTCACTGCAAAATTTAACAAATAAGGAAACTGAGACCAAGGGAGGTTAAGAGACTTGCCCAGGTTCACAGAATTAGTAAGTCTCTAAGACAGAATTTGAATTCAGGTCTTCCTAAACTCAAGTCCAACAGAGAATGACCAGCTAGATCTCAACAGAAATGGCATTATGTAGTATGTTTAAAATCAAGGTTTTACTTCTTTTCCAGGCTCCTAGTTTCTTGCTTCATCTCTACCATAAACATATTACTTTTTAGAGTAAAATTCTGTAGGCTTGGATGTCAGCCAAAACTAAATGCCTTTCCATAATCTTGATTAAAATCCACTCAGCTTTTTTAATGTTCTTTGAATATGTGGAGAAAGGTATTCATCAGATTCATTTTATGTTCAAATAACTCTCAACAAGGTTTTTGCTAGTGCTTCCAGACCTGGTGGGTGGGTAGGTAATTTTAAATGAGGAATGTGTGCTTGACCTTGCTTGAAGAAACTTGGTATCGAAAAAACAAATTATAAATGTGTCTAAATACCTTTAAAGAACTTATAGGCATGGCTGAAGATATTGTCTTGAATTTTGTTCTGTTCAGTCGTTTTCAGTCATGTCTGACTCTCTGTGACTCCATTTGGGGTTTTCTTGGAAAGATACTGGAGTGGTTTGCCATTTCCTTCTCCAGCTCATTTTACAGGTGAGGAAACTGAGGCAAACAGGGTTATCAACTTGCTCACAGTCATATAGCTAGTAAGTATCTGAGGCCAAACTCAGGAAGATGAGTCTTTCTCATTACAACCAAGCAGTCTATCCACTGCACCACCTAACTATCCCTATCCTGAATTTACCTTGTTTAACTTCTCCTAACTCCACCAAAACCTATCTTAGGGTGTCTCTCCCAAAGCTGATAAAGTCTGGGCATGTAAATGGTCAACTACGTTTGCATAAGTGGGATTTCTCTCATAATTATTCCTCTATTTTGTCTCTATATAACCCCTTTTCCTGTTCTCAACAAAATAAATAAATAATAAATTCCTAATAATAGATCAATAAAATAAATAAACAAATTGAGATAAATATAAAATAATAATAAATATAAAAATAAATACATTTAAAATAAAACATAAAAAATAAATTCTCCAAATTCTGCTTCCATTATCAATCCAGGAACCATGTCTGCTTAGGAGGTCAGGCTGCATCTAAATATTGATGAGTTCTGCCTTTCAGATAATTCCAAATTTGTCCTTTCCTAAATCTAGTATCAACTATACTTTCTGTGTCTATGAAAACTTTTCCACTTTTTTCCATTTTCCCTTTTCTACTTTTAATTTAATTCATCAAGTACTTATTAAACAAAGAAGTAGGCTCTAATGATCAAAAGTGAAATCTTCTCTGTTCTCAAGAAGGCTACAGTCAATTATGGGAAAACGGCTCAGGCACAGTCAACTAAGCAATCAATCAGCCAACAAAACTTATAAAACACTTACTATGCTAAGTACTGGACTAAGCGCTGGAGATACAAAGAAAAGCCTAAAATGTTGCTCCTGCCTTCAAGGAGCTTGCCTTCCAATGGGAAGAGAAAACATGTAAATTAATTTGTTTATATATGTATACATATAGATGTGTACTTTTATAAGCATACACATATGTATAAATGTAGATGTCTATAGAAAGCATATTATATGTGCTATATAACACATATGTATTTATTTTATATAATGTGTCATTATGAGAGACAGAGAGAGAGAAGATAGGATCATCTGAGATGAGAAGGCATTAGCAGCTGATAGAGTCATTCAGAAAAGGCATCTTTCCACAGGTGGAATTAGAGCTGTCTTGAAGAAAGTCATAGAACTTAAGAGGTGGTGACGAGGAGAAGGGAAAGTATTCCAGACATGGTCAGTGAAAAGGCAAAAAATGGGAAATAGAGTGGGAAAATGTAGACAAATGATCAAGTGAATGGAAGGAGGTAAAGAATCAGAAGACTAGACAGGTAGTAAAGGACAAGGTTATGAAGAACCTTAAATATGCAGATAAGTAAACAAACTCTCTATACATCATAATATAGAGTGAATTTGAGGGTGAAAGCACCAGTAACTGAGAGTATCAGGATATTAGGTTTTTCTATGTCATGTAGGAGGTAGTACTTGATGAACTTGGAAAGGAACTGGACACTCTACCCAATGGATTTGGGGGAAAAGATTTGTAGTAGAGTTTAGGTGAATGTCATGCCACAACACTGGGATGGATCAGAATTTTTTATTGATATTTATCAACAGACACAGAATCAAAGGGCATGCTGTTCAGTGAGCAATAAGCCATAGAGTCTTCTGTCTATTTAAGGATCACACACTCCCATGCAAAACCTAGTTGGAATGACTACCCACCCCTCCTCTGCTATTTTCCATTTTCATGATTCATTCTTATCCCGGGGCCTAAGAAAATCAAGGGAAATATTTTTCACATCTCTTGTTAATTCATTAATTAGCTCCAAGCCCCTGGGCTGTTAGATGGCACATACAATAGCGCCCTGGGATTGGAATTAGGAAGGCTCATGTTCATGAATTCAAATCCAGCCTCAGATACTTACTAGCTGTATGACCCTAGGCAAGTCACTTAACTTTGTTTCCTTCAGTTCCTAATCTGTAAAATGAGCTGGAGAAGGAAATGGTAAACCACTCCACCATCTGTGCTATAAAAAAGAGGATTATAAAGAATCAGACCTGACTGAAAGAACTGAACAACAAGGCCCTACTTCCGTTAATGAAATATTATTTGTTAAACAAACTGGAGAAATCTTTTCACATAAGCTTTTACTTCTCTCTCCATGTTAATCCCTCTAATTTACTGGGATCTCATAAATATTACTTCATTAAAAGTATGTTAATCAATAAAACAAAACCTATAAATTATTTACAATGTATCAACTTTGAGAAAGATCACTCCCAGAGTCACCTCTAACCATCCCAGCCACTGTCCCACCATTCAGCTGTTTCAGAATGCCATTGTAACTTGGTTTCTGCTCAAGCACTGGGTGTTTTGCATGTACATCATAGATGGAAGCCTCATAAGAATTCTCCTCATGCATCTTTGCAAGATAAGAGTAAAATTCATTTTTCTTAGGAAATAAGTTTTCTTGGTCCTTTTCTCTCTATTCTCTCATGGTTAATAATCTTTCCAGAATATAGTTCAGTGCTCCGTTTTTTCAAGACTCCTCAAAAAAATGAATGAAACTTTTAACTGTCCAAGAAATAGGAGAGTCAGGGTTACATGCACAGCTTTGGTTCTGTACTACTGTTTTCTATATGAGTCTTAAAGAAAATGTACTGTGTGTGTTATGAGAGGGGAAAAAGCGGGCTAGATAAACGTTTGAGGATGAGAACAAGAGAAAGGAGACATGAAGGGCATTTGTGTACCATCTGATGACTCATTTGTCAACCTACTAACCCTGGCATAATTCCGTTTTAGGTATTTTGCAAAGTAATAACTACCATGTGTTTGAAAAAGCAGGAAAATTATAGTGCTGCTAGATACTGGCAGCATTAATGCCAGTAATGGTTTAAAAGCATGTCCTGTTCACGGGGCCCTGCTTGTAGGAACAAAGATGAATCACATCTATTTTGCCAGGTCTGCTGGGAATCATTCAGAAAGATTACATAATGACTTCTTGTATGATTAGATGAAACTAAAAAAAGAAATCCTCAACCAGCTGCCTGGTTACTAATGTCAAAGTTTTTGGGGACCCTAATCTGGTGAGTCTTGCCTTCGTGATCTATATCGCCATTTCATAGGGGATATACCTGCACACATCTGTGGGTGGGTCCATGAGTGTGCATGTGCCTTGTAGAGTGATTCACAGACCTTTTAGGAGGTACTATGTGGGTCTCACAGTTCATTTCAGTGTCTAGTGTTTTGTCCACATTACATTTTAGTCACCAAAAAATTGATTTCAACAGTTATTTGTCCATCTGTTCAAGAAGTTTTTGTTATTCATACCATAAATAAGAACGTATTAAGCTGTTGTTGCTGACGTTCATCCTTCATTTACAAAGAGGAACAATACCATCATGGGGTGATGTCTTGACATGCATGAATTGGATTGAATTGAGGCAGAGCTGCACAAAGTCATGGGCTTCACTCTCTCTGGTGGAGTCATAGAAGTCCAGTGGCAAGACAGCAATAAGGATCACTGGTGACGGTCCGGGAAGCCTTGGATGACCTTGGCCTTCAGTGCATGACCAAGCTCGAAGTGCTCCACAGCCCCTGCTTCAGCCACCTTCGTGGTCATTCCAACATAGTGCTCTCCTCTGCATCACACATTGAGACAAGTCTTCACATGTTTGGGGTAAACATCCCCCCAACTCGGAGACAGGTCTGAGCTCTATTGGTCACCTTCAGTATGTGTCAGACACTGGGCTAAGTGCTAGGCATAGAAAGACAAAGAATGAAGCCATCTGCCCTCAAGAAGCTTACTTCTAATGGATAAAACAGTAAACCCACAGAATAAAGACAAATCAATATAAAGCTGTTTTTTTAAAAGGTTCTTAAGTATAGAGAATGGTCTCAAAAAGGTCTTCACGTACGTGTGCAGTGCTTCTTGAGCTGCATCTTGAAGTAAGATAGTGATTCAGGGAAGTGGAGGTAAGGAGGGAGCATATCCTGGAGATGAGGGATGGTACATTACAAAGCACAGAGATAGAGAACCCTTTATGAGGTGTAGAGAGAAGGGCAGTTTAGATATATTGTAAAATTCAGGAAGGGGAGTACTATTCAAGGAGACTGTTAAGATAAGGAAGGGGCAAGACCACAAAGGGCTTTCAATTCTAAACCAAGGGGTTCATTGGGAGCCATGGAAGCTTTTTGAGCAGGGGAATGACATGGTCCAATCCTTGGTTAAGGAAAATCACTTTCATAACCGAGTGAAGGTTGAAATGTAGTGGGAAAAGCTTGAAACAAGGAGACCAATTAGGTGACTGTTGCAATAGTATGAGAGAATTGATGAGTTCCTGAAGGTGGTAGCTGTGTGGATAATAGAAGGAAGGTGCCAGATGCAAAATATGCTGGGGAGGTATCAATGGCAAGATTTTTCAGTTTGTTCATTGTGTGGTGTTAGGGAGAAAGAGGAGTCAAGTAGAATGTCAAGGTTATAAAATGGTAAAAAAAAAAAAAAAAGGAAAAGTGGTGGTGCCTTGCATGGAAATCTGGGATATGGGAAGGGTTGGTATGAGGGAGGAGATAACAAGTGCTCTTTTGAGTGTGTTATCCACTTTAAAAAATTTAATAGGCAATTGATGATTAAGGACTGGAGTTCAGGAAGGTAACTGGGGCTGGATATACGATCCACAGAGATAATGAAACCTATTAGGAACTGATGAGGTCATGAACAGAAAACAATGTATAGACAGAAAAGAAGAGGGTTCCCCATAGTTAGAGGATATGATATAAAAAACGAGCCAGAGAAGAAGGTTGAAGGGGGATCAGATAAGTAGGAGCAGAACGAGGAGAGAAGACATGATGAAAATTCAAAGATGTGAGAATGTGCAGGAGTGTGGGCAATCATGAGGTCAAGAAGAGTGAGCCCTGAGAAAGTCCAGTAGGTTTGGCAAGTAAGATATTGTTGCTAACTTAGGTGAGCATAGTTTCGGCTAAATGATGGAATCCAGACTGCAAAAGGTTGATGAGTAACTGGAGGAGAGGAAGTGGTAGCAATAAGCACAGACTACTTTCCATAGGTGTTTGACTGAGAAAAGAAGTAGAGATATTAGAGTAATGAAGGAAGGGTTTTTTTTAAAACCTCCCTGCTTATTTTGATATCTCATCCTCTACAGCAGCAGCTGTTCCAAGCCGTCTTATCTATCTTTAGATCTTCCGTGGCACCCCCTGCACAGATGCTCTCAGATGAGCTGTTACCTCCTATTTCACTAAAATAGTTGAGGCTACTCATTGAGAGTTCAGCCTTCTCCCCTCCTCCTCCCCCCACAGCAATCTGATATCATTGCCCGATCACTCTTCCTTCACTTTCACGCTAACCTTGGATGAGGAGTTGACCCTTCTCTTTCCACATGTGCCTGCGAAGCTTTGCCAATCCATCCTCTCCAATAGATTGATCTCACTACCATTCCTTCTCTCGTTTATCTTCAGTTTCTCCCCACTTATAATGCAAACAAACAAACTCATGTTTCTGTACTCCTTAAAAAAAAAGATGCTCATTTGATCTTGGAAAGCTATCTTCCTCTATCTTTCCTCTTCTCAGTGAAATTTCTTGAGAAATCGACTATAGTTGGTGAGGCTATCTCTTCTCCTTTTACTCTTCCTAAACCCTCTACAATCTGGATTCCAACCTCATCAATCGAATCAGACCACTTTCTCCAGTTACCTCTTAATTTCCAAATCTGATGACCTTTTTCTTCAGTCCTTAATTTTGGAGACCTCTACAATCTTTGGCACTGTAAATCATTCTCTTCTCTTGGTTATTCCATTATCTGCGTACCCACTCTCCATTTTCTTTCACTATTTCTTCAGCCATGTCATGTTCACTGACTGTGGGTATCCCCTAAGGCTCTATCCTTGGTCCTCTTCTTGTATCCTTCTATATCATCTTGGTTGCTATTCTTATCAGCTTCTGTAAGTGTATTTATCAACTCTGCAGTTGATTCTCAGATTTATTTATCCAGCCATAACCTCTCTCTTGATTTCTAGTTTCACATTTCCAAATGCCTATGGATATGTTTAATTTGATGTCCCGAGGGTATCTCAAACTTACCATGTCCAAAACAGAACTCCTTATCTCTCCCAACCCCCCAACCCCACCCTCCCATCTGTTGAACTTCCTGATTCTATAAAGGGCAGCACCATCTTCCAGTCACTCAGGCTCCCAAGCTCAGGTCACTTCGCTGCTTTCCACACATTCTATATCCAGCTACATTAGCCTATTTGTATTTCCTCCAATATAACGCAGCATCACCCATCTCTCTATCTCCCTGTCTTTGCACTAGCCGTCACCATATGCCCAGAATTCTCTACGACCTCACCTCAGCCTCTTTGTAGTTTCCTTGGCTTCCTTCAAGATTCAGATGAAGCCTCACCTTTGTCAGGAAGCCTTCCTTATACCTCCCCCTACCTTAGCCTCCAATGCCTTTCTCTCTGATACTCTTACAAGGTTTTTGTTTTTTGTTTTTTTAAAATATATACTGTCTTGCTCTTTAGAGTGTAAGATCCTTGAGGTCAGGGATTGTTTTTGTCTTTCTTTATATCCCCAGTCTAGCATAATTCCTGGTACGTGTGTTGTTGTGAGTTGTTCTAGTCATATCTGACTCTTCATGACCCTATTTGGGGTTTTCTTGACAAAGATACTGGAATGTTTTCCTTCTCCTGCTCATTTTATAGATGATGAAACTGAGGTAAACAGGTTAATCGTGTGTCCAGGGTCACACAGCTAGTAAGTGTCTGAGGCTGGATTTGAACTCCTGAAGATGAGTCCTACTGACTCCAGGCCATTTATTTATTTATTTATTGAGCCACCTTGCTGGTACATAGTAAGCATTTAATAAGCTGAGTGACTGATCACTGATTGATGGACTAATGGTGAAATGCATGTGAACATATCTGCGTGTAGCTGAGCTAGGGGTAGGTCATGGACTTTAAAGAAGACTGAGGAATTAGAGATTAGAGAGTTAAAACCCTCTATGTCAAGGGCAGGAGTTGAAGAGGAAGAAAGACAGTGACTCAAATGCTGAGAAAGGAAGAATGACCCAAGTGTAGGAAGGCACAAGCCAACTTGACCTAAAAAGAATGAACATTTTTAATGGAATGAACTTCAAAGGAGGAGAGGTTACTGTTTGATGGGGGAGACTTTGGAAGTCTCACTAGGGAGAAAGGAGTATTGTTAACTCCTTCTCCAGGACTAGTGGGTGTATGGAGGGGAGAGTTAGAGGGCATATGGGCAGGAATCAAGTAAAAATATAGCCAGTACCATAGAGGATGGTGAAAGCTGTGCAACTCTGGGCAAATCACTAAACTGCTCTATGCCTCATTCTCCCCATCTGTAAAATGACGATCATGGCATCACCTACTTCACAGGGATGTTGTAAGATAATTTAATCAATAAGGCAGTTCAAGAAAAAGTGATGTGTAACCCTTAACCTTGCTATGTAAATATCATTTGTTGTTACTATTGTAAGAGAGTAGGGCTAAGGATACAAAGACAAAATTCAATATATTTTTTTAAAACGTTTTGTGTGACAGCACATGTGTAATCTAGATCAAACTGCTTGTCTTATCAAGCATGGGGGAAGAAAGGGGGCAGAGAGAGAATTTGAAAATCAAAATTAAAAAAACACAAATATTAGAAAAATTTGTTTACATTAAATTAAGAAAAATAAAAAACAAGTTAAATATAAAAAAGGAAAAATATCCCTTGTTCACAAAGATATATAGCATGTATGAAAATTGAGAAGGGAAAGAGAAAGGGAAGAAAGGAGACGTCAGAGAGGAGCTGGCCCCCTGACAGGGACCTTTTCGGAAGACAAATTTTCTAAAAGTAGAGATAAGGAGAGAGTGCATTCCAGAGCTTGTACAAATGCTTGGAGGTGAGATATGACATATCAAGCTCTGGGCAGGGTTAAGAGTCCACTTTGGCTTGAATGTTGAGTTTGTAAGGGGAAGTGATAGGAAATACAGCTGGAAAGATATGTGGAAGTAGAGGGTCTGAAGTGCTAGATTAAGAAATTTCTATTATATTTTGTAGATAATAGTGAAAGGTTTTAAAACATGCAAGTGACATGGGAAGACCCAGACCTTAAATGATTTTGGCTGCTGTGTGGAGGTTCGAATGGAGGGGGTAGACACTGGAGGCTTTCTAAACCCATTGGAAGGCTGGTGGAAGAGTACCAGTGAGAGGAGATTGGAGCCCAAACTAGGGTGATGGAGAGCAGACATCTGAGGAAGGTAATGGAGACACAAGTGACAAGACTAGGTAATTGATTAAGTATGGATTAAATCTGGATTAATTATGGGGAATATGGCAGAGATAGGAGTTCAAGACTAGCTCCAAACTTTTGAACCTGGGTGACTGAAAGGATGGTGTGTCTATCAGAGAGAGAGGAGATTTTAAGAGGATTGCATTGGAGGAAAGATAGTAAGTGCCATATTGGAGATGCTGAGTCCTATGGGACATATGTAAGGAGACATCTATTTCGAAGTTTTTGGCATGTAAATGGGATTTAGAAGAGAGCTTAGCAGTTGTTTTTTGGAAGTATCATCCACATTTTATAGTTTCCATCCCCCAAAACATTAAAAAATAAATAAATGAATATATGTGTATATATATATATGTGTGTGTGTGTGTATGTATATGTGTGTGTATATATGTGTATACACACATTTGTAGGTATATATACACATATGTATACATATACACACATACAATCATAACCTGGTGATAGAAACTATAGCTTATCTTAAATCTATACATTTTTGCCTAATGATACTTTAAAATATTTCTTTAAAATACTCCTGTAGTTCTGTCAGAAAATGAAGGTGAAATCCAAAAAAAAAGGTAACTGAAATATTTCTCATCTATTTTAACAGTTATTAATGTTAATGCAAATGTTAATTCAACTCTAGATACTATGTTTGAATATCAACAATTTTTCTCCAAATGTAGAATTTTACAATGCATATGTAAGTATAAACCTCATTTAATCTCAGCAGATGGTCATTAACAATTCCTTTTTATACTAATTAGAGTGAATTGTCCAGGCAAAGCTGTCTGGGCTTTCTTAAAAATTTGTATTATATGACAAAAGCATATGAAGATCAGAGGGAGGAAGGCAGCTTGGATCTTCACATAAACCCATTAAGTTTGGTTAAGATGAAAACATTTGGACCAGCTTCCACTGGACAAAGCAATTTGGACAGTTTGTGAGTCTCACTACCTGTTTATTGACTTCCATTTTGTACGTGACAGGTTCAGGGCAGAGTGTTCGGCACAGGGAAGCCAGCCCTGCTTGATGTAAAGCCACATGGTGACCTGTGGTCCTAACAATGACTTTTCCATTATTATTTAAAGGCGAGTATGACCTAGTAATTCACTTTCCTGTGATGAGTGGGATGTCTTGGTGGTTCTGACTATTCTAGCCATCATCCCAGGCCATGATCTGTTCCTGATTGGAGATGCCCTTCTCAGATGGGCCTGGAAGAAGCACTAGTCTGTCCTCCAGGCTTCCCACCCTGCAGACCACAGGCTGAGCTCTTCTCTTCTCACTAAATGTTATTTTTGCCTGAGTGAACACCTGCTAAAGGAAACATCTATAAACACACATCTCTAAGATCTGAGGTCCACGTTGTTTTCAGGATTTGATTTCATTTCTTCACAGAATGAAGGTCAACCCCAAACAGCAAAAAGTCTCAAGTAATAAAGAAATTAGAACAACAGAAAAAAGAAAGCTGTTAACTAAAACATCCATTCTCAGAAGACATATTGAGAAGTCATATATTTTTCTTGATTTAAAAGAAAGTATCTAGAAAATGACCCATGTAATTAAATTGATTTGGGAAGTTGAACTAACTTGTGAGTGTAGACAGTTGAAGGCAAGGCCCAGAGAGACCGGTGGCATGATCTGATGGACAGAGCTGGTCATGGGCATAGAGACAATTCTGAAAACCATGAGAACTGATGGAATCTCCAAAAATAAAAAATGGGAATGTAGGTGGTAAAGGACTCAGGGACTTAAATATAGTTCCTGTGGCAGGCTCCTCAACACTTTCTGAAGTCAGGACACTTTACACTCTCTTTGTCTTTGTGATCTAAACTCTGACTGTAGTCTTTTTTACATCAAAGAATATTTTTATGGTAAGACAACATGTTAGAACAGAAACACATTGGCAAAGTACCTGCCACATAATAAGTACTCAATAAAAGGTTATTGACTGAGTGACTACAGAATGTGATGTGTTTCTGGGTTTGGTTTGTTTTTTACAGTTTAGGGCATTGATCTCTAAGTAAGAACTCCCCTGACCCCTTCACATTTTCAGTGGAATAAGATAAGCAAGTATGGCTGAGTTTCAGTGTGCATCCTATATCTCATAAAATAACTTAATTCCTCCCAAACCCAACCCTCTTCCAAACTTTCCCCTCACTGTTGAGGGAACCACTATGCTTCCTTCCAGACACCTAAGTTAGTATCTTTAGAGACATCCTTAATTCTTCCCTTTCACTTACCATCCTCATCCTTATGTTCACTCCGTTGCTAAGTATTGTCGATTCTACTTTGATGATGGCTCTCACACCTGTCCTTGTATTTTCACTTATGAAAATACCAGATTAGTTCAAGCCCTGATTATCTCTTATCTAGACCATTTGCAATAGTCCCTGATTAGTTTTTTCCTTGTCAAATCTTTCCCTTTTCCAATGTATTTTCTACTTAGAAACCACAGTGATTTCCTTAAAGCATGGTTCTGACCATGTCACCCCCCCTCAATTAACTCCTATTAATTAAGGCAACTTCTGTTAGTTGGAAATCAATTATTATTTTATCTTTATCTTGTTCTTTTGAAATTGTCATATTTATGTGTGTGTATTATATGTACATATATGTATGTATGCATGCATGTATATGTGTGTATACATACATAGTTAATAATCCTGTAGTACTACACAGTCATTTCAGGCACATCATGAGTCCATTTGGGGTTTTCTTGGCAAAGATACTGGAGTGACTTGTCATTTCCTTCTCCAGCTTATTTTACAGATGAGGAAACTGAGGCAAACAGGGATAGATGACTTGCCCCAAGTCACACAGCTAGTGTCTGAGGCTGGATTTGAACCCAGGAAGATAAGCTTCCTGACTTCAAGCCTGATACCCTATCCACTCCACCATCTAGTTGCCCTGTAGTACATGCCTGTAACTTATAACCAATGAATTATACATATATTGGGAGTACATGACCCAAAATGTTTTACTAATGAGGAGATGATTAAAAATAAATGCAAACTACTGCCCTGGGAGTCCAAGCTAGCTCTTCATCTTGTCTTCATTGGAACAAGGCCTCCAGGCCAGTTTTCATCCTTCTCTACACCAATTCCGGACACATCAACCATCGTTCTCATGCCGCTCTCATCAGAACCTGGGGACACCAAGTACTGACACATGAGCTTTTGCCTTCTTTTTCTCCAAATCAGGCTCCCTTTATACTTCCAAGACACCTCCACACTATGTCCCCATTCCTTCTGCTTTTCAGTTCCTACCATTCTTTTCTAGATTTATTGACATTTTTGCTTTTGTGCATATCCTTAATGCTTAACACAATGCTAGGCACATAGTTCTATATGTATGTATGTATGCATTTATATATGTATGTATGTATCTATCTACCTATTTACATACCTACTTACCAATCTCTAGCTAGCTAGCTATCCACCACTGATCCAGCAGAACCTTTCATTTTATAAGTGAGAAAAACTGAATTGGTTTGCATAGTACCACAAAGTAAAGTCACCAGAGAACCAAGAAAGACAGAACCTAGATCTCCAAATCCTCAGTTTATTTTACATTCTATATCACTCTGCCTTTAGCTTAGAAAATAAGATCCCTGAATTCATACATCCTAGGAAAGAAGGACACAATGGAAAGCATGAAGTCTTAAGTCTGAAGTCCTGGGTTCAGATCTTGTCTGTGTCATCTAAGTGACCGAAGTCAAGCCATTGAAACTCTACATTCCTGTTTTTCAATTTGTAAAAGAGGAGATGAGACCCAGTGACTGCTAGGGGCACTTCCTGTTCTAAATCTAGGCTCTTGTTTGCATAAAGAGCCTTTCTTTGCTTTTCTTTCCAAAGTACCAGCTGACAGCCACCTGCCTCTAGGTCAAAAGCTTCCCTCTGTCTGCTTCTCCCTGAGTTTGCTCTCTGAAGGAGTTCACAGCCCTGCAAGAGGCTCTGGTGTTTACTCACTCCACTTGTGTCAACAGAGATCTGGGTGACCTGAGCCCCACTTTGCCTGAGAGTGCTCTGCTTTGGCAGCTCCATGAAACCCCTTCTTCGAAAACTGCTTCTTCACAGCGTTCTCTCTTGCCCTCTCAGTAGGGAGGTCTATACAAGTGAGGCTGGCTCAGCTGCCCACACAGCACACATCAAAGACTCATGTCCTCTGGGTGACTGTAATAAGATTTCCAAGAATGGGTTTAAATGAAAAAACAGAAACAAAAATAGTTTTTAAAAAAGATTGGGACAATAACATAATTGAGAAAAAACAAATAAGTAAATTTTTTAAAAATGCCTGAATTTTGGCTCGTCAATGTCATGGGCACTGAAAGTCTTTAAAGATATTTTGTTTGCTGTTATTCAGATACAGAGAAGCAGGTAACTTCAGCCTCCCCAGCATGATCAAAACTCACTTATCCCCCCATTTAATTCACTGCTCCAATATTTATAGAGCCAGAAAAATGTAGCTTTCAAATGCAATTTGTACATGGATTATAACCTTACCTGTAATACATAGTAAAACCTCAATACTAATAACATAAAATAAATCTAGTTTCATAGAAAACATCATTTTGGCATGACTAAATGCGCTTTCCCTTTGGTTTCAGTAATATGTGTGTATGTTTTAATGTTCATAATCATTAATTAGCCTAGAGGTAAATATCTATAATTCATAGTTAAGGAAACAAACATATATTGAGGCTACATGTCCAAAATGTTTATATATGTAGGTATATATAAATGTATATTATATATACATCCATTTTTTAATATTTATGTTTTTGTTTATACGCAAACATAAGGAGGAAAATGTTATATGTATTTATACTGTTAACATACTGTTGTTGTAGTGGTGTTTGTCCTTCGTTGCCGAAGAAGGCCATGCCATCAGAGAAATGATGACATGACTTGCACTTGACTGTTTTGAGTGAGGCAGGGCTGTGTAGGTCACCAGCCTCACTTCTCCTCCAAAGCCATCTGGGTCCAGTGAGCAGATATTCATTAGGATGGCCCAGGACGCAATGAGAGACCTTGGCACCTTTAGGCCAAGGTCACTTAGGTATTCATTTAGGGTGAGCTAATGCCCATTCAGTGACTAGGCCAGTTTAAGAAGTAGTCAAGGGATGGCCCCTTTAATAAGGAAAAAAAATAACTAAATCACCCTTGGAAGGGAAAGAGCAACAGTTACTATTGATAATCACTCTTAAGCCAGGAAGGTCCAGAAAACAACCCTTAGGTGGGCTTGGGCAAGGGTCCAGTGTGGTACAATCTATCACCTTCAGAGTGCTGCAGGTTTAAGGTTTTGGGAAAAGAATGGAAAAAGGAAAGGAAAAGGATCTAGCCAGTAAATCCCAAGTTAACTGGGCATATTGAGGATACATGTTCAAAATGTTTAAACATGTAGGTATATATAAATGTATATTATATATATATATATATCTGTTTTTTAATATTTATGTTTTTGTTTATACACAAACATAATTAGGAAAATGCTATATGTATTTATAATATTAACATATTATAATTATATAAAGTATACTCCACAGCATGAGTGCTCTCTCTCTCTCTCTTTCTCTCACACACACACACATACACACACACACACACACACACACACACACTTTCTCTGCCTCAACTATGTGACCCTGGGCAAGTCCTTTAATCTCTCAGTACTGTAGACAAGAGAGATAGGTAGCTCAGTGGATGGAGTGCTGGACCTGGAGTCAGAAAAACCTAAGCTCAAATCTGGCCTCAGAAACTTACTAACTGTATCACCCTGAGACAGTCATTTAACCCTGCTTGCCTCAGTTCTTTATCTATTAAAAAAATAATCTGGACAAGGAAATGGCAATCCACCCCCATTATCTTTGCCAAGAAAACCCCATGGACAACATGGGTGTGCTATTGCCCACAAGGTCATGAAAAGCTGATGAGATGAACAATAACCACAACTCTAAGACTATAAATTATCAAGAGGGTATGACCAACATAGAGGTTGTTTCCTTAATCTTTGGTTCTCTGCATATCAATGACTTCTTTGGTTCAGTGGTGCCCATATGTAAATTTCAGGGCTATCTCTCCCTCCTCCCCACTGGAGAATGCTCAGTAACCTTTCCTTTTTTTTTGTCTCTCGCCATTTCCTTCCTTCCTTCCTCTCTCTCTTTGTTTATGAATCACCTAAACAAGAGCCTAATAATAGCCAACTGAGAACATGTGGGCACTCTGGAAAGATGGCAGAGGAGGTCAGACATTTTTCAGGCTCACCAGATTTCTTCCACAAACAAAAAACTGCCATGTAATGAAGGCATAACAGTAAACATAAAGGGGTGATACAGCTGTCCTCCTAAGACAACATTATAACTATATTATGAAAATGCTTGTTTCATTCTATAGATTTAAACGTCAATAAAAGGAATGTTAAAAGTGTCTTTAGATGTAATTGGAAAAAATAAAATCCTATTAGATAGAACACATGTAAATATAATGGTGATAATCTCTTTGTGGCAAAGAGAAGGGAAACTGCAAATCTGGAAGTGAAGGCACCATTGGAAAGCACATGGGCCATCAGCCTCTGCAGTCCTTAAAAGGACCTATTGGCCTACGTGAGACTGCCTCTCCCAGGCTTTTCTGGGCAGCAGGGAACAGAAATGAATCCAGAGATGGGCTCTCCACCCCCACCCCTGTTTTGCACCTGGAGTTTCTCCCATTCGCTCATGGAGTGACAGCTGAAGGCTTTGGTCTTATTAGCACTCTCAGTGGGCAGCATTAAGCTGTGGCTTTTCATGGCTTTTCCTGCTGTTTGGGGTCACATCCCTTAGTCCTTGCTCCCATCTGTACTGACTGGCTTTTACTTGAGGATGAAGCTGTTCCACTCTCAACCCCCACCTCGTCTCACTGGTTTCTCCAATGTCAAAATGGTGCGTTTGTCATTCAGAAGGTTTAGTCTCCAGATTTTAGTAGCATATAGCCTTTGATATTATGCATTATTTTTAATATTTGAGATGGTTTACAAAATAGAGTAAGCTTCCTCAAAGACACCCTGGTTGTTCTCCTGACTTCTTGTGTAGAGGTTGGTGTGAGGCCAGCGGGTGTAATGGATAGGGAGCTAGAACAAGAGTTAGGGAGACCTGGGTTCAAATTTCACATGAAACAGTAACTAGCTATGTGAATATGAACAAACGTCCTATAATCTTTCTGGGTCTCTGTATTCTTGAATGAAAAATCATGATAATACCTTTAGTACCTGGATGTTATGAGAATCAAATGAGAAAAAGTTCAATTGTAATTACAAACAAGGTGTACTACTACCACCACCACCACCACCACCACTACTATTTCTACTACTACCACCACCACCACCACCACTGCTACTACTGTTTCTACTACTACCATCACCACCACTACTACTACTCCTACTCCTCTTCCTACCATCAGTTAACATTTATATAACCTTATTGGATCCCCCACAACAGCTCTGGAAGGTAGGTGTTAGTATTATCCCCATGTTACAGATGAAGAAACTGAGGAAGATGGAAGTTAAGTGACTTGTCCAGGGTCATACAGTTAGTAAGTGTGAGGCTAGATTTGATTCCTGGTCTTTCTGATTCCAAATACTGTGCTCTATCCATTGTGAGACCAACTGCTTCCTCATCCTGGTGCGTAGAGTTAGTCTCAGAACCAGGAAGAACTGAGTTCAAGTTTTTACATGCATTTGTAAAAGGAATTTCCCTAGGGAGAATTCTCAATATAAATTAAATGCCAGACCCAGTCCCTATTCCTAAAGAAAATTTAAGATGCCCCATAAATGTCAGTTATCATTTTATACTTTGAACGTCATGGACATGGCTGGCAGTAAGGGATTAATTTAGAACTTTGGACCTCTAATCTTTCCAAGCAAACACCAAGCAGGCCTGGCTTTTGCTTTAATTATTCAATTCATTCAAAAGGCATTTATTGAGTCCCTACTATGTGCTAGGTTCCTAGTTCTCATAGAATGTATGTTACAATGAGCAGAAAGAGTATGCACATAAAAGAGTCAATCCACAAGACTGATGAACCTGAGAGAGAAAAACAGTGTTCATGGTTTAGAAAAATCAATCTTTTAAAAATTTTATATGTCTATTTTTCAATGCCTATCCTTCATATACATTCTCCAGGAAATTAATAAATAAAATAAATGAATGAATCAATGAATGAATAAAACCATTACTTATATTTTTTTCCTTTGCTTATCCAAAGCTGTAACAATGCCTGGAAAAATAACAAGAACAAGAATTTACAGGTCCTTTTTGATAGTTTAGGGCATCTAGGTAGCACAGTGGATACAGTACCAGACCCGGAATCAGGAAGACTCATCTTTACAGGTTCAAATTCGGCCTCAGACATTTACTAGTTGCATGATGCTGGGCAAATAAATCACCTAAGACTGTTTGCCTCAAATTCCTCATCTGTCAATGAACTGAAGAAAGAAATGCAAACCACTCCAGTATCTTGGCCAAGAAAACCCTAGATGAAGTTACAAAGGGATAAAAAGAAATGTGAAAGCACACTCCACACTCGTAAGAAGTTCATAGTTGAATTGCAGAAACCACAAGCCAACAATTCTGCTGCAGCTATGAAGGGATCTGGGGGATGGAGTGTTGGGTACTCTGCAGTTGACATGTTCTGTATGATCACCTTAAAGGTGCTGATGTTGGAGCCTCCAGTTAAAGGGTCTAACCTCTCTGAGGAGCCCACAATGAGCCAGAAGTGGGGAGGTTGAGAACCTGCATAGACAGAGGAGGACATTGGGTTTAAATGGGGGCAGTGGGTGATGTGATAATAGTGTTGAAGATAAATGCTGTACTTGGCTGTTGTTGGGATGGTGGGCTATAACCTGGCCATGTTGGATTCTTACCATGGTCACCCACCTGGAGACCATTGGATTAGATGATGTCTAAGGTCCCTTCCACCTCTTATGTCTCTTATCACAGTAATAGATATTCCTTGCTTGGCAGTTCCCAGCTTTCCTCAAAACTTCTCAATAAGTAAAATATTATATTGTCAGTTCATCTAGGGGAGTCACATGTTTTAATTCCACTCACTGGGTACATCTCTCATGCCAAGAAGTAGTGTGGTGCAATGAAAGGATATTGGATTTGGAGATAGAGAACCCTGGTTTACATTTTGACTTTAATACCTGGGTAGTGTTGGTTGGTTATGTCAGACTCTTCAAGACCCCATTTGGCGTTTTCCTGGCAAAGACACTAGAGTGATTTGCCATGTCCTTTTCCAACTCATTTTACAAGTGAAGAAACTGAGCCACAGTGTTAAGGGATTTTCTTACATTATGCACACATACTATCTATGGGACCTGAGACATTTAATTTAATTTATTTTTTTAATTCAATTTTCTCTGTACATATGTGTGGAATTCAATTTCCTTTAGTGGGAAGGTGAGAGTAGATAATCTCTAAGAGATAAGCCCTCAAATGTCCAACATCATGCTGGTGGTTGGAGAGAGGTGTTGCTGGTCATGGTGAATACAGAGTATTCCATTGACCTCAAGAGATTACAGCTTAGTTAGGGAGATAATACTTAAACACAACACCAATATAACTTGAATTTATGTAGGGCTTTAAGACTTGCAAAACAATTTTCATATAGTATCTCGTTCACTTCTCACAATAGCTTTGTGAAGTGGGTGCTATTATCACTCCCATTTTAGAGATGGGCAAACAGAGGTTGAGAGAGCTTAAATGATTTCCATTGTCACATGGCTAATAAGTGTCTTGGGCAGAATTTGAACTTGGGTCTCTCTGACTCAGTCTCCAACATTCTGTCCACTATGTCTACATAATAAAAACATTATAGAACAATATTTCCTTCACGGATCTAGGATTTTCTTGGTTCAGTTGCCAAAGTAGATCACAGTTCCCTCATGAATTCTGAGATGGTCTTTTAGAATTGTTGTGGTGAAGAAATTGATCCCCTTCAACCAACGTACTAGTGACTAATAGAAGACAGAATGTTGTAAGATGTTTCAATATTTAGTGCAAATACAGTGGGAAGCAGGATGCTCAAAAGGGAGAGAGAAAAATGCTGGCTGGAGATACGCAGGAAGATATAGGAGTATATGAGGAGAGAGGTTAATTACAAACATCAGGTTCCTCTGGAGTGAAGGAAGGCGTGGGAAGGGACGTAATGAGAGACTGAATGATATAGTGGATAGCATGCTGGCCCTAAAATCAGGAAGACCTGGATTTATTACACTTATGAATTATATGACCAAGGGACAACATCTCATTGAACTTTGGTATTCTCATCTGCAAAATGGAAAAGATAAGAATGCCTACGTAGCCTGCTTCAAGGGTTGTTATTAGGTTCACATGAGGTGAAGTATGTGAAGTACTCTGAAAACTTTAAAATACTATTTAGATAGGTGATAAGGACTGACTTTTATTTTTGGGAAACTAGGGGAAACTGCTGGAGAAACAAACACCCTAAACCAATGGTTTAGGATATTTTCTGTCAGGATTTGTGAAAGCCATAGGTTGAACTCGTCTTCTTGACTGTTAGCTGGCTCACTCTCTGACCCCAAGTTCCCTCTCGTTAGTATTCTCTTCCCTCTTTTTGTATTCCAGGTGCTTAGCACAGGCCTTGGAACAGAGTAGGCACTTAAAAAATGTTTATTCATTAATGAAAACGAATGGCTTTTATTTTGGAGATTAGCAGGGGTGGGAATTGGGAAGAAAGTAATGGAATAGTGATGGAGAAACTAAAACAAAATGGAAAAAAAAAGAAAAAAGCTTTAGGAATCAATTAAAATAAAGAGGAGAGAAACAAACTTTAGAAAGAGACAAAGAAACATGGCTGGCATGCTACATTTGAAACAGAAACAAAAAAACGATAAGTACTGAAAATTGATGCTCTCCTATGGAGTATGTCTTTTTTTACTGTTTTTTTGTATGGGGAAATGTTTGTGATTATTGATGTTTGTTAATTACATAATAAAAAAGGGAAAAAACAAACTAAATTATCCAAACTAAGAAAGCCATTTGGAATGGGTTTAAGGAACCAAAGAATCCCAAACCAAGTATTTCAGAAAGCATTCTCCCAACATCTACATGAGGTTGGTACACTCAGATTACCAGCAAGCCCAATAAAAGATCACCTTTTTATTTGACTGTATTATAAATTAAATTCTGTCTGGTAGCAAGGTGAGAGAGGTGTCTGGAAGTACATTCAAATGCCAATTTAGATTGCAGGCATATTAGCTCAGTGAGTTCAAGAGTTCAAAATTACATAATCCACAAATAGCCTATAATGAGATTTCTGGAGTCAGAAGTGATTTATGGACTTTGAGATACATGAGTGAAATATGATGAAGAAGCCATGAGATCCTAGACCAGGTAGCCTGAGAACTGAGTTCACCAAGTTTAGGTTTAGTTAGACAATGTATACAAACTGATATGTAGAACTTAAAGAACTATATAAACACAATCTCATCAATATTTTTATCCTTGCTATTTTGAATCCAGTTATAGTACATGCTACAAAATTAGCGTTTTTCTCTTTCTTAGTTAATGCCTTTTGTTTTTCTAGCATATTCATTTTTTTATCCTCCCTCACCCAGTGCGCCATCCCTTGTAAAGTTTAAAAAAAAAGAAAAGAAAACAAAATACTTTAGCCAAACCAACTCCTCTATAAAGTTTGACAATATGTATAATGTTCTATATCTGTGGAATGTCATCTGTGTAAAGAAGAGAGGGTTGTACATTCTAGGGTCTGATTTTGTTGACATAACTACACAATATTCAGTTTGTTTTTTTGTACTTTCCAAATATTTTAAAAATAATGTAGTCATTCATCACAAGCATTTATATTATGCCCCTCCCACTGTATCTGAGGGTCAGCAATGTGGCACAGTGGATAGAATGCTGGGCCTGGAGTCAGGAAGATTCTTTGCCCTGTGTTCAAATCTGGCCTACTACACTTATTAGCAGTGTGACCCTGGAATAGCCACTTAACCTGTTTGCCTCAGTTTCCTCATCTGTAAAATGAGTTAGAGAAGGAAATGGCAAACCAGTCCAGTACCTTTGCCAAGAAAACCCCAAATGGGGTGATAATGTGTTGGGCACAACTGAAATGACTAAAGAATAAAAACTGTAACAACACCTACATCATTCCTCCTTTGGAAAACAACAAATAGTAATGAAATCTTCATCATAAACATTCATAGTCAAACCAAATAAATTCCTACATTAGACATTGTTGTAAACCTATGTGTCGCTCTACATTTTCATTTATTGCTTTCTATTAGGAGGGGTGAGCTGAATAGTTCAGTTTCAGTTTTCTGGACTTATGACATACCACAGTATTGATCAAACCAATTGCCACCATCTGTTGGAGCTATCATCTATTACTGGGAGTGTTCCTCAGAAGGAGTGTTACTAGTATTCTATGAGCCTAGGCAACATGCCTGGGGTTAATCAACAGAGTTCGGGCTTCAGTCTTATTGCTAAAGCCCAGGACCCCAAAGGCCACTATATTTAGTTTTCCTTATTTTCTTCTCTCCTAGATAGCTTTGTAATGGATAAATGCCTTTTAATTTCTGCTTGGTCCCTAACAACTAGTGCCAGGGTCATTGGAATTGCCTTGAAATGGCAAATGATTTCAAGAAGTCCTCTAGTAAATATGGAGGGGCCAGTAGCAAAGGCAGGTGCTTTTGCCCTGATTTCTCAATGCTATAACTTAGGTCCATGGCCCTTCACACTTATTGTAGTGAAGAATGGTAGCCGAGAAGGTGAGATTCCAACTCATCTATTTCATCTAATTAAACATATTACAGATCAGACAAAGAGAGATATAATAAGATAGGAAGTAAAAACCAAATAATGATGTTTAGAAAGAATTTCTGCATCTCGTGTTATTTTATTTTAGGCTTCTCTGGGACAGTTTAGTGGTAGCCAAGAGGGAAAAAAAATCAAGTGATAGTGTGAAGTGCTCAAATTCTGTGCCACCCTCCTCCCTCCTCCCTCCACACTGATTTGTTAGCCTGTTTTAATAAGAGCTGGCAATGGATACAGTTCTGTATGGTTAAGAAAGAACTTTGCATTCATTGCCTAATTCACTCTTCAGAACAACCCTATGAGGTTTCATTACTTCAGTTTTACAGATGAGGTAAGTGGATGCCAGCTTCTTTTATTACAGTGAAATGAAAACTCCTTGAAGGCAGGGATCGTGTGGGTTTTATCCTTGACTCTCCAGGGACTAGCACAGGGCATGACACATTTATTGAATTGTATTGGAGGGTCAGGAGCATCATTCAAACCTGTGTATCTCCTGACTGCTATACTAGATCTCTTTCCACTATAATACAATGTCCTGCTAAGACTGACTGACCCAAGGCCCTTGACTCAGTATGACCAGTGGCGAAAGACAGATAAGGCCAGGAGTCAGGACGAACATGCCTCAACATCCCACTTCTGGTCCTTGCTGGTGTTCACGAGCAGGCCACATTCTGAGATTCTGTTTTCTCATCTGCACAATCATTGTACCTATCTTATATGACTCTTGTGAAACCCAAATGCCATCATTTATAGCAGACCCTTTGAAAACTATAGCATGTTTTATAAATAAATATTAGCTGACATTTTCTCTCTCTATCTTGTCCGTCTACCTATGAGGGATACAAACTGGAGAATGAGTGAGGGAAACCTGACTTTGAATCTCCCCTCACCTACTTGCTGGTTGCATGACCCTGGGTTAGTCATTTAACATCTCTTGTCTCAGTTTTCCCATTGGAAAAATGTGACTAATAATAGTAGCTACTTCACAGGGGTGTTGTAAGAATAAAATCAGACAATATTTCTAATACATTTGAGAGACCTTAATATGTTTTATTGTTTTTTATTCATTTTTTGTAGTAATGTCTGACTCTTCATGAACCCTTTTGGGGTTTTCTTGGCAAAGGTACTGGAGTGGATTGCGATTTCCTTCTCCAGCTCATTTTATAGATAAGGAAACTGAGACAAAGAGTGGGGCAAGTGACTTGCCCAAGGTCACACAGATAGTAAGGTAACAGAGGTCAGATTTGAACTTAGGAAAATAAGTTCCTGACCCCAAGCTAAGCACTCTATCCACTGTGCCACCTAGCTTCCAAGATACTATATAAATACTAGCTATTATTGCTGTGAATTAAAAAAAAATAAACACACACTTATACATACATAAAATAATAAAAAAAACCCAGTTTAGGAGTAATGTATTTTCTCAGATTTCTTTAAAAATCTGATTCTGCCTCTGGGGGAAGCTGTGTGGAGGCCAGCATATATTTAGAGAAAATCAATTGAGCTGGTGGTGCTCTCCTCTAGCCATTCCAACATGATTCCACAGGTAATGGCAACCACATCATTGTCTTATTTCACTAGCAAACAAATGTTGAGAATTTTCAAAGTCTTCTTGGTCACACTGTTGTGGAGTTATCAAACACGGGTTCCTCAGCATGTGCTGAGAACATGTTATGAGGCAAATTCCAAGGCTAATTAATAGAAGGGGCCAATGAATCCATGGCTCTGAAACATTAATTAATGTTGTTATTTTGTCTCATGTACACAGCTCTGCCCTTTGATTTCTGATTGCTTCCTTCACAAGAAGCCACATCAAATCCATTCAGACCTGTACAAGTATGACTAATGTGTATAAACAGAGGCATGGGCCTGCAAGGATTTCTCTTCCCTGACTGATGGCAGAAATAAATAAGACATGGGTTTCACATCCTGGTGGTGGCCCTTTTGGTCTAGTAATGCATTGGTCTGCTAATGAGATTCACAGAGGGTGGACATCATATCTGCCAGCTAGCCAACATGAATCCTGCTGCCTGTGATTGCCATCTCACTCTTCCCTTTATGGGAACTAGAGCAGAGAATTAGGAGAGATGTTCATGGGATACCAGATTCACCCATCCTCCCAGGACTTAGAGTTTTGGCATCTAAATGAAGGTCCATTTTAAAGCCCAAACAAGAAATTTGGCAATACGGTGATAATATTTGACATAGTCATTGACCTCTGAACTTGACAATGTGTTTCCTCCCAACAGCTCTGTGAGGTCAGGAAGGCTTAAAGTCATTCCCAGTGAGTCAATCCCAGTAGCCAGAGGAATCATGACATAAAGGATAAGAGAGTGAGTCCAAATCCAGGAAGACCTGACCTCAAAATCCTGCCTCTACTGTCCACTGGAAGTATGAAAGATGGGCAAGTGAACTCACTGTTCAAGGTTCTAGGCTCAAAAGTTCTGTTACAGAAGAGGTCTGACATGTACTAGTGGAGAGAATTTCCTTACCTGGGAGTTCTCTAAACCATGAAAGGGCAGGTCTAATTATCATCTTTATTCCAAACATTTCCAGGACGTCATTTTCTTCAGCAGAGAAAACAAGGAAAGTAAAAACAAGCCACTCTGCCTTCTCCATATTGTTAGTTGTCTATCAGTCACCAAGTTTTTATTATGTACTTACTGTAGCCTTGGCAGGAGCAGCTACATGGTGCAGTAGATAGAGCAGTGGACCTGGAGTCAGCGAGACTCATCTTCATGGGTTCAAATCTGACCTGAGACACTAGCTGTGTGACCTAGGGGAACTTACTCAACCCTGTCTGCCTCAATTTCTTTATCTATAAATGTGTGTTCATCCTTCATCGCTGAAGAAGACCATGCCATCAGAGAAATGATGACGACATGACTTGCACTTGACTTTGTTTTGAGTGAGGGAGGGCTGTGGAAGGGCACCAGCCTCACTTCTCCTCCAGAGCCATCTGAATCCAGTGACCAGATAGATATTCGTCAGGATGACTGGAGATGACCCAGGATGAGGCAGTAAGGGTTAAATGACTTGCCCAAGGTCACACAGCTAGTGAGGGTCAAGTGTCTGAGGTAAGATTTGAACTCAGGTCCTCCTGACTCCTGTACTGCTGCTCTATCCACTGCATCACCTAGCTGCCCCTTAGGAACCCTGAATTTAGGTGCTGAGTGATGAGGTCAAGTCTAGAATTATCTTTGCAATGTTATGATTAGGTCACTATAGACAAGGTCCCAGATCTATCTGTTTCACGGTGTCAAACCTTTGAGTAGAGGTATCCCACAACCACCATAATTTCCAGATGGTGATAAGGCCATCTCCATCCAGAAGAGCAAAGGGACACTATCCTTTTGCATGTTCTCAGTGTGTTAAGACGAAGTAAACTTCTTCCTTTGTTAAATGTTCAGTGCCTCATTTCATCCCAACATCAAACCGGACTGCAGAGGGGTGTCATGCTAGAGCTTTACTTACAACATTCCCCATATAGTACAACAAAAACAAAAAAGAAATAATGAAAAAAAAATGTTACCTCCAGCTGCCCTCATCAGCTTCAGCTGAGAATGAGCTTTACCCTCCCTGATGCTATTATTAGGTTAAGTCACACTCATTCATCTACCATTATCTAACATTACCTTCTTTCGTTGTGGATTTCCTGAGCTGGGTAATGATTTTTCTGTGCTTTTTCACATTGGTCTTTTCAGACAAATCTCATTTTTCCCTTGTTACCGGAATTGTTTCCCTTTATGTTTTCAGAATTTCCTTGTTGAGTATCTCTCATCCCTGCTGGGCTAACTTTCCCCATTACCCCATAGCAATTTTATCCATGGCTTCCTCTGAACTTGTGAAATCTACTTTGCCCAAATCTAAGGTAGGTGTCAGACTATATCCAGCTTTCCTCTACTTCTCTCTCATGAACTTTAGGATGGAGCAGTCACTTCTCCCATGTGGTTCCCATCATTCCCACCCTAGTCAACAATTCTTTCCTATCAGCGAGATATCATGGAGATGAGTGTTGGTGTAAAGAGATTCCTTCTCCCAATGCACAGTAGCACATCCTCTGCCTCATTTCATTACCGAGAGCAGTCAGGAGTTAAGGGGCATGCTCAGCATGACCCCAGCAGTAGGTTTAGGAGGCCAGACTTGAACTCAGGTATCCCTGGCACCAAGCCTATCTTTTCCTGCTATGCTTCCTTGACTGTTAAATCGTAGCTCTTTTATTAATGTTGGTTGAACTGAATTAGATTAAAGAAAACATAAAACATAAAACCAAATGAAAAGTTGTGGCTAAAAGGAGCCAGGAGGGTCATGGTAAACACTGCAATTTCCTAAATGTTATCCAGTCTTGTCTCCTTTGACTCTTCCATTCTGGGCCAAGCTTACTGTAGAAGTTAGAATCAGGAGTCCTGAGTTCAAATTCTGGCTTTATACTGGGTCTATTAATTTATGAAATGGAAGAATCCAGTTCAATATAAGTAACATCATAGATTTATAGCTCAAAGAGAAGCCAATTCAACCCACTCATTTTACAGGGGAGAAGTTAAGGTGAAAGGGATTAAGGGACTTGCCAGAGGCTACTAAAGGAGAGAGTCAGGATTTCAATACAAGTCTGCTAATAGGAAACCTAATATTTGGATTCAGTCAAAAGGCTGCACTTAAGGACTTAGAAGGCCATGTGTAGCCTTAATTTCTTCTGTAAAATTTAGATTTAATCAAAAGGCCCCACTTAAGGACTTAGAAGACCACATGTGACCACTTAGAAGACCACTTAAGGCTGCCGGTTCCCCACTCCTGGGCTAGGTGCTCTCTTAACTTTCTTCCACCTTTCTATCTTAAGCTCTAAATAGTAGACCTTGGACACTATGCCCCCTCCTGATGTCTTCTATGGTAGTTCTTATTGACTACAGAGGATGATGGTGGTATGAAGAGCAGGATGCAGGGAGAGGGGAGAGGAAGAAGAAGGAGTAAGGTGGGTTCCTTTTAAGTTTATAGGTTTTATCTATCTCTGTTTTTTATCTTGGGGAAGGAGGGAGAACATTTTGGAACTCATAATACAAAAATGAATGTTGAAAACTATGTAATTGGAAAAAATAAAATACTATGAAATGTAAAAAAAGCTTATAAGTTTTAGAATCTTTGGTTGTAAATGGTTTGTAGAGGAGTAAATATGTGCTACCTGGCAGTGGAGGAATCCTGCAGAAGTCAAAATGGGCTTCCTTTACTCACCCGGAGTGACTTGCAGGGTGTGAAGAGGAGAGCTCATGGCTCTTCACAGATCGTCTGTGAGGCACTGACTTCCTTTGGCTTCAATTTTTGTCTTCCTTTATTTTTTCAATTTATTTTATTTTTATTTATGGAATAAGACAAGCATTTCCATAACATAGTGCAAAAAAAAAAGATGACTGCACATGAAACTGCAAATCTACCATGTCCAACTCACTATTCTTTTCAAATATACAACACAATAATCATGTAAATTTCTTTTTTTCTTTCCTTACTTTAAAATTTACAAAGACAGTGTCTTACTATTCAATATCTCGAAAAGTACTCAGCGATGATTTTCTGGCCAATATTAAAATTAACATCAGAAACTTCTCACTGCCATGGCTGAAGAGATAACATTTGATATTCTCCAATGATACTCTCTGGTTAAGTGTGGGATGCAGTGTCAGGAAGACTGAAACAGGGGACTCCTAAATACCAGTCCCATCTCTGCCTTGGGCAAGACACTGCACCTCACTAAGCCTTACTTTCTTACTCTTTCAATGACTTGCAAAATGTTCCAATTCTATGGCACCGAGTTAAAAGGATCATAGTGACTAACGACCCCCCACAACTCACCCACCTACATTCTGTTGTTTACAACCCTGCCGTATAACAGCTGTTATAAAAGCACATTTCACACACAACCTGGCAGGCATCTATAAACCTTGAGAGGGACAAATGGGGATGCACCAGGTGTCAGTGATCCTTTGGAAAGAGTTGTAGCAACTAATTGTAAACAGGTTATTGATACAAAAAAGGGGTGGGAGGATGGAAGGGTGGGGAGTGGCAGCTTCTGGTCATAAATACCCTTTCCTAATTAAAGCTATCACCTGAGAAATAATCCAGGAGACCTGCTGCTTTATTACACCATCCCCCTGCAAGACTGTTAGCACACCTCAGTTTCAAAGAACAGAGGAGAAAGGAAAGACAACAAACACAAATCCCCCTTTTGGTCTGATTTTGATGTTTTACACTGTGAACTTACCAATAACCTTCACCTGTTTATTTGCCCTGAAACCCTCAATCTTTTTTATTTGGGTCAAACATTGGTTCCCAAGGGTTGTCTTCTTAGTGGGGACAAAGACTTCTCTTTGGGAGCTATAGAAGCTTGTTTGAAATGTGCGAATGAGCAGAGCTAGTGTGTGTTCTTGTAGTGTTCACAACATTGGTGTGATCAAAGATTGATTTTATACACTTATACATTTATCTGTATATATGTATCATATATGTTTACATATGTGTATATATGTACACACATATATATCTAGATAGATATATGTACACATACACAAAAGAAGACAGTTGGTGCAATAGATAGAAAACTAGACCTGGAATAGTTTGGGAAAGTCAGTTAACCCTGTTTACTTCAGTTTCCTCATTTGTAAAGTGAGCTAGAGAAAGAAATAGTGAAATACTTCAGTATCTTTTCCAAGAAAACCCCAGAGGGAGTCACAGAGTCAGGCATGACTGAAACAAGGGAACAATAACAAATATATGTGTGTATTTACCTGTAGCATCTGGAAATTAAAACAAAACAAAATTATGAGTCTATTTATAGACTAAATTGTAAAGTTAAAAAAAGATTATAGATTTGGAACTGGAAAGGATTTTGAAAGTCCTTTATTCCAACCTTCTCACCTGACAGATAGGAAACTGAGGCTAAGCCAGGTCACCTAGGTAGTAAGTTTCTGAGGCTTGATTTGAACCCACGCCTTCCTTGATGCAAATCCAGAGCTCTATACCTTATGATAAAACTTTCTTTCCCAATATAGACCCTCCTTAATCCCATAACCACACAGCCATTCCTCATAATGAGCAAGCGAAAAGGAAAAGAAAAAGAAAACAAACCAAAAGAACAAGCTGTTTCACAAAACTAATCAGTACCAAGTCTGACATTATATGCAATATTCTATACCTGTTGTCTTCCACCTCTGCAAAGAAGGGAGGGACATGTATTCTATATCCCTTGGGACCAAGCTTGGCAATGATAACTACACTATTGCTACATTTGTTTCATTGTTGTTGCTGTTATTTCCGCTACATTGTTGCAGTCTCTGTGAATGTGTTTTTTTATTTCTACTTACCTCACTTTGCAGTTCCAAGTTCATAGAAATCTTTCTGTGTTTCTCTATATTCTCTATCTTTTTTGTTACTTATAGCATAGTAATATCCTGTTACATTCATATATCCTAATTTGTTCATACATTTCATAATTGATGTGCATCCATTTTGTCCCTACTCCTTTGTTTCTACAAGAAGTGTTGCTATGAAGATTTTGATATCTAAATATCAAAAAAATCTGAAGTGGTGTTTTTTCTATCTTTGATTTTCTTGGGTCAATGATTCTTAAACTCGGATTCCCATCATCCCTTTACAGGTTTAATTTTTCTTCAAGGACCCCAAAGAGCTTTGGCTTATTTGGGTTATGTCTATCAATATTTGCCATAGTAAAAATGAAAAGGCAATATTGTTATGAAAATAGTTTTCATCTGTGGATCTTAGCAAGCTGATTTAGGATATATTATATATGTCTTGGGGTATATGTCTATATATGTTTAGATGTCTAGGTCAAAGGATATAGATATTTCAGTCATTTTCTTAGCATCAGTCTGAATTTTTTTCCAGAAGTCTATAGGAAGGAAGGAAGGAAGGAAGGAAGGAAAAAATACAACTAGAGTGTATCAACAGACTGTTTATCATTCTACAACCCCTCTGTCATTCTCATTCTTTACTGTCTTTGAAAATTACAAAGTAGTTTTAACCAAAGTGAAAATTTTAAAAAAAAGAATTGGGAAGTAATCTTAGATGAATTCCTTTGTGTACCTTTCACCATTATATTTTACCTACTCTACATGTGAAATTTTCTACTTTCCCCATAACTCTGTTTCTAAGGGGCTAATCCTTAAGTGGAAAGAAATTGAAGTGGAAATTTCCTTTAAAAGCACAACATCTATTCCATTTTATTGCTGTTTAATCACCCCTTTATATCACAGTCATTTCTTACACTACTAAGATTAACTCTTCCAACAGAAACCAATTAAACAAAAAATCTGATATAGAGGCTGCAAACCGTTGTGTATGCAATATTTGGTCCTAGAAGTCACCCCCTCCTCTCCTAGGGAAGAGGAGGTATATTTCCTTATCTCTTTGCTATGATTTTTACTTATTTCTTTTTAGTTATGTAAAGTGATCTTTTTAGTTGCATCATTGTATCACTCTTTTCATCATTTTCTCAGTTCTGTTTCTCTTGCTTTGCTTATTATACAAGTTCATTTGTACAAATCTTCTCATATTTTTCTGAATTCCTTGTAGTCATCATTTCTTACCCCTCTACACCTGTACCAGACCCATGATTTCATTTATATAGGCAACACGAACGAGTCGAGTACTTTTAGCAAATGCAAAGTCCTATTTTTCAAATTATTGTCCTAGAAAGATCACTTGTCTAGGGCATATGACCAGTATGTATGGGAAAGAGAACCTGAACCGAGGTTTTCATACTTTGGCACTCCTTCCACTGGGCCTTATGATTTCTTGAAGCACAGTGGCATTTCATTATACCCATATACCATAACTTTTATATCTATTATATTGACATCTATTTCCCAAACAATGGGTTCCCACTTTGATTCTAGTGTTTTGGCTATCGCAAATGTTGATGTTAGGAATATTTTGTTCTTTATTGGAACTTTCGTTTCCATCTTTGAGTTTCATGGGATTGCTGGATCAATAGGTTTGGCAAATTTAATTATTTTCTGCAATAATTCCAAATTACTTTTAAGAAATGTTGAACCACTTCACAGATCTTCCAATTCATCAGTGTTCCTATCTTCATTGACTGCTCCCATCTTCTGTGATCTGCCAGTTTACTTAGCAAAAACAAACAAAAAAACAAGCAAAGAAAAAGCATCATACAGAGACAAAGCCTGTGTTACTCTAAATTACAATTAGTGGTGTAGAAATGTTTTAATTGAAATTTCAAAGTAACACAAGGTATAAATTGGTATATTTGTAATGTGGTAAGTCTATTTTAATGAGTTTTGTTATAAACTGAAGTATTTAAATAGAGAAAAAAATGTTGTATTTACTGTTTTCTTGGGCAGTTTACAGAGATCCTTTCTAAGAATTATCAAGGCATGCTTAAAGTAATTGTAGATCAGTCACATCAAGACAGACACCAAGGACACAATTTGATCATTTTTCATTCTTATTGGGAGCTAAAGGTAACCCCTTACTCTGTTCAGTCCAGACTCAAACTAGGCTGCTGATTCAGTACTAGAACTGGAATGGAATGAAATACTCATATACCATATAAATTTGGGGAAAATGAGATTTGCTTAATGATTGCATGGAAAGGAAATTCAGCAAAGATAGTATTGTCTCATTCGGGCGTAACTCTTCATACCCTTATATTTGGTTAAAAAGGACTTACGTGTTTGGACTCATATGGCGGAAGAGTTTTACTAGACCTAATGTGAGCTTTTATGCCTTAAATGACTAAGGAACTATGCCAACAATTTGAACTTTAGTTTCATGGACCCATTAAGTCACAAGAATGGTATCATTGCCTTTTTAAAGGGTAAAAGAAGTTAACCTATGTGTCAGGAACCTTCCAATTTGTTTTTATTAGTAGTAGATGTTACTTCTATCACATCCTACCTCCTATTGGCAGGATCCTAAAGGTCTTCTAGGCTACTGTTCATCATTTCAACAGCCCTATGATTGTTGGTAACCAGTATTGGACAGCTCTAAGCTAGGCTATGGGAGAAACCTGGCATAACTTGGTTGTTGTCCTTCATTCCCCAAGGAGACCAAAATGACATCACCATGTTGGAGTCAAGGTGTAATGTGTCCCACTGTAGCTGATCAGACCAATATGAGCTTGGAAGGCTCTACCACAGGTTGGGCACAAATAGTCCATGTGAACATCTAAAGTGGAGATGGCTCTAAATGCATCTCATGTTTCATTCGAGTGACTATAATTCTGCTTTGCTCATAGAGTAGAGCATGTTCTTCAATGAAAGCATACCATGTGGGACAGTCCTGTGCCAGTGTCTCCTATGTCTCACCAATTACAAAGGTCTTCAGAGAGACCTGGAGAGGGTCCTTATATTGCTTCTTCTGACCTCCATGTGAGTACTTGCCTTGTGTGGGTTCTCCATACAATAGTCTTTTAGGCAAACATATATTTGGTATTCAAACAAGGTGGCCAGTCCATAGGAGTTGAGCTTTTTTGCAGCAGAATTTGAATGCTTGGCAATTGAACTCATAAAACGACCTCAGTGATAAGTACCTTATCTTTCCAGGTGATCTCCAAAAGTTTCTTAAGACAATTCAAAAGGAAGAGATTCAGTTTCCTGTCATGGTGCTGGTATACTGTCCAGGTTTCACAGGCATACCAGAATGAGGTCAGGAAAACGACTCTGTAGACTTTCACTTTACTAAGTAGCCTAATACCTTCTTTCTCTCATACTTTCTTTTAGAGCCTGCCAAATACTGAGGTGGTTCTGGCAATGGAGCATCAATCTATGTGTACACCCCTGAAAAGCATAGTGCCAAGGTAGGTGGACTTATCTACACATTCAAAATTTCTGAATTTGCTGTAACTGATGAGTCCATACATGGATGATGTATTGCTGGCCAGGAGAGAGCCTGTGTTTTCTTGGTGTTGTTAGGTCAAAATTGGCACAAGCAACTGAAAACCAATCCTTACTTGGTTGCATCTCAGCCTTAGAGTCTGCATTGAGTTTATAATCATCTTAGCTTGTAGCCTTTTCATATTAAATGATTTACAGTAGGTATGGTAGCTGACTTGGATGCCATTTTCATTCTTATTGAAGACATTCAACAGCATCATAGAAAACATCATGCTAAGAAGCATGGAAGCATGCACACAGCCCTACTTCATTCTGTTGGTGACTGGGAAAGCATGACACCATAGTCCATTATCCAGAGTCCATGCAAGCATCCAGGCATGAAACTGATATACAACACTTATTAACTCTGGACAACCACATTTTGCTATAATTTCCACAAGCCTTCACAACAGATAACATCAAAGGCCTTCATTAGACTGATGAATGTTGGGCATAGATTTCTCTTCTACTCCTGACGTTTTTCTTGGAGTTGTCAGGCAACAGACATCATATTGACCATCCCTCAACCCTTTCTGAAGCCACATTGGCTCTCAGGTCGATGACCATTCTTTAGATGAAGGATCACCTATTAAGGAGGACTCTGGCAAGAGTCTTTTCAGCCATGAGTAAGAGAAAGACTCTGCTGTGATTGTCACAGGACCACCTATTTCCTTTTCTTTATAGAGATGGACAATGGAGGTATCTTTGAATTTTGTAGGGAAAACCTCTTTTTGTCATAAGATTCACCAGCTTTTGCATGAGCAGTGGACCTCCTGACTTGTTAATCTCAGGTGGAATGAGATCAGCACTGGATACTTTGCCACGCAGAGAAGCCTATTGGCATTCAAAACCTCTTCTTCAGTGAGAAAGAATGTCAGCTAGAGAGGGATTGCCTTCACCCTGAGGCATGCCGTCAGTGGCCTCAGCATTGATTGAGGATGGTTTGTTGAAAACACTATGGAAGTGTTCAGCTCATGTCTCCGGCATCATATTCTTATCACTAATCAGTGTGGCTCCATCAGCAGGGTAGCTGAGATACACCATGGGTCTTTGGCCTATGAGTAGCCTTCACGGTATAATAAAAGTGCTTTGGATTGGTACAGCTATGTCCAAAACTCCTTACAAAAGAGGTTGTTATCACCTTTCCCCACTGAGTGGAATGGCAAGCAGAATACTTCATCCTGTCATTCCCAGAGTGTCCTAAACCCTGAGTTACTAAGGCATCTAAGTCCAGCTGTCCTATTCTCTCAAATTTCAACAGTTGCTCCGCCCATACCTGTATAGTAATGTAGTGTGAGAGTCCTAGTAACTTTATGTCACTTGGACATGGCAATGTAACCATTGCCTCCAATTTTAATTTGTTCTACATCTTTGGGGGTTCTAGTAGGAGAACATGGAACAAGTTCACCAAATCCGTATCTTAGGAATTTCACCCCAAGTCACCATACATGGCCAGAAGTTTGGTAGCTATAGGGTGCCAAGCTCTACCAAGCCACTCAGTGTATCATGGCACTCAGTGACCCCATGGCTCGTCTCCCTTCACATCATCCTTCCTTCACTTTAACCAGGTCAACTACAAAAACATTCTGAATCAATCCTTTCAGCTCTAACAAATGTTCTGGGCCAGGGAACATTTAAAGAATGCTTTAAATATGTTGTTTGCAATTCAACAAATAATTTATGAGTATGCTCATTTTTTATTTCTCTACCAGAATTGAATTTGCCTCTCCCCCAATCTAATGACTATGCATTAGGACCTCAAAGTTGTTTATATGTGTAAGGGAAATGCACAATCATTTTAGTGGTGAAGCTATGTTTGGAGAGAGTCCTAAGCATCAGATGGATCAGGAAAGGAGGAAATTCCACCTACGTTGAACTTTGAAGGCAGAGGAGATATGGAAGCCTTCCAGACATAGGGTGGGGCCAATTGTTCAAAGTCACAGAAGCAAGAGCTAGAATGTTAACCACAAATAGTCAAGTTTATCTAGAAAAATGGAGTGCATGAGGGGAAATAATATGAAATCAGCTTAGAGAAATAGTTGCAAGCCAAACATCAGTGGGTTTAAATGCCAAACAGAAAAGGCACAACATGAAGTCTGTTGAGTATGGAAATAACACAGTCCAAACTGTACTATATAAGATCAATTAAGTGGTGGTGCAAAAAATGTATTGGAGAGGGGAGAGGCTGGACTCAGGGAGACCAAATTCAGAGATTAATGCAATAGTGAGTGTCCGTTGTCTGCTAGCTTCTCTGGGGCTTGTGGAGCACTTATTCCAGGTAAAGCCTCACCACCAATCAATAAGGATTTCACATATCTTTTCACACCCACAGAGTTTTCTGCAATCTACAAAGAGATCCCTTTCCTCTATACTTTTTGCCAACCTTCTCCCTCCCCCTCAATCTTGCAGCATTCTGATTTTTCCAGCAGTCAAAAGAATATAGAGGTTTGCCTTTAATAATGTGGTCAGTCAGAGAGCTCTTCTCTAATCTGACTCAGCTTTTCCCCCCTTTAGAAATTAGGAAGAGATAAAGTCAAGAGCCTTCCAGGCCTGTCTTTCCAAGAACTCAAGTGGCTGAGATTAGGGGAGATACTCTCCCCATTACTTAAATCAGGATTTGAATTTCTGTGGAAAGATAGGCCATACATGGGAAATAAACAGACTTATGTAGAATTGAAGCTATTATACTTTGCTCTCACTTGGCCAACAATCTTTGATGTAGAAATAATTAGAAATGTCTTTGTCTAATCAGAATAGAGTCAATCCAATAGATGTGCGAAGTCTAAATATGTTGTATAAATTGTATTCAGAAGATATAGGGGGATTAGGGTAAGAATTTTTTAAAAAGCATGGGAATTTTTCACATAAAATATGCATACACACATTGGCGATCTGTCTGCTAAATAATTTACTGCAATAATGCTAATGGTGAAACATATTGCATTTAAAACATGGAGGGCTCAATAGAAACTTTGTTAATCTTTAAAAATACCTTCTTGTGACCAGAGAGGAATGTCTAATGAGCCCACAGCAAAAGCTTTTAGCTGTTTGTCCACAAATTTTTCTCATCACCCTTAATATAGATCATAATACAGCAATTCTTTAGAGACCATCTGACACAGGAATGGGGAACCTGCAACCTTGAGGACACATGTTGCCCTCTAGGTCTTCAAATGTGCTCTTTGACAGAATCCAAACTTCATAGAACAAATCTAGATCCTCAGGTGCAGCCCTTTGACCGAACTTCACAGAACTTCACAGAACAAAATTTTGGGTCAGTTAAAGAGTCACACTTGTGGACCTAGAGGGCCACATGTGTCCTCAAGGCCTTAGGTTCCCCATCCCTGAGAAGTTAGTTACATTTGCATTACATAAAATCTAGACTTGGTGAATAATTAGAAATGTACATAGCAGCACAAACTCTAGACTAGAATTGTACTTTCTCACTGACACCTCTCCAAACAATGAATGGTGTTCAGATGCCAGAGCAGAGACTGAACAAGCATTATTGAAGTGCCTATTTTAAAACCAAGCCAACATATGCCTATCATGCTTATTAGCTGGAGATCTCATATTACTCAGCTACCTCCTGAGAAGCAACATCTACAAAGTTCACATGACCTTGATATAGCTATGAACTTTCCCCATGACAGCTTTTTTCCCAGAGCCATGTCCCTGGCCCCATTATCTTACCCTGGCAGGTTTCCGTAATTCTGGCTTTTGCCCAGCAATGCCCTCTGTAGCCCCCAGCTGCTCGCCTGTTTTCAAGAGGCTAAAACCTTAGCTCGTTCATTATGGAATATTTGTTACCATCTGCATACTGGGTATCTCAAATCTCTGAACTTCAGATTTCTAACTGTACCTTGTATACAAAATAGACTTTAACTTTACATCCATCTATTGGCTTCAAATATGAAAAGGACCAGACTCATGTGCATGGCAAGCGTTAGTGAGCCAAAAAAAAAAAAAAAAGATGTTTCTAACTGTGATCACTCCTTAGCAAAGTTGTAAATGGATGTCTTCCTTTGGGTTGTGCGTGCATTCTATTTCACTTTGTTTTGTTTTGGGATCTGATCTATAATTTCCTTGGCCAAAGGAACTCCCAGTGAGGAGACTCTCCCTACCAGTACAGGTCTCGACCTACGTGACAAGTTCTAGTCTTGGACTGTTGCCTAATGTGTTGTTCATCCTTTGTCCTGGAAGACAACCGATGATTTCAGGAGGGAGATGTCTTGATTTGCAAAGAATTGTATTTAAAGGAGCCAGGACTGTGTAAAGTCATACACTTCACTCTCCTCCAGTCACTGGAGTCCAGAGGAAAGACATAGGTCAACGCTACTGGTGATGGCCCCGGATAAAGAGGGAGACCTTGGCCTTTATAAGCTAAGGTCTTTCCTGATCTCAGTTTGTCTGGGTTAACACCCATTCACTAATTAAAGGCTAGGTAAAAGTGGAGGCAAAAGGTGGTCTATGGACTTTGCCTTCACAAAAAAATCAATCTTGGAGGGGAAGACCCTCAGAGTTTCAGGCCAGAACAGAAATAATTGCTATTTGCATTCATTGTGAGCCATCAAAACCCAAATAATGAGCAAGTGAGGCTTGGCCTGGGACCCATTTTTGGCTGGTCAGTGAGAGTCAATGATTTGGGTTTATAGACATAGTCAAGTAGCTCTATTTGACTTTATGGACTTGAACAAGGCCTGGTTTTTCAGAGCTATGCTTCAGGAAGTTTATAAATGAAAATTACATGAGACAAAAGAATGAATTGTTCCAGTTTTTAAAACAAAACAAAGTGATACAAAAAGGATAGAATAAAGAGGAAAAATTCTTTAGCCCCCAAACCCCAACATACCTAGAGAAGCATAAGTGATCAACATCTATATTGCTTTGGAGAGAGCACTCACATGTAAGAGATGACTCCCCATGTGGACAGAGGGAGAAGTGGAGGAAGAAGAGCATTGACATGTTAAATGACTTGATCTAGGTCATATAGACAGTATGTGTCAGAGTTAAAGCTCAAAAACAGTTCTTTCTGACTCTATCCATTAACCCACACTGCCTCTCTTGTCAAGGTTCAGTGATGCTAACCAGCCTCTAAGGTCCTTCCACCTCTGGAAGTCTATGATTCCATATGCTCATAGAACTATGATTTCCTAGGGAATAAACTGTACTGAGAAGTATACTGAACTCAGAAAGTTACAATGAGTAAGTATGGCATTTTCCAAATATGCTAGATTTTGTGAGTTTACATTGGGTTAATCTCTTCCACCTGGAAAAGAATTCTTATTGCAGAAACCATTCCTAAGGCAGGTGAGAAAAATCATGCCCTCAATTTGGGGAAGGGGGAGAGTATAGAGAGTGGGAGACAAAGACCCGTGGCACTATCATGAAGCTTGGGTAGAAAAGCTGTCCAGGGGAGTAAGAGGAGCTAACCCCAGCCATCATCTGGTAGCTTCTCATCTTAATGAATTATTCCTGTTAATGAGGAGTTGATCTGTGTTGTTTCGATGCTGGTAAAGAACACAAATGCTTGCTGTTAGAACCCTCTAAATTCAGTGCCCTGGAACAAAGCTCCCATTAGCAAGTCTGGGTATGACTCTTTCAAGAACTTTCCTTCCTCTTCTAGTCAATGTTTCCTTGTAGGAATACCTACAGGGAACATGCACGTTCTAAGTCCATCTTTCTGCTATTCTTTATGTTAAGATAATTTTGTTGTCTGGAACACAGAGAACTTGTTGCCCTGTTGGGTAGTCTATAAGGCTCTAATGTTTATCTTTGGGAGATTAAGTATGCTGTAGTAGAAAGGGTTTTAGACCCAAGGTCAGAAGATAGGAGTTTGAGCTTTACTATCCAGAGGTGTCTCTGTGGATGGGACTCAGGACATGGAGTCAGGAAGACATGAGTTCAAATACTGCCCCAAACCCCTATTAGCTAAATGAGCAATGAGAAATCTTCCTGTGCCTCAGTTTCCTCATCTGTAAATGACTATAATCACCTATAAAGCACCTAAATCCCAGAGTTGTTGTGAGGATCAAATAATATTTGTAAAGTACTTTTCAAATGTCAAAATGTTATGTAAATGTTAGTTATTACTATGAATTCCCATGCATCTAACTTCATAAGTTTTTGGGTCATAGGACTGTCTGAAGGCGTCTGAAATCGTAGGCAGCAGGCCATTTTGCACTAGATCAGAAGTCAGGACCGTATGGGTTCTGAGCCCAACTCAAATACATATGAGCTGTATGATTGGACCTGTCTCTGTGTGCCTCAGTTTCCCCACTTATCAAATGAGGGCTTTGAACTCAATGGACTCTAAGGGCTCTACTAGTGCTAATTCTCTGTTCCATTTTCCAGAACCCCTTTCCTTTGTATGCCTCAAATCGTTCATCTGAAAAATGGAATAAATACTAAACTATGAGTGTGTGTTTGTGTGTGTGTATGACACATTAGTGTGAGTTATTTCCTATAGTACATTAGGGGTTGAAATGAAAAAAGGGGAGAAGGGGAAAAAACTGTCCATTTTCTCATTAAGTTGATTGATCCAGGCAGGCAATTTTTTCCAGGTCCAGAAACAACATTGAGTTTTATATTTTTCATTTTAGCTATCTACAAACAAAATGAAAATTGACCAGTTCTTATGAATGCTGTCAAAGCCTGAATGACTATGATTATTTAAGAGGGAAGTTGACTGAATCCTAATTTGTAATAAGATGAAGGAAACTCACCCACAAAAATTCCTAGAGTGGCATATGAACTACCTGATTGGTCGGATAAACACAAAACTCATTCCTTCCTTTTCAGACATTTTTAATGAAAAGAAAGCCAACCAATGAAAATCAATATGAAATTGACTTTTTCAAACAAACTCCTTTGGTTCATTACATCAAACACAATTCTTAGCTTCTTTATGAATATTACCCAATGAGCTATATTGATGATGGGCTTTTCTACGTGACATTTTGATAAATTGCTGCTGTAATTCTAATATTTTTGGTATTTAGAACTGTGGATTTGCAGAGATAGAAGGGACCTTGAAGGTCATCTCTCCAACCTGCTCGTATTACAGATGAAGCTCCTGAAACCCAGTGGATTAAGTGAATTGTCTGAGATCACACAGCTGATTAGTGGCAGTCCCAGGACTAGAAAACAGATTTTCTGATTTCTTGTGAGTGGGCATGATCTTACTTAAAAGATTTATTTCTAAGTATGCGATATAATATTATAATGAGAATGATTCACATTTATATAGTACTTAAAATTTATTGAATGATTAATTCACATCTTTGTGGATTATTCCCATTTCTTGAATGAGAAAACAGAGACTAGAGAAATGAAGGGAATTGCCCAGCCCCTATAGCTACAATAGATGGAGTCAAGGCTCATGCTCAGGTCTTCTGAATTTCAATCTAGAATTCTTCTGTCTCACCAAAAATACCCTGCAAATGCCCTAAGCTTCAAACAAACAAAAGACATGACTGAACCTTGCCTCAAACATAGACAGGGTTTCAGATACCCCACTCTGACACAGATCTGAGGGCAGGATGTACATGGGGAATATGTCCCGGTTGTCTCATCAGCATCTATCTTAGGGTGAAGTGCAGAGTTCAGTGAGTTTGGTCCCAGGTATTTCCTAAGGCCTATATAGACCCGAACTTTTCATCCCATCTATGGTCAGTTCTTGGGTCCCTCTATGTGTTATCTCCCTTACTAGAATGTGAGACCCTTGAGAGCAGGGGATGTCTTATTTTTCTATTTGTATCCTCAGTACCTAACTCAGTGTTTTAAAAATAACAAGCATTTAATAAATTCATTCATTCATTCATTCATGCTTATAGTGAACATTTGACTACAAACAGGGGCCTCCAACATCAAAGGACCTTGAAGATAAGAATGCCATTTGCTTTCTACTTCCTCTGCCTCTTGGCTAAGAAATATATACCTTCTGGTTCAACCAGTTCTATGCTTCAAAGTTGCCACTTCCCCAGACAAAATGTTCTTTCACTGATACCCCATCATCTTGCCCTTCCAATCCAGTCTTCTTTTCCAGTTTGATTCCTCCACTGCCCTTCCAATACAGTGTTCATTGAGAATTCCTACTCTTGCCATTTCCTATTCATCCTAGTTGTTCATGTACATGTTTGTACATTTGTACATGTTCAAATCCCTGATGTTCAGTTTCCTCCTCTATAGAATAAAGGAGTTGAACTATGAGTGAATTTAGGAGTCATCTTTTTATGCTGATGCAAATCTGGTTCTCTCCAATAAACACTGCATTCCTGGATGCCCTCTTCAATGCCTTCTTTCATACAGTGGCCCCCCCAACTCAAAGGTACAAGAAGAGGTATCAGAATATTCCCAAATCCTTCCCTGGACCCTTCCTCTCTCATCAATATCTAGTGTTTTTCCTCCTTTGAGATCTCATCTATTCATCTATATAGATCCTTATGAATAATCTTTCTGTTTGTTGTTTAGTTGTGTCTAATTCTTCATGACCCATCTGGGGTTTTTGTGGCAAAGATACTGGAGTGTTTTGTCATTTCTTTCTACAGCTCATTTTATAGATGAGAAAACTGAAGCAAACAGTCAAGTGACTTGCCTGGGATCACACAGCTAGGAAGTGTCTCAGGCCACCTTTGAACTCATGAAGATGAGTTGTCCTGACTCCAAACTTTGTGCTCTACCTTCTGTGTCATCTAGCTGCCTCGATTGCAATCTACCTTCTTCATCATTTCAGTTCCTATATAGCAGTGTTATTTCCTATTCTAAAACCTGGCCTTGGGGATCCATATACTTACTGGTCTACCATATATTTGGGGACTTATAAACCTACTGGTGTCCCTTTCAAGACCTCAGTCTCCTAATTTATTAACCTTCTCTCCCCATGAATTTTTACTTCCACTCCCTCATCACCCTAGACAGCTATACTCATAGATCTCAATATCATTCATTACAGTACCATCTTGATGAAAGTATGTCATTTTCTTCATTGACTGTAATCTCCCAAAATTCTATTACTCTACCTGCCTCAATACCCTAATCTGATTCTTTATCCTAACTGGAGCATCCCCCAAACCCTCATCTCCAACTTAACTTTGCTCTTTTCATAGTATTGACTCTATAGTTAACCAGGTCAGCTATATATAATCACTTTCTTCTTTGTCCAGTTGTCCACTGTTTAAACCCTTCCAGTCCTCAGCTCTGGATTACTCATACTACCACCATCACTACTGCGACTGCCACCATCAGAGTCCAGCTGCATTCAAGACAAAGAGAGAACATGAGGCCATGGTGTGGGTGATACAGAAGTGACCATGCGAAAGGCTTAAAGAGTGGATGAACAAGGAAGCAAAGACATAAGCCAGAACAGGGAGGATGGTGTGGATGAATAAAGAGAGAAGAGGAGAGAGATCCTCCATTTGGGCCAACTTGGTCCCTGATTAAATGTCTTAATGTCATCTATCCATGATACACAGCACTGCCTCGTCTTCTTTGACGAGGTATCAGAATATTGAATAGAAAGTCATGGACTTTCTATTCAACTAACCAGGGCACAGCTAGGTGGTACAGGATAGAGCACCAGTGCAGGAGTCAGGAGGACCTGAGTTCAAATATCACCTCAGACACTTGACACTCATTAGTTGTGTGACCTTGGGCAAGTCACTTAACCCCAATGGCCTCATCCTGGGTCATCTCCAGTCATCCTGATGAATGCCTGGTCATTGGATTCAGATGGCTCTGGAGGAGAAGTGAGGCTGGTGACTTGCACTGCCCTCCCTCACTCAAAACAAAGTCAAGTTCAAGTCATATAATTATGTCTCTGATGGCACAGTCTTCTTCTGCAACAAAGGATGAACACACACATTCCACTAACCTCAGTGATTATCCCAAAGCTTTTCTCCTCTGCCATCTTCATTTCTTTCTAATCAGATATTTCAATCTTCTACTTTACTGAGGAAATTGAGGTCATTCTAAATAAGATCCTTTATCTTTCCAATTCCACATCTTTGTTTAATCCACTTCAACAAATAAATATCTACCATGTGCCAGGCACCACAAAGGTCCTGCAGATAAAAAGTTATTTTAAAAAAAGAAAGGAAAAAGGAAGAAAAAGAAAAGAAGGAAGGTAGGAAGGAAGAAAAAGAAAGTCCTTATATAAGGAGCTTATATTCCATTGTGAGAGTAGTACATGTGCAAAAATAAGCATAAATAAGTATAATACATGACTCAGAAAGAGGCTAAAATTTGTAAGAGGAAAGAATATAGTTTAGGTATGGCAGTACAGCCTTTGACAATGAACAAAGACAGGAAATGGAGTCCAATTTGTCTAGAAAGTACAGAAAGAGAAGGTACAAGTATGAAGTAGTATTAAAGTAGAAAGAGGAGTCAAATCCAGGTAGAACTTAAATGCCATAATGAGAAATTTGGACTTTGTTTCCAAGGCTTTGGGGAAGGAGCCAGTGAAGGATTTTGAGAGGGGAAAGTATATGATCAAAGCCCTACCTTTGGAGGATTATGTTGGCAGCTCTGTGTAACAGGAGGGATACACTAAAAAGCCAGGAGATCAAATATTGTACTATTGCAATTATCTAGGCAAGAGGTAATGAAGATGTGAACAAATGTGGCATCTGTGTGAAGAGAGAGGAGACAGATGCCAGGGAGGCTGAAATGACAAAACATGATGAAAGCAGATATGCAGGGAAATGATGGTGTTCTTAGATCAGAGCATCACAGATAATGAAATGATATCAATGATCATGCATAGTATTATACATAGAAATTTACATATGTATAAATGCATCTATGCACAGCCATAAAATATATGCAGTCTATCCATGGTTGCCTACATATATGCACACATGTATATACACATGTATTTACATATGCACATGTTCAGTGAGTAGCATAGCATCTATGTACTTAAAGGAAAAGCTAGAGACTTAGAAGGTTTTCGCTCGGGGAGGATGCTTACATAATTGACCAGATGACACCACCAACTGATAGAGAGTAGAAAGAAAAAAAAAACACTGGGTTAGTGGGTAGCAATACAGAGGGGACAGGAGAGGGGCCAGGGAGATGACCAAGTTCAGAGGTAGGGAAAAGGTGGTAGAAAGACTGAGAAAGATGAGACAAGCAGTGGAATAAAAAATGGGGCAAGTTCCTGAAAGAGGCAGGAGAAGAGTATTTGCTGACAGAGAGAACTTTCACTTCTCCTCAGAGACTGAGGAGAAAAGGGAAGCATTATTGCAATTGGAGATGAGTTGGTGAGGTAGCTTCTTCTGCATTTTGATTGTGAAGTAGGTAACAAAGCATTTATTAAACACTGTGTGCCTCAGACTTTGCTAAATGCTGGAGATTTTAAAAAAAATACAAGAAAAAAGCAAGATAATCTCTATCCTCCTAATGAAGGAAAACAATAAATAAAAGCTGAAAAATCTGAAGAGTCAGGAGCATAGCCAGGAGGAGAATGAAGGATAGCTGACCAGGCCCTGTCCCCAAAATGGGGGCACTTCAGAAGAAAATCATCAGTGGGGCAGCTGGCATCATGGAGGGATATTCCAGAATGAGAAAGCTCCTGGTACTGAGAGAAAATATCTGAGTTGTGATAGCAAAGTCCTGAGAATCAGCACAGCTAGCAGCAGAATGATATGGAGCAGAGGGTGAATTGATGTATGGTTTGAAGGAAGGCAGGGATAGATGCTCTCTAGTATCTTTTTCCCCCATCCTAAGAGAAACTTTAATCCCTTCCAGAAAAAGAAGGAGGTTAGGGCTAGAGGCTGAACTCTTCTCTCCTCAGAAAGGGGAAGTACCATGTTAGGATTATATCAGTCTGCTCCCTTAAATATTGTTAGTCAAGGGGATGTAGTTTTTAGGTTCAAGCTGAACTCTTGATCACTATTCATTAATGGGGAAAATAGCCAAGACAAAATTTCCTTCCCACCAAATATCAGTTCCGCAATGAACATACATAACAAAAAGCAAAGAAACTTATTCATCCGAGTCAATTACAAGACAGAAATCAGAGAAAATGCACGTGAGAATATTTTCCAGACAGTACAGATTGAAAGAGCTTTTCCATTGGGAATGAGGTAACTCAGCTGAACCGAGAGAGAGCGTCTCTGATCTCATCCAGAGGGAAACACTCGAAATCTGTGGTGTATCAAACGGGAGACAGGACATGATGGAGATTGCCAGCTCCTCTCCAGTTGGCTCTTCCCAGAGTTGTATTCTTTCTCCCTTGTGCTATCTAAAGAGAGATTGGCATCATCCATCTTTTTTCTCAAAGATGGAAGCTAAGAGACCCCAAAGTGATTGAAGAGGAAAGCGATTGGGTCTGTCTTCTCCCCTGCTATCACACAGTCATCTCTTCCCCTTCTGCAGGCATGGGGCATTAATCACCATCAAGGAAGACAAAATTTCATACCGATAGACTGGAGCATGTTTAGCTTGAACTTGCCCACCAAAAGGAAAGACCCTAGAAGAAAACTCACTAATGTAGTGTAGTACAGTGGAAAACAGTGATAAGAACAAGAAGAACAAGACCACAAATGGAAACAAGACCCCTGAGACCAAAGACAAACATTTTAGGTCTGAGAATATGGGTTCAAATCCTACCTTAGACAAGTGATTTTAACTTCTCCCAGCCTCAGGTTCCACACAGAAAGAGAATTGATTAGATGACCTCTAATATCCCTTTCGGCTCTAAATCTATGAGCTGAGGAACTTTATTGACCCAAAAAAGAGAGGTGGGACTTGTCCATCATCCTGGGACAAGAGAGAGTCCAAACAGCGGCCAGGACAATCCTGTTCTGGGTCATCCTTCTCTAATACCAGCAAAGTCATATGTTTGAGAAATGCTACCAATTTCATATGCAGAGATAAGTGAAAATCCATCCTATCCTTCACACATTTTTAAGCTCATAATAAGAATCCAAGCACACTATCTATTTCTGTCAGTGTGTTATTTCAATCTTCAGCCTCATTTTTTGTTGTTTTTAGATTAGATCTGTGATTGCCTTGGCCCCTGATGAAAACTCTCCATCACACATCAATACATATAGGCAACTGTTCCACCATTTATAGTCTTAAAGAATTGCCTGGGGATATGGAAAGCTTCAGTGATTGGCCAGGATCATGTAGCCAGACTGGATTAGTGGCAGTTCTTGAACCTAGCTCTTCTTTACTGCAAGGCTGACGATCAACTATGCTACCCTGCCTCGTCGCCTGTGAAAAGTGTTTGACCAGTTCAAAATGTTGGTCATCTTATTTCCTTCCTTCAAAGGAAATTCATAGATGAATCAGCCTTCACTGTTGCAGTTCTAATTGGGCAAAAATCATCACTGAGTGTTTATTTTGTTTTTTATTTTAAATTTTATCTCCCTTTCTCCCACTCAACTTTCCCCACTTCCCGCTTCTATGAGAAAGAAAATAAAAGGAAAGCCCTGATTACAAATGAGTAAGTAACTGAATTGGCATCTTATTTTGAGAGGTTCATCAAAATAGACGGCTGTAGGAGGCACCTGCACTGCTAAAGGGCAGCTGCCATGGTACTAGGAGTTCTAGATTTAGAAAAAGATAGACCTGTTTTCCAATCATGTCTTTGACACATCTTAGTCATATGACTCCACAATGGTCACTTGGCCTTTCTGAACTTACCTTTTCTCATTTGTAAAATAAGATGCTGTTTGTCCTTCATTTTTGAAGTAGACCAACAACATCATGGTTGTGTTGACTCATATGAATTGGATGTACAAAATTGTACAGAGCCATCAGCCTCCCTCTCTCTTCCCAAATCATGCCAGTTCAGTGGTAGAACAAAAATCAGGACGACTGTCAATGGCCTGGCATGCAGTGGATGACCTTGGCTTCTTCGATGTCTGACCAAGCTCTAAGTGCTCCACAGCGCCTACTTCAGCCCCTTTCACGACCATTGGAACAAAATGTTCTCTTCTGCTCCTTCCACTGGCGGAAGTCTTCACTTGCTTGGGCAGACACTCCCTCATTTACTGATAAGTTTGGGACCCATTGGCTACCCTCAAACAGGGGAGAATATGAGACATAGGATGAACCTGCATTTAACCATCACACTTTCTAGGAAAGTGTTCTACTTCAATAATATCTACTATTGTAAATCTCATTATTAACATCCTCATTATAGCAGCTTATTATTGGCATTAGTGTTGTTATCAGATATTCATAGTAGGGTGAGATTGGAGAATGTAGATCATCTCTGAGTGATTTTTTCTCCTCTTTGTATAACCGTCACTGGTGCTTAGAGCCATTTCTATTATACTATGGGCAGAGCTAGACTTGTGGTGCCTTCCCTGAAGGACTTACTGACTCAGAGGAGCACAAAGAATTGGAAATGGCCTACCATTCGACACAGTGATGATGCCTCCGCCAGCCACTGCCTTCTTGTTGGAGGAGCTAATGCTGTAGTAGTACTGCTCAGATTTGGAGAGCTTTTAGGATACTGGTGTATGTTTTCTGTTCTATAAGTGATCTTCCTGCTGGGGTAAAGAGCAAGGAAGGCTAGAAGAGGGCATTGGAAACACAGGAAGCCACTGTAAACATATTTAACCAGCAACACCATTTCCCCAAAAAACAATAGTTTCTCCTTTGCAGCTCATCATTCACATACACACACACAAATACACACACACACAAAAAAACCCCAGACTGAACAGTGACAACAACAAAATTCGCTCCAATCTAGTCATTGCCTCTCTAGAGATGCTCACTACTTATGTGACCTTGAGAAGACCCCTTAACTCCTCAGTGACTCAATTTTCTTATTTGTAAAATTAAAAAAAAAAGATTGGACTGGATGATTTCTGAGGATGCAGTCATTTCTAAATTTGTGATCCTATTATCCAACTCTCTCTGCAAAGAAATAGGCTGTCATGAATATTCTATATTAAGACTGCTTTTTATTTTTCTAATGTTGATTTATCAGCAGCTTAAGTACTAATATTCACAGATAAGCCATGAATTCTGGTCGTTACTGGTGGCTCGCTGGAACAAGGTCAACACCATTTTCTGTCGTTGTGTGATGATGAGACAGAAAATGGCATCTTGATGAGGTAAAGGGAATTCTTTTGTTTTTTGTCATTGTATTATTATTCATGCCTAACAGAGAAGCTTTTACAGAGTGGGTGTCATTGGACAAAATGAATATGCAACTGAATTACATTTTGTTACAGAGAAAGGGCAAGGACTAGTCATTTTTGTTCACTTCCTATTAAGCACCTGCCTTATTCAAGGCATTTGCCTAGGGATTAGGGACACACAGATTGCAGTGTACTTGTGTTATCCATAAAATCTTTTATATCTCCACACTTAGAAAAACTTGTAGATAATTTTCTAACTCATTTTAAAACCTTTTTAAATGAGTTTCAATAGGTTTTGAGCTCTTTTAAAATTTAAATGAAAAATACAAAAATTCAACACCTTCCAAATGTCTTATAACTAATAAACCTCAGGGACGTTGGATATTTACTAACTGACTTTCAACAAAGGTTTCTGTATAATGGATGGATGGGACTGAAAATGCATGCTAATGCCTTCATAATGTAGTAAGGATCATATTCTCTGGATAGTGCTTGAAACTAACCTGTTAACTTCCAGGAATATATGTAGTTCAATACTGAAGGGGCTGGTGCTTTGGGATGCCTGGACATTCCATCAGTGGAGGGAAAGAGAGAGCTTCTGATCTCTTCCTTTTTACAGAGGGAAAATCTGTGGCAAGTAACTCTTAGTTTCTGGATTTGACCATAAGGGAAAAGAAGCCTGACACATTGTTCTCACTCCTACAGAAATGACTAATTCCTACCATAGCCAAGGGGCTGACTAGGTAAACCTGAGACTGGATTTTAATTTTTGTCTACCTGCTTTTCAGTTTTTCCTCTGAGTATAGGTAATGGGGCAGAAATCCTGAGATGGCTGTTTACAAGCCTGGAAGCAACCTTGTGAGTTCCAAAGGTTGGGAGCATCTCACTTGTTCTTGGCAACTACTCTGGTGTTGCTCTGAGATGAATATCAGCTACAGGATGGACCCAAATCTTGGCCTTGATGTCTAGAAGATGTAGCCTGGAGGAAATTATTTGGAGAGTGCAGAGACAAGATGAAGTGAAATGGAGATTCAACAGTCTTACAAAATGGGTAATTTTTTTTATATTTTAAGCACAGCAAAACAGTAATTTTTAGTAGTTTTGAGAACTTGACCTTTCACTTGATTCATTTGAAAGTTGTTGGTGTCAACAGAGAAATGCTCAAGTCTCTCTATAAAACAAAAACAAAATAAAACAAAACAAAACTATAGGCACCATTATGAATATCATTGCCAGTCAACGTAGTCAAGTGAGAAAGGATATGGAATTTTGGTCCTTTACAAATCCAATTCAGTGTCTATTTCCACCTCATTTAAACAGGGGTCACAATATGTAGTCCTTGGAATTGTTGGAAGGTAGCACCCTATTAAGCTGTAACCTAAAACCTTGAAACCTTAGACCTTAGCACATAGTAGGTGCTCTTTAAATGCTTATTCCCCTTCTTCCTCCCCTTTTCCCTGTAGGGATGGGGGTTTAGATCAAATGTTTCATTGTAATAGGGCCCTCATAGGTGAGGAAACTCCCTCTACCAAAGCTGATCAGTAGTTTCTGTCTAAGCAGCAGTCTTAGAGAGTTGCCCAGGGCACAGAGGGAATAAGTGATAGACCTTTGGTCACACAGCAAGCTTAGGTCAGAATTAGAATCTGAGCCAAGATCTTCCAGGTTTTGAGACCAACTTTCTAGTTTTAATACCATATTGTCTCTTTAAAAAGAAAAATGTTTTATTTTTTAAAACCAACAAAATACTAAAGAGAGAATTAAAACCCAAACCAATGAAAAGTATAACCATTGACACGTGGCAAGCATGATTAATGAGATAATGCATTGTTCCTACATTAGGTGGGAGCATAGAGAGAGCCTGTTGTGGAAGAGTTTTGACTAAGAGTCAAGAGCACTGGATTGAATGAATAAATGAATGAATGAATGAATCGTTGATTAAGCCCTTATTATGGGAACAGCATTGGGCTACATGCTGAGAATACAGACAGTAAAGCCACAATTCTTGTTCTCAAGGATCTCACATTTTAATGGGGAAAACAAAAACAAATGACCAATTCTCATATTCCTTAGGGTGGAATGGAAAAGTAGACAGATTTTTCTTCCTTGATGTGATTTCCACCAACTAAATCATATCGGCTTTTGATGTTGAAACATTTGATCATGCTGAGGATTTTGGTGACAAGGCCTTTCCTTTCTGGGTCTTCAGTCACCATGACTGAAACCCTGATGAGCCTGCATCTCTCCATATAGGTTGCTTCACAGAATGATGGCTAAGGGAAGTGTGCTACAATCCTTGCATTCCCAAAGCTCTTGGCTTGAGTCCTGTCTCCGTTAGAGACAAGTAAATGGTGATAAGGTGGTGGTGGGGATTTGACTTGTCTGGAATCTGCTGCTTCCTGTCTTTCCTTTAGGACATCTTGCTTCCTCAGCTAGGCTGGCTTGCCTGCCCTATGCATGGTTCTAATCTCCACTCTGCCCCTTAACCACTATGTGATCTTAGGCATTTACCTAATTTTGGTGGGTCTTGTGTTCCAAGGAGGTTGGACAAGACAAACCTTATGTTCCCCATTGATTTTAGAATTCCTTGATTGTATGAGATAGAGGTATGTATATAGATATGAAATCATCTGGATTTTCCAGATATGATTTCCATATGTAATTTCCCCCAACAAGAGAGCAAGTATGTTATAAGGAACACTGAATCGGATGATGGTATAATGGTAATTTAAATGGGAAGATCTTTCCCATTCATGAATAGGCCAGTGTGACCTGCCTGCATCACATGGAAGTCTGAGTCACATGAATCTGTGGTGGCTGAAGGGGTAGAACAGGAAGAGGCAGAGCTAAAAAGGAGTGAGTCATGAGAGCAGTCAGAGCTAGGAAGGATGCGGGCAAACAGACAGCTAAGTTCCTGAGTGTTTATTGTGGGAAGGCCCCAGCATGGAAAAGGCTTGGGGATGGTATTGTTCTCTGCATTGTTACTGTGTATAGATTTTTGTAACTATGACGGATTTGGCTTTCTGGTGTTTGAATAAATGTTTTGGTTCTGTCTTCCGTGTGGATAGTCTATTGTATTTCATGATTCAGAATGGAGCCAGGATATTCATGGCTGTCATAGGTGTTGTGAGTATTACCTTGGTGCTACAGATGGAAGTCTGTGCCTTATTTGGTGTCTGTCACTAAGTACTCAGGTGAATCAGTGTCTCACAGTGAATCACAGAACAGATATCTGTTGTATGACTAATAAGTGAATAAACACACTTGGTCAAAACACCTAAAATCTTCATCCTTTCATCTACAAAATAAGAATAATAGTATCTTCCCTTCCTTGAAGGCTGTCAGGGACAAATAAGATAGCAGATGTAAATGTCTTTTGAAAGACAAAACAGTATTCAAGTGAAGTTATACTAGTCCATCTTCTGGTAGAGCAGCCTCTATCCCCTCTACTGAACTAGTGAGAACACCCAGTTAGGGGGACAATGTGCCGTGCATGAAACCAGGAACATTTAGGTTTGAAATCTGTCTTAGACACTTAATAGCTGTGTGTTCTTGGTAAGTCACTGATTCTATCCAAGTCTCAGTTTCATTATGGGGGGAGGGGGTAACAATTTCTGTAAACCCTACTTCAGAAAGTTGTTAGAATAAAAGTATTTCATATTGATGAATTGTTTACAAAAATTTTAAGGGGTAGGTAAATGCTTTACTTTTCTTATCATTTACTTGTAATTTATGGAATAAAACAAGAATTTCATGTATTATATTTTTTATTATACTGCACATATATCATGTACAACTTGCTATCATTCCTTTTAAATATATAATAAAACTATAGTATAAATATATATTTTTCTCTTTTTTCCTTTTGTTTTTCCTCCTCACTTGCCCGAGGTATGGGTACCATTACACACAAATAGGTACACACACACACACACACACACACACACACACACTATTCTACACAGACTTCTATTTATCAGTTCTTTCTTTGGATCTCCTCTTGTTGATATTTTGTCTGTCTTAGATTGACTTGTTACTTTATTTTAAGAAATATTTAAAGTACAGCTTGGAAATTCCAAGCAACACATGAGTGTTTAAAGCATGCAGTGAACCCAATAATAGTTGGAAGAAAAGGCACCAGGAAAGCTAGTGACTTATTGAAGTACACATCCTGAAGGCTGGAGGGGCAGTGGGTAGAAAAATAATTTGAGGGTCAAATAATTGCCTGTTTTGAGAAAGATTTTATTCTTTTAAACTTTGTGTTAGGAGATTTCCAAATTGGTGTGTATGTGTGTGTGCCTCTGTATTTGTGTGCTTGTGTGTGCGTATGTGTGTGTATGTGAGTGTGCGCATGTGTGTGTATGTGAGAGTGTGTGTGTGTGTGTGTGTGTGTGTGTGTGTGTGTGTGTGTGTGTGTAAGGCCAGGCATTGATCCATCTTCGAAAGAACAGCTTGTTTAAGTCTCCAATTGATATTCTCATCAGTTCCTCATTTATCTTTGAGTGTCTCTAGGTGATTGACTCCTTGACAACAGAAACAGATGCTGCCTGGGAAGTCCATGAAATTTGTTGTGAGAGAGGGAGGGAGAGGACAAGGGAAGTTCAGTCTTCACTTCCATTAAGGCAACATCCATTCCTTCTGAGCTCAGGCGATTTGGCCAGATGGGTTCAGCTGCAAATGGGAATATAAGAACAGAAGGGATTAGAGCTTCATGGGAAAAAAGAAAAGGATATCTCAAGCAGCTTTTCAGGCTTATTAAGGGCACTAGGAGCCATTTAAAGGACTTTTTGGAAACTTTAAAGGGTGATATAAATGCCAGATATGAGTACTACTGTTATTATGATATAAAATAAGATAATTGAATATAAAATTATACAGTACAAGATGAAACTTATAATAATTGACCCCAAAAGCCTGATCTAGCTTCTCTATTGTAAGGGTGATGCAATGGATCATAAATTTAGAGCTAGAAGGAACCTAAGAGGTCATCAAGTCTAGTGGCCTCATTTTATTTAATTTCTAAAAGTATTTTACTTTTTCCCATTACATGGTGAAACAATTTTGACTATTTTTTTTTTAATTTTGAGTTCCAAATTCTCTTCCTCCCTCCTCTTTCCCCTCCTTAAGAAGGCAAGTAATTGGATATGGATTATACATATGCAGTCATGTAAAACACACACACATACACACGCAGAGAATCCAAAAAATACAAGACAAATAAAATTGTCGTCGTTGTTTTAAGGATGCTTTGATCTTCGTTTAGACTCCATCAGTTCTTTCCCTGGAGGTGAACAGGATTTTTCATTGTAAGTCCTTTGGAATTATCTTAGATGATAGTATTGCTGAGAAGAACAAAGTCATTTTCAATTATTTGTGGCATAATATTTTGTTACTGTTCTCCTGGTTCTGCTCATTTCACTTTGCATCAGTTCATGTAAGTCCTTCTAGGTTTTTCAGAAAGAATTTTGCTTATCATTTCTTATAGCACAATAATATTCCATCACAATTATATACTACAACTTGTTCAGCCATTCTTCAACTAAAGAGCATCTCCTCAATTTCCAATTCTTTGCCAAGAGAAAAGAGGTGTGGTAAATATTTTTGTACTTATACGTCTTTTCCATTTTTTAAATCTTTTTTGGGGGAAGGGGTACATACCTAGCAGTATATCAAATGATATACATGGGTTTATAGCCCTTTGGGTATAGTTCTAAATTGCTCTCCATAATGGTTGCATCAGTTCATACTACAATCAGTTCTACTAACAATGTAACTAGTGTTAGTGTTCTGATTTTCCCACATGCCCTACAGCTTTCTCCTTTTTTCTTTACCATTATGTTAGTCAATCTGATAGGTGTGAGGTGATGCCTCAGAGTTGTTTTAATTTTCATTTCTCTAATTAATAGTGACTGAGAGAATTTTAAAAATATGAGTACAGATAGCTTTGATTTCATCTGAAAATTACCTGTTCATATTTGTTGACTATTTATTAATTGGATGACTCGCATTTTTATAAATTTGACTTAGTTCCTACAAGAGAATTGAGGGCTATATAAGAGATACTTGTTATTAAAAAAAAATTCTCCCCGTTTTCTACTTTCCTTCTAATACCGTTACCATTGGTTTTGTTTGATCAAAACCTTTTTAATTTAACACAAGTAACATTATCCATTTTATATTCTGTAATGCTCTCTATCTCTTGTTTGAACATATATTCTTCCCTTATTCACAGATCTGACAAGAAAGATATCCCATGCTCCCCAACTTTTCATATGGTATCACCCTTTCTGTCTAACTCATATACCTATTTTGACCTTATCTTGGTATATAGTGTGAAATGTTGGTCTATACCTAGTTTCTGCCAAACCGTTTTCCAGTCTTCCCAGCAATTTTTGTCAAATAGCGGTTTCTTGTCCTAAAAGCTTGGATCTCCCGGCTTGTCAAACACTAGATTACCGTGGTCATATATTATTACCATGTACGGTGTACCTAATCTCTCACTGATCCACCACTATTTCTTAGCCAGTACCAGATTATTTTGATGATTACTGTTTGATATCTTGTCTGGCTGGACTCATTTTATACAGGAAAAGCAAACAAACAAACAACTGAGGCCCCCAAAGGTCCAGGAATACCCAAGATCATGTAGCTAGGAAACCCTTGCAGCAGGATTTGGACCAAAGTGTTCCGAGTCCTATCTCTTATACCACTCTGCCTTTCAAGATTATAGAGTACCTATCAGGAAATTCTGGGGAATTTGTATGCCTTGAAAACGCAATGAGAAATGAAAAGGCCTGGTCAATGGAGTTCTATCAATATTCTAGATCATTTTAGTACCTTGGTCTCACTAAAGTGAGCACAGATATGTATGCCTGAAATTGACTGGTTTTATACATATATATATATATATATATGTATATAAAACTAGTCAATTATATATATATGTATATGTATATGTATATATATATGTATATGTATATGTATATGGGTATGTGTATATATACATGTGTATGTGTGGAGTCATAAGGGGAGTGTGTATACCTTCCCCCATGACTACATGATAACAAAACTTAAAATATCTTAGTAGCTATAGGCTTGGAATCCATTCTACTTTTTGTGGGTCAATGATATCTTCAACTTAATTATACAAATATATATTTTTAATATCTAGCTAGTATTCAAAGTAGAAAACTTGAGTGCCATGTTGTCCAATTGAACACAACAAAAAAAGCCAACATGTGAAATGAAATCCTGAAAATGGGGCACATGTAAGGTATTTTAGAATAACAAAAAGCATATGGAAATTGTTGGATACCCTTAATCAACAATTGATAATAAAGATTAACGTGTATATAGTGCTTTCAAGCATGCAAAGTATTTTCTGTGTGTTATTTCATTTGATAACTACAACCCTATGAGGAACAGCCAGTGGATAGAACACCAGTGCAGGAGTCAGGAGGACCTGAGTTCAAATCTCACCTTATACACTTGACACTCCCTAACTGTGTGACTTTGGGCAAGTCACTTAACCCTAATTGCCTCATCCTGGGTCATCTCCAGTCATCCTGATGACTATCTGGTCACTGGATTCAGATGGTTCTGGAGGAGAAGTGAGGCTGGTGACCTGCACAGCCTTCCCTCACTCAAAACAAAGTCAAGTGCAAGTCATGTCATCATTTCTCTGAGGGTGTGGTCTTCTTTGGCAACAAAGGATGAACACACAACCTTGTGAATTAAGTGCACAATTAAGATGCTCATTGTACATCTATGCCAACTGCTGTAAGGAAAAGTTAAATGAATTGAAACATTGTAAGAATCTGAAACAGAATTTGAACTTATCTTCCTGGCTTTGATTTCAGCACCCTGCTTCACCACTTGGCTGCACCGTCTTAAAAACAAAACCTAAAAGGTTAACATGACAAAGGAGTTAAAACAGTGCAAATACAAAATAAGCCAGTTCATATAAAAATAAACCATTTGACATGGAAAATCTTTACTACAGAAACTTGAGAAACAAAGAAATTAGAGGAGAATTAACTTTCAAAAAAGAAAAATGTGGAAAATTTCTAAACTCGAAGCCCAAACCAAACAAAATACAAGCTGGCATGCTTGAGAAACATAGAGTCTGTGCACCATTAATCAAATGAATGAGAGAACAGTTTTGCAGAGAGAGGGAAGGGCATAGCATTTACATGGTACCCCATACTTTGCTAAGCATTTTTTGCACTTATCTCATTTCATGCTCATAACAACCTTGTGAGGTAAGTGCTACTACCATCCCCAATTTGTAGTTGAGGAAACTGAGGCAAGAAGTAGTTAAGTGACTTGCCCAGAGTCTCACAGATAATAAGTACTTGAGGCCAGATTTAAATTTAAATTTTCCTAACTGTAAGCCCAGCTCTATGTCCACTGTGTTAACGGCTATTAAGATGGTGACTGAAACTAACTTCTCTGCAAAGTTGAAAAGTTTGATGGTGAAGGGGGGAGCACAAATAAAACCCAGAGGTATTATCTAGCATGAGAGTGCCTGAATTCTTAGCAAAATATCTAACCTGCTTCTTCTCTGATGGAAGCCTAATTCAGCATTGATTAACAGAAGGCATTGCAAATATATTTTCAAAATGTGAAGATACCAATGATCCTTCCAAATATAGGCCAATTATTTCTTTATGTGATGTATAAGAAGCATTCACAACTTGAGAGATAAAAAGAGACCGAGAGACAGAAAGAGAGAGATGGGTGGATGGACAGATAGATAGATTGATAGATAGACAGACAGACAGACAGACAGATAGATAGATAGATAGATAGATAGAGAAAACAGCATATTGGCTGGGGAATAGAGAGGATATATCAAAATGTCCCAGGGATATAAAGATTAAATTACTTTAAATTCAACAATTATTGAACAAGCTGCCTGGAGTATTTTCCTTACCATTCACACTATTTTTCTTGATTGTCACAGATCACTTTACTCATATGTGTGCTCCTGTCTTGTTCATTTTTGGCAAATAAACCAATAGACCAAAGTATGGCGAGACTATGCAAGTATTTAATGTCTGTATGGAAAATATTCTCAATTTTACATATGGAGCCATTATAATAATATGAAGAACAACTGATCTAAAGTGTGACCTTTTTCAGGGAGATTCTTTAAGCCTGTTATAGTTCTGCATAGCTTTACATTCAATATCATCACTCGAATACAACTGTGGAAGGCTTCCAAAATAAAGAGGTAGTTGAAGCACACCTAATTAATCAAATGATATACAAGTGTTATCAAGCTATAGAGAGCCACAAGGAAGAAAAATCATGAAATAGCTGCTATGATTGGTGGACTCTCTCCAACAATATAAACTATTATTTTCTTCTTGATATATCTGAAATTCTTAACTTATGCTATGTTAGATAGAGAGTGAAGGCCTTAAGTTTGAATCTGGAGGTGAAATTGAACCAGTAGACATAGATATCAAAAATAGTTTGTTCTCTTTCAGGGCAAAGCACAGTTGGGATAAGCTTTTCATGGAGATAACTGTGCCTGGATATATTGAATGGAATACTGAAACCAAAGCTTAGTGGAAAGAGCATGTTTACAGGAATTAGTACCTCTATACTATTAGATGTGGTGTCAATAGTCAGTAAACCTTTGTTAAGTACCTACCACGTGTCAGGCACAATAACAAACATTGAGGATACAAATATGAAAAAAGAAAGATAGTTCTGCCCTTAAGGAGCTTATAATCTAATTGGGGGGAACAACATACAGAAGATTGAAAATCTAGATGCTGATGGATAGGAAAGGTAGAAGTCAGAAAAGTCCCATAGTAGTACAACCAGGTGAGAAATGAAATGTCTAATCTGATCTCCATCCTTAAATGGAGGTTTTGGCCATCAAGACTCCTTCTCCCAGTTAGAGGGTCAGAGTGATGAGGCCGAGGATAAAGGCTGACACAATCTCACAGGGTATGTCCACTTTGAGAATTGTAGAATAGACCATGATTTATTTGGAAAATATCCTGATAAAGCCTGAGTAATATTAATAAAGCACCAAGTTTGTAATGCTAAGGTGGTGCAGTGGTCGCTTGGTCATTTTTCAGTCATGCCTGATTCTTTATAACCTTATTTGGGGTTTTCTTGGCAAAGAGACTGGAGTGGTTTGCCATTTCCTTCTCTAGCTCATCTCATTTTAGAGATGATGAAATGAGGAAAACAGGGTTAAGTGACACAGCTATTAAGCTATTCTGAATTCAGATTTGAGCTCACCAAGATCAGTGTTCTGTGTCATCTAGCTGCCCCAGTGCTAAGGTAACTATATGAATATTACCATGTCCTCACCAGTAAGAAGGAAAAGTATTGAAAGACTTGGATGGAGTACATGGAAAACAGGTCAAAATTCTGCAGGGTTTTTTTCAACCAAGCAGACACCTCTACACTAAAGAATGATTAATAAAAATTATTCCCCAGTGCATTTGATGAATGTAACTGACAGAAGCTTATCTCCTTATGAGGCCTTTAAAATAGCTAAGATTCCAAAATCCAATCAAAAGGGTCTCCATGGGTGGAATCTTCAGGAACTTAGCCAAATATATAACAAAAATTCAACATCAACTGGCTAAGTCATGTGGATTTATTTATAACAATCCATGAAGCCACAAGAAATTATAAAACAGTTCTCCTCTAGGAGCCCAGACTTAATGATCAATGGAAATTATGCGAGGAACCAGTAGAACTTGTCCATCACTGCAGGCTATAAATTGTAGCACTATCTACACACCTAAGACATGACCTAGTTTCTAGGACTATACATAAAAGACTCCCAATCTTTTGTGGACTGAGGGCTGGCAATTCCCTATTTTACAAGTACAAATCTCAAAATATCCTAGAGAAATCCACTAATAAATACACTTGAACTAGACCCTTACAGATTGCTCTGTTGTCTACAATTATATTAGCGATGGATAAAAACTTAAACACAACTTTAATAGATATTACTGTGTCAATACTCAATATCTCTAAGCCAAATTGAAGAAAAAGGCTTCAAAATATAGAAACCTAATAGCAGATGACCAATCAGGTGGGAGATTATAAGATAGACTTCATTTATGTTATCCCGTCTGTTGATATAGCTGTACCAAAGATGCTTTCAGTGAGTCTAGGAGGGTGACTTTAATTTTTTTCTTTTATTTAATTGCAAAAACATCATAATTATTGTATTTATCTACGCAGTACTTTGAAAAACATTAAATATCTGTGTACATAGATATACATATGTATGTCTATGTACAAACATGTATATGTATGTGTTTGTTTATAATTTTAAAACCTGGATAGTGACTTGTCTCATGACCATTTTTCTCTGAACTCCATTGAAAATTATGAGAAAAAGACAGTAATGGCGATGGTCCTCCTTCCTTAGTAAGAGAATAGATTTGGTGATGATATTGGACCCCTTTTGGGTCCCATTTTCATTCCTCATTTCCATAAAGTTATACGAGTGAACTATTAGTATTTTCTTTTGAAAGTCTTTTTATTCCCACGGCAAATTTAGGGCCATCAAAGAAAGTGTCTATCATCCCCTATGTTCATCCTCCTTTGCATGGCTAAATTCCCTGAGAAGACAGTCTACATGTCAACACTTCCTCTTCCCTTTGTCTTACTCCCTTCACAATTTCCTGCTGTCTGACTTCTGAAAGTATACCCTGTAAAATGACCAGTGATCTCTGGCATTTTTTCTCAGTAATCACCTTTCTAGACCTCTCTGCAGCCTGTGACACTGATCATCACCCTGTTTTCCTTGATATTTTTTTCTTTCTAGGCTTTCCTGATACCACTCCCTCAAGGTTCTTCTCCTACCTACCTGATAGCTCCTTCTCAGTCTCTTTTGTTGAATATTCATCTAGGTCATTCCCTCTAACCAAGGCTTGTTATTGGACCCTCTTGTCTTGACTATTTCACTTGATAATTTCATCAGTTCTTAGAGATTCCATCATCTCCATTCAGATTTACTTATCCATCCCTAAGCTCTCTCCTAACTTCCAGACTTGCCTTTTCAATTGTCTATCAAACACTTTGAATTAAATGTCTCATAGACATCTTAAAATTCAACATGTCCAAATTTGACATCTTCTTTGTCCCCTCACAACTTCTCCTCTTCCTAACTTTCCTATTACTGTCAAGGTGCTACCATTCTTCCAGAACCTACATTCATAGACATGATGTCATACTTGACTCCTCTTTTTTACCACCCAAGTTGCTAAGTGCTGTTAATTCTACCTTCAAAATTTCTCATAAATACCCCTTTTCTTTCCTCTGAAACTGCCACAACCTGGATACAATCCCTCATCACCTTATGCCTTGACTATTACAATAGCCTTCTGGTTAGCCTTCTTGCATCAAGTCTTTCCCCACTCCAGGCCATCCTCCATTCATCTGTCAAAATGATCTTTCTTAATTGTATGTTTCACCATATTGCTGCCCTCCCTCAAAAAACAAACAATCCAACAGCTCCAGTGGCTGCCTATAACCTACAGGATCAAAAAATAAAATTCTCTGGCATTGAATTCCTTTCATTATCTCCCTCCCTACTGTCCCAGTCTTCTTAAATTTTAAACTCATATTCCCCATGTACTCTGCAATCCAGTGATTCTGGTTTACTTGTAAATTTTTCCAACAAGATACCCCATCTCCCAACTCCACACATTTTCACTCATTGTCCCCCCATTCATGGTATTTTCTCCTTCCTGGTATTTATCTTCTAGTTTCCTGGCTTCTTTCAAGTGCCTGTCAAAATCCTTTCTTCTACAAAATGCTTTTCTAGTCTCTCTTAATTCTGGTGCATATGTGAGTATATGTTTTTTCATACAGAATTGTTTGCATGTTTTGTCCCCCATCATACTGTGAGCTAATTGAAAGAAAAAGCTATTTTTGCCTTTCTTTGCACACCAAGTGCTTAGCACAGTTTGATTCACAGTAAGCACTTAATAAATGCTTGCCAACTTGACTTTACTTCCTTGATTCCCAGTTTCCATATCTATAAGAAAATGAGTTTAGGTAGAAGGACTCTGAAGATTTTTCTGTATATTTGTGACCTTGATCCTAAAGTCACAGTATCTGAATCTAGAAAAACTTCCCAGTGAATTCCACATGGAAGAAATTTGATGGGAGACGATGAAAATAATGGAAAACCAGAGCTGCTCTGAAGCTTGGATGCTGGAAACATTGCTGTTGGTTTCTGCCCCTCTTGTTTATAGTTGATGGTTGTAGAGCAAGAATTATTCATTGCCTTGAATGTTAGTATTGGAGTAGACACTCCTTTTGTTCTAAAGAGCAGAGGAAATATTTCCCTTCAGCAAAATGAACAATCTTGTAAGTGTGATTTCTACTTATAGAACATGAAATACATATGTTTCAGATTTTTAAGCAAGAGAAGAGCCAGAGAAAATGAAATTAAAGGACAAAAGGAAGAGAAACATGTCTTCAATGAAAACAGAAAATACCCAAGAAACATTTCAGAACCACTCAGGGGAAGGAAATTGTTGACAAATAAGGAGAGTTACCATCAAACATACACACACACATGCACGTACACACACACACACACACATTTCACATGTAATTTGTCTTTAGAAGCAATAAAAATTGAATCAAAGGAGGAAAGGAATTGCATAATTCAGTTTAATCAGGTGGACTGGATAAATATTAAATGTAAGACCCCAGGGAAGTTATTTAACCTCTCTGATCCAGGCAGCTCTCAACTACTAGAAACTGAAGACGAGATGTATTGGTCAAGGGCGTTTCTTCCCTTAGAGCAATAATTGTATTGAAATCACAATACTAGTTCCAGCTCCCCCCATTATCCTCCTCCCAAAAAGAGATAAATCAGGTGCGGAGGAAAACATAGCCAAAGTTAAATTCGTAATTATAGACTAACATCAAACAGACACTTCTTGCAAACTCTTGCAACACAACATCACCAGAGAAAGTCATGGGTGGTGATAATGGAATTAATTCTGCTCTATTAGAAAAGGATGAATCCAGAAAGTCATTTGTTGTTTTTGTTGAGTCATTTAAGTCCTGTCTGACTTTCAGTCTTCATTTGGGATTTTCTTTGCAAAGGTACGGGAGTGGTTCACCATTTCCTTTTTCAGTTCATTTTTTTGTCAGATGAGGAAACTGAAGCAAACAGGGTGGTTAAGTGACTTGCCCAGGGTCACAGTAAGTGAAGCCAGATTGAAACTCAGGAAGATGTCTTCCTGACTTCAGGCCTGGTACTCAATCTACTGCACCATTTACAAATTTATTTACTTATTTAGTTAGTTATTTAGCTTCTTTAAACTTATATCTTTCAGGTTTTTCCTTCTCTACACACACTTAATGTTGCTGCATGATACTTTCTACCCTTGGATGCCACAAACTCACTGTTCTCTCTTTGAAATGCTTGATGATTCTTTTCTAGAATGGGAGGGGGGACAAATTAGTACATAGTCAACACCACAGAAATTGAACACGTATGACACAAGCAGGTATTGTTTGTCCTTCATTTTCTAAGAGGACGAATGCCATCATGGGTGATGTATCGACTCTTGCATGAATTGAATTTAGGAGAGGCAAAGTTGTAGAGTCATCTTCCTTACTCTTTCTCCCAGAGTTACCCAAGTCCAGTGATAAGACAAAAGTCAGGACAACTGAAGATGGCTTGGCATGCAGTGGATGACCTTTGCATCTCTGATGTCTGACCAAGCCCTAAGCTTTCCACATTGCCTGCTTTAGTAGCCTTCATGGCCATTGGAACAAATTGTTCTCATTAGATGACTCCAGGGGAAGTCTTCACATGCTTGGGGAAGACATCCCTTCAACTCACCAAAGGGTTTGAGGCCCATTTGTTACCTTCAACCTCATTTAGACCATTAGCCAAGGGAGTTTTACTGGAGTGTGGCCACTATGCATGCTACTGTACTTGGAGTCATCAGTGTTATCTGAAGGTATCTGAAAAAGGGTTCAACAAGCCTTCATGCCAGAGGTGCTAGTCCTCTTTGAACACCTCATACATAAGGTACATATATAAGGTATGTAGCTCTGTGGATTAGGAAGGACAATTTAGAAGGTGGTGCTTAGGTTCAGTTTTGAAGGAAACCAGTAATTCTAAGAGGTGAAAATGATGAGTGCATAGCAGGAATGATGGGCAGCCAATGAAAGGGCACAGAGATGTGGCAGCTGGAATGGCATGTGTAAGTAACCACAAATAGTATGTGAAAGGGAGTGATGACTTCCAGGGAGGAAATGGTAGGTTGAGGCTTTAGATGCTGAACAGAGGAATTCATATTTGATGCTAGAGGCAACAGGGTACTAGTGATGGGCATTTATTGAGTAGGGGAGAAATGGAGCTGAACGTTAGAGGGAAAATTGGCATCTGGGTGGAGCATAGGTCAGAGAGGGTAGATACTTAAGGAAGGGAGATTAGTGAGGGTGGTATTTCAATACTTAAGGGGAGAGATGCTGAGAGCCTGACATGAAACAGTGATTTTGAGAGGGAAGAGAAAAAGATGCATGATGAAGAAAGGTAGGTAGGATTTAGCAACTGAGCTTTGGTGTTGTGAGGGTATGAGAGTTAGGTCTCAAGGATGACATCAACTTTGACAATTATATTAGAGCAGGGAATGTTCACACTAATGAGATCATGGATCTATTGGAGGGCTAGAAAATTGAAATTAAGTTGTATCAGTTGCCCTTTAAGGAAGAATGGTAATACATTACCTCTTGCTTCATGAAAGGTTACTATTGTAATCATTGAAAGACCATACATTTTCTAAAGAATTATTTAAATAGCACATCCCTCTTCTCTCAGTTTTGAGATATAACTCATCTATATTTTCATATCCAAACAAATCAATATGTCATTAGCTCCTAAGAAGCAAATGCTAGTTTAATATTTCATTTTAGGACAAATGGGGAACAGTATTCAAGTGTAGTATGTGTGTGTTTGTGTGTATGTGTGTGTGTGTGTGTGTGCTAGAGATAAGGATAAGTGGTTACACAAAGGAACTGCTGCCTAATTAATTTCCCTTTCACCCACTTGAACAAATTAAAGAATGCAGTGTACAAATAGCACACACCAGAGGTGCTGAGGCCTTAAAAAGAATATTAAAAAGTGTTTAGAGTTTGTTACTCATTTAGGGAGAGGGAGGACTTTCTTCAGTCAAATTTGTTGGAATTACAGGGTAGTTGACCACTGGCTGGACAAATAATCAGTTATAACCTTGGTCCCTCTTAAGAAGCAAGACAGTCTCTAATGAGTGAGTCATGGCCTGAGAGAATTCTGCTGATGGAAAGGTTTGGCAGTCAAAGAGTAAACCAACTGAAGAAGCAACTATGAGAGAGCTCTAGTGTTGGGGGAGCTTCAGCAGTAAAGAAGGAAGCCAAATATGGGAGAAGAACCCCATCCTGAAGAGGAAACATTTCCTGGCCTTTTCAGTGGAGATTTCTCTCTCCCCTCCCTCCCATCTGCCATGAAGTCTTATAGTGAAATTGCTTACCCAGTAGGAGAAATAGTGGCCCAGCAGGGAGAAGATTCAGGGAGCCCAGCAGATGGATGTACCCAACAGAAGGATGCACCCAACAGAAATGTTGCACCCAGCAGGTACCAGTAGGAAGAGACTGATGAGAAAAGAAATGCTATCAGGGCCCTGAAGCATCAGAGGAGTGAATTGGCCTTACATATTTTCCTTAAATGTACACTTCTCTACTACTGTGTCTATGTGTGTGCCCACTCTTCCTAGTGATGTTTTATGTAGTTATTGAGAAATGTGCCCCAGGCTTATGGTGGGAATGGCTTGTCATTATTTGGACTATGTCCTTTCAGCAAATGCCTTTTCTTTAGAATAATTGTATCAATTGGCTAATTCTTAAAGGTAAAAATACTGGTGGGGGTTCCTGAGTTACAATTTTAGGGGTAGGGATCCAAAGAGTACCTTAACTTAGAGTAGTCATTCACCCCCAGGAGAACCAACCTATGGTTGTTACAGTAGAGGAGTCAGAGAAGATGCTTCACAAAAATGGAAGAACCCCCTTACTCCAGACAAATAACCTATTCTCCACAGAACTGAAAAAACGTCCAAAAGGAACATGTTTCATGTTTTAAGCTGTCTGTGAGAAAAAAGAAAAAGTACTCCAATTTTTTGGCCAAGAGGGTAGTATTCTCAGTAGAGTGCTTCATTTTTCTAAAAAAGAAGAAAAATGCCTCTCATGTGGTCCTTGAGGATGATGAGCTCAGGATGTCATTAGTACAGGGTTGCTTACATGCTGTATATCTTCATTGAAAAGCTGTAGCATCTGTTTTCAGACTGATGGCTTCCCTCGGTGGCTGTAAATTAAGAGAGGTCACTATTAAATTTAATTAGTTTCTGTACCAGCATGCAGCTGGGGAAGGTTCAGTTTCCCAAATGAGAGTGATTACTCATGGAGGGAGGCTCTTAAACAAAGATCACAGCATCCTGGCTGTGTACATTTATAGAATGGTGATGGGAAAAGGCTCTGCTCGTCACAGTGAGCACAGCTAGGTTAAAGGCAGGGGAAACGCTAGCTTATTCTGAGTATGGTGAAAGCACGACAATTCACAATGCTCAAGATCCTTTTTAAGAAACGGTTTTAATTTTATTTGCATTTTGTACTATCCCAAAAAGCAATTATTTACTATTTTATTTTGCCCTTATGGAATAAAACAAGCATTTCCATAACATAATATGATTAAAAAAAAGATGATTGCATATGAAACTACAAATCTGCTTTGCAGAACTTGTTATGCCTTTCAAATATACAACAAAATTATCATGAAAATTTTTTTTTCCCTCCTCTTTCACCACCCCACTTCCCAGCAATGGCTACCACTAGACACAAATAGGTATATAAAAATATGCATATGTATATATACATACATACATATGAGGGGTATATGTGTGTGTAAAATTATTCTATATAAGGATAGGGAACTTGTGGCCTTGAGGCCACATGTGTCCTTCTTGGTCTTTGGGTCCCACCTTTTGACTGGGTCCAAGTTTTACAGGACAAATCCTTTTATTAAGAGGATTTGTTCTGTGAAGTTTGGTTTCAGTCAAAGGGCCACACTTGAGGACATAGAGGATCACGTGGCCTCAAGGCTGTAGGTTCCCCACTCCTATTCTACATATACTTCTGTTTCTCTGGATACAGATAGTTTCTTTCTTCATAGGCCTTTTATAGTTAATTTCTTAATAATTTAGAAGAAAAAAAAACAGTGGGACATTCTCACAAACTCCCTCCTGGCAGATATTCTCAAGTACAATATGCCATCATCAACATTACAGGTTCAATATTGGTTTAGATTTTCTTCCAAAAAAAAATGAAGAGTTGATCAGCTCTTGGAGCCCAACCATCTTATGTCCTCACATAAGAGAGCTCTAAGTGTGGAAACTTCCTATATTTTCTCCTTTGTCTCCCCCACTCCAGCTCCATAGATGTTACTGACAAATGAGTCCAGTGGCTTTGAACTCCCATATTCTAGATATCAAAGTCCCTTGACACTCTTCTCCATTCCTCAGAGTTAGGATCAACAAGATCTTGACAGGCTACAGTATTAGTAATTACATTTAATAAGATTTAATAAAATGCAATTCAATAAGGATAAATGTAAAGTCTTACATGTGGGTATAAAGCCCCCCAGCTCCACAAGCACAAGATAGGTAACAGTTGTTCTGAGAAGGGCCTGAGGCTTCTAGTCCACTCATTAGGAGTCAGAAGTGTGATGTGGTAGCTCAAAAATAAAAGGAAAATATGATCTTGGACTTCCTAAGAAAAGGAATGAATGAAATAAAGAAAGGAGGGAAGGAAAAAAGGAAGGAAGAAGGAAAGAAAGAAAGAAAGAAAACCCAGTTATTCAGTGCTTACTATGCTGAATGCTAAGCATATTTGTATAAATAAAAACACAACAGTCCCTGCTGTCAAGGAGTTCATATTGTAATAAGGGGAGAGGACGTATGTAGGTTTTAGTTACAAGTGAGACAAAAGAAATCTTGTGATCCTCAAGATAATGAGTTAAACTGAATGGAATATATCTTTCCATTGGTAAAACCATATCTATATTTATATATCAAAGTATCTGACAATGCCAAAGACTTTGGTGGTGAGAGCCCTCTTTTCTACATCTTTGATAGCTAAAGCCCCTGGGCAAACAAAGGACTCCACCATTCACAGATGCAGTTGCCAGATTGCATCTCCACAAAGGTTGATTCCCTGGATAATGCATATGAGGGTTGGAATAGAAGCAGGGCGAATAATCTGGAGCATACTCTTGTTCCCAGGGTTCTTGAACTTTCCCACCCTTTGGTTGCAGTTGGTGGGCAGAGTGGGCCCCTTTATCATATGGGTTGCCTCAAATATAAAGGCTTCTGGGCTCTGCTGCAAAAAAGGTAAATAATCTGGTTGGTGCTATCATTCCAAGTCATCTTGAACCACATTGTCTTAAATGGGTGTCTGATGTGGAGTCATCTGAGGTATAGTGGTGGCCTAGGTGATAGCAGTGTGTCTGATGTGTAGCCGTCTGAGGTATAGTGGTGGTCTAGGTGACAGTAGTGTGTCTGATGTGTAGTCATCTGAGGTATGGTGGTAGTCTAGGTGGTAACAGTGCCTCCATTAAAGTGCTCAGATTACTTAAGAATCTGGCCAATACTCAGAATCTGGCCACCTTGTCAAGCATTAAATATGGAGCAGTCTTAAAATCTCACCCACCCAAACCAGAGCTCTAATAAAGCTTATCCTTGGGTGAAAGAAGACTTGGGTTGAATTCATTTGAGGCAGGAACTGCATCACTATTTCAGGGTCTCAGCACCCCTGACTTCAACATTGTGGTCTCTGACACTAGGAAACTGTCTGATCTCTGACTCTTTCCCAGCCAAGACTGTGAGGCATATAAGCCTTCCCTCTCTCCCTATTCCTTTCTCTCTCTGTTGTTGGGGTCCCTCTTTAAGCATCTTGGAAGGCTGGAAGGTGCTTTTCTGGCAGACAGTTATGAGGCTGTCTCACACTTAACCTATCAGGCTCTAGGTTCAGCGGTTTGGTTCAAGGACATGGACCTGGGCACACCTTCCACAGCACAGAGGATAAGGACAAGTGCCCTACCCAAAAGTGCATGCCCAATTCTATCAGTTCTCTCAGTGATAAGGAATTGGGAAAACTGTAGGTGCTTTTTGGTTTCTTTTCTTCTTTGTTTTTTTAAAATTTTAGACAAATACTAAAATATATAATAAACAAAGAAAAAGAAACATTGTTAACTTAAATATTAAACCTAAATATAAAATAAGAAAAAAACATGTCATGTGCACAGCAGAACATAGGAGAGGATTCAGAATATATAGTAATAGCTTATCATTTCAAGACAGTCAATATATTACATACTGTGCACTACATTGAAATCTGTTCATTTTTTCTTCACTTCTTTGTTGGTTTTCTCATGTTCTGTTGCACATATTTTAATTTGTTCTTTTCCCCTTCCTTCCCCCTACTTGCCACCTCAAGACTCCAATTAGCCAGAGATATATTTATGTATACATACATAGACATGACTATATGACTAGACATGAATATATAAACATATACTTTCCCTAAGAGATTCTACTCAACTTGTTTTTATGTTTGTGCACATCCCTTTTCTCCTATCTCTCCTATCTGCTACCTTGCCCTGTTACTTAATTTATCCCTATTCCAGAATGCCTCCCTTGTCTACCCATTCCTTATTTAACCTGTTCTTTCACACCCCCTCTAAAGATCCCATCTTTATTTTCTCTCCCTCCTTATCCTCTCAGAGTTTTATTTCTTTTTTTTAATTGAAAAGAATTTTATAGTTTTGTTAACAAATGTGTATTTTCCCCCCTTAACCCATTCCAAATGAAAGTAGGTTTCCAGAACTAACAGCCCCTCTCCCCTGTCTAATTCCTCTGTATTGGTTCTTCCTGTAGTATCTCATTTAATTCTTTTAGTTGTTCTTGAATGGTTTTACTTTTTGAAGTCATATCCTACTCAGGTCTATCACAATCTTTCTTATAAGCTAACTAATTACTAGTAACAATCTTAGACATAGGTTTTACATTTTCTATACATAAAAGATCAATATTCTCTCATTTAGTCCTTTGTAATTGATTGTGGGTATGTACTTTATACATTTTTTGGCTATTGTATGTTAAATCTTCTATTGAATTCAGGGTTTTTGTTTTTGTTTTTTTTTTACATAGCCCTGAAAGTCTGACAGTTGATTAAGTGTCCATTTTATTTTCATTTAGGATTCTGCTTAACTTGGGTGGGTGTGATATTTTTTTTGGTCACCAGGGGCCCAATTCTTTTGCTCTTCAATATATAGTGTTCCAAGGCCTGTGATCTTTTAATGTCACCAACCCTAAGTCTTGTGTGCTTCCAATTGTAGTATTGTCGTATGAATTTTTTTCTTGTTGCTTTTAATATTTTGTCCTTGATCTGAGGGTTTGGGAATTTAACTATAATATTCCTGTAAATTTTCCTCATAGGATCTCTTTCAGGTAGGGATCAGTGAATTTCTTTTCCTAGTTCTACTTTCCCCTCTTGTTCTAATGCTTCGGGACAATTTTCTTTAATTATTTCTTGTATTATTGTATCAAGATTTTTTTTTATCAGAACTTTCAGGTAGTCCAATTTTTCTTATGATTTTTTCTTCTTGATCTGTTGTCTAGATCCATTGCTTTTCTTGAGATGTTTCACATTCTCTTCTATTTTTCATTCTCTCTCTCTCTCTCTCTCTCTCTCTCTCTCTATATATATATATATATATATATATATATATATATATATAAATATAAATATAATTTCTTCATCTCATAACTTTGTTGGTTTCCCCTTGCCCAGGTGTGATTTTTAAGGAGTCATGCTCTTTCTTAAGATTCTGGATATCCTTTTCTAATTGGGTGACTTTTTTGTCATAATCTTGTTTTTCTCATATTATTCATATTTTCTTTTTAATTTTTCCTCAATTTCTCATTTGATTGTTAAAGTCTTTTTCAAGTTCTGCAAAGAATTCTTTTTGGGGCAGGTGACCATTTGACATTACTCTTTGGGGTAGAAGAGTATCCTCTGAAGATGAATCCTGATCGTCTCTATTCCCATAGCAGTTCTCTATAGTTAGATTCTTTCTTCTTTGCTTGTGCATTTTTTTCTGGTAATAATTTATAATCACCTCTAGTCTTGGGGTATGGGGGAGGGTGCCTCTGGTCTCTGATCCTCTTCAATTGTCCCCTCTGACCTTGAAATCAAACCAAGACCTCCAGTCTCCTCTAAGTGTCTGCAGGTAGTGGAGTCTCCACCCCACTGCTTCTGCACTCATGTGGTGGGTGCTAGTTCCTTCTTACCTAAGCAGCTCTCACAGCACAGTTGAGTCTGGTGTTTGTTCCTTGTCAGAAGAGATTCCCTAGATCTTCCCTGACTCAGACACCAACTTCGCTCACTTCCCCAGTGGCAGGAAGAGAGGCAGCCTCCCAACCTAGCTAACTCCAGAGCTTGCTTGTCATTAAAGCAGACCCTAGCTTGGAGAAGTTACTCTTCGCTGAGAGGATATCTAGTCCTGGGATTTTTCTTCAGGTTTTCTCTGTTCCAAGTCTGCCCCATTCTTATTTGTTTTCATGGCTCTATGTTGAGTGAGAGGTGCTAGTTTATCTTTTTTATGGAAGAAAATCTTGAGAGCTTAAAAATCTTCGGACCTACTCAGTCATATTCCCAGAATTCTCTCCTGCTTTTTGGTTTCTTGAGACTTACTCCCTACCCTCTACACCCCAGGACTTCTGTAGGACATCCATTTTCTCCTGGTCTCCTGGCCACTGGATCCTCTCAACTCTACTCAGTGGGATTTCCTTTCTAGGTTAGAATTGACAAAAACTCCAGAACCTTGAAAAGGAAATCCTTGTGCCTGGGCTCTATGACCTAGAGGATCAAGATGAATTGTAAAAGTTCAAAGAAAAATTGAGATTCTTCTTTCTGTAGTCCTGACCCTGTAAAGGCTAGTGAAAAGTTGGAACTACAGTGAAAAGTTTGAACAGCTCAAAACATCTTAGCAGATTCTGGACGTTTTGTGATTAATCATCAAGGAGTATTGAAAACACCTTCTTACAATCCTGGTCACCCCCTTCCTTTGAGTCAAGAAGATTTCTCAGTGCAGGGATTGCAAAGAGCCTCAGGTTTTTCTGTTAAACTTCTCTCATTCTAGACCAGACTAGAAGAGAGTTTTACCTTTCCCCATCACCTTCTATTTCACCCTCCCCTACCTGGTGAAAGGAAGGAGAGGGGAGGGGCAGAAGCTACTGCGTGGGCCCCCTGGTAATGACCCTGGGCCCCTGAGGCCAGAAAGTCTGAAAGTATCACCTAGACAGTAAGGGATGAGAAGCCAGCCAGCCTCCAAAAGTAAGCCCACTCTTTTAAAGTTGTAGTTTTAATATGTCAATGATGAGATGCCTATTCTCTATGTAAAACAATTTGGAAATACATTCCACAAAATTGAAGTCACCTGATTAGTAATGGGTCTGTTTCAAGTTTCAGACTGGGAAACTTTCATATAATTTATGTCAAGCAACTTTTCATAATTTGGTTAGAAGTAAAACAATTTGACTTTCATGTAAGGAAACTGTAAGATCTTTGGTTATTGTTTCAATGTGTAAACTTGTCAAAAAGCTTGTTTGAGTTATGGAGTTCCTAAACAATGAACCTGACTTGCTGAGAATTTGCAAGTATGTAGAAATGACCTCTAAAGATTGATTTTTATACCAAGACAAATTTAAAATTTGAGATGTAAATCCTGGAAAAGCTTTCCCTAAGCTGGAGTTAGTGAAACTTGCTGTTTGAGGTAAAAGCCCTAAGGACTATAAATGATTTTGAGATGTCTGATGGATCATAATCATCCATAATCAAGTATCTGAAAGACATGCTACAGGCTGCTCAGAGGGAATGTGGTACAGGTGGGAGGTCTGCATTAGGAAAAGCTGAGAGGACAGTCTCAGGCTAAGAAGGGGTCATCCTGGCCCAGTTTTCCCATCGTGTTCCTTTGAAAAGGACCGTTCCCCACCTGGCTATTCCTGAGTCCGACTATAAGGTGAAATTGATACTGATTCTCTCCTGCTTGGTATAAATCTTGTCCCTCCTTTATCATTTTATGGAATGTTTCCATAATCAGAGCAAATGGTCAGTAAAAAGATAGAAACACAACATAAGTGTGTAAGATCTTGCTCTTTCGACCTGAATGTGCAGTCATTCCATACCCAAACAACTGAAATTAAATCAGAAAAGTCTTCATTTTGGTTTGGGGAAGATAATTGCAGTACAATTAATTCTTTTTAGAGGGAGGCAATCTGTTCGGTCTAACCATCACTTGAGTATCCTCCCACGGCTTTTGTTATAATTAGAGTAAAAGTCAGTCTCTCACAAATTCATTTGTGTAACTACTGAACCCAAGAGAGGAAAACTTCTACCTGAAAAAAGTGTTGGTACTTCCCAATAGCATCTGAGCCTCTTGAAGAAATTTGGGCCCAGTAGACTTGCTTGTCAGATTTGTGTCTTCAGACTACAGGACTTCTTCCAGCCAGAGACAAAATTTATTAGAACACTGGTGCGAATGGGCAATATTTTAAGAATCCACCATACGTGTGACACTTGTATTGACAAGCGGGCCAGATTAAATCTGAGCATTGGTCAGATTCTTAAGGAATCTGAGAATTTTGATGGATCTTTTATACAGAAGACTGTGGGAACAGAAAAGGATCTAGGAGTGGTCAAGTGATCTGTGGTGACTGTGAAGTAACAGGGAAGGACCTGGAAGGTGGGAAGGGCCTGGTGTGCCAGGAGAACACCAGGGACCTGGGCCATGTGGGAAAATCCAGGGGCTTTTTCTTTTTGGTGTCCAGATCCCAAAGATATGATCTTTTCATTTTGAGGATTCAGGTTCCATTATTAGCTGACTTCAAGTATTAGAGCGTCAGTTACGTAGAAAAGAGATTAGAATAGTTCTGACTGGTCACAGAGGATGGAGCCAAGGACAATGGGTGGAATTTGCAAGAGGACATTTAAGCTTTAGACCAGGAGACATTTGGTAATAATGAGAGTTCTACAGTTAAAAGGGATGTTTTGAGAGGGTGTAAGTTCCTCTTCCTTCTTTGAGGCTAGATGACCACTCTTTGGGTATATTCTAGGGGAGGCTGCTTTAGGGGTGTAAGTTGGACTGGATCTCTTTCTAATCTCAAAATTCAGTGATTCTTGGAACATTACATATGGAAAAAATAGTTTTCATAATTAATTTTTGGGGAAACATTTTGTTTTCATAAAGTTGTTGATTAGATTTTAATTCTATTGTATGATTTTCAACCATGCCCTAAGGGATAATTGCCTGGGACTTTTGATGACTTTATCCCTTAGAACTAAAACCAAGATGGAGACCCTAGTGTCTGTGAGAAATGAGTATTTCTCTCTTGTATTTAATAACTAATTATTGTATTAGAATCCAAGTTTTTCTCCTTTTCTACGTCCTCATCCAGAAACCATGCAGTGGGTGGAAATCTCTCTTAAAGATTTACCCAGAACAAGATCAGATAGTAAAAGGAATTGTAAGTTTGGCCAATGGGTATATTCTTACTCATTTTTTTTACTCAGCTAAGTCTGGAAAAATGCTGATTCTCTCTATTATCAAGACAGGTCCTATGGAAATTGATGTCCCTTTAACCAAGATTTGAGCGATCTAAATCACATACCCCAAGACCCTCAATTTAATATAGCCCACCTTCCATTATGTCACCCAATCAAAGCTGATTGCCCCCCTTTAGGAACACCTACTCTTCAAAGGTCATATACATTGTGAACCTACCACCATTATGGGTTTGGTCTAAGAGAGACAGTCAAATGACTTTTATTAAGATGTCATTAATATGAAATGATTAAATTATTCAGAAACTATGTCTTTCAGAATTATTTTAATCATCACATGGTGCAAGTGTCCATGTTGCCCTATGTCTGCAAGACTAATTTGTATATTATTAATGAACCCCAGAATTAGATTCATTGAGTATGAGGTTCTCTGTGCCTTGAAATAACAGCCTCAACTGTTAGATGAGTAATAGAAAGGAATAAATAACTAAGAGAACACAAGTTTAGATCACTTTATGATCAATTCTTTTCTTCTATTGGAGGGTTAGAGGTTCCTTCATATGTACTGTCACCACAGAAGCTACTGGACTCATCATACTCTGAAAATGATGAAACTGAAATAGCATAAGATACTTGGGCTGAGGATGTTGATTGATGACCATTAAAAGCCAACACAAAGAAGGAACTGCTTCAATTCTGCCTATTCATTGGACTGTGTGCTTATGATATGGCAGGGACATAAAACAAAATAGGCCTATAGTTAAATGATATGTTGTATTTCCTACATCAAATTAATGATCAAGTTTTAGAATCCCATATGCTTTATGAGGTTTCTAATAATATGTATTTTCTCTGCCTTTAAACAACTCAGAAATAATGAAAAAAATTAACAAGGCATGCAGGGAGATGGTGAGAGTCAGATTAAATGTTCAGATGAATCTCAATATAGAGAGTAATTTTGTCTTTTCTCCTTTTAACAAAAATAATTTTTTTTCATTTTATAACTCTTTCAATTTCTAATATATGCTCCCTCTCCAAATCTTCCCTTGTAGCAAAGAAAAAGTTAATGAAAGTAAGTTAGTATCAAAATAATACCTAATACCATACACAGAGAATCTAACGTATATACTTATCAAATACAGAGAAGAATGTACCATAAATGGTCCTCTGGAACCAAGATGAACCATTATGTTTAATCTGAATTTTTATATCTTTTACTATAGCTTTCATTTACATTACATTATTCAAATACATATGATTAGAAACCTCATAAAGCATATGGGATTCTAAAATTTGGTCATTAATTTGATGTAGGAATGTAATGAAATTCATTGTGAGTATTGTTCTCTTGGTTCTACTTTCTTTGCTCTTATCTTGTAACACTTCCTGTCTTTTTTCTTCCCCTCCTCCTTTTCCTTCTCCTCCTCCTTCCTTCCTTTCTTCTTCTCTCCCTCCTAATTTTCCTCTTCATCCACTTCCTCCTCCTTCTGCCTATTGGGTGGTCTGTCAATTTAGACTTCACAGGGACATGGTTTATAGTTTATTTTAAATCACACATGTTTTGCTCCTTTTAAAACCCGTCTTAGGAAAGAGAATTAAAGAAGTTAAAATGCCTCTGATTTCAGCTTCCTCTCATTCCCCCAATTTGACAAGGATTTGTGTCCTCCTTCTGACTGGGCACCTTCAACAAATGTTGAAATCAATCACAATTCTTCTCAGACAGTTATGTTGTATTCACAAGAAAGCAATTTGAATGTAAATAAAAAGTAATTCCAGGAATTCAGGCCTCCATCCCTGCCATCCTAAATGATTTTAATATTGGACATTTTGTTTGAAAATGCCTATCCACTTAGAAAGAAAAATTGTCAGAGATAAAAACACACAGCTACTGACTACCTGCTTTCTTCAGCATTTCATCAGAGCTGTTTTTCCTTCTAGAAAGACTACGGAGAGAAAGACAGAATATCACAGCTGGAAAGGATTGTAAAGAACATCTAATGTCCCCTCCTCCCCCATTTCTCTCTTATTTTGTTGAGAAAATGTATGCCTAGAAAAGTGAAGCAACTTGTCCAGTTACAGATTCTGTGGGAGGAAACTTAGAGATCATTTAATTCTCTTGTTTTATATGCAGAAACCTTTGTGATATATTGATAAAATATATAGTATGTGAAAAGTACCTCTCAAATAAATTCTTGGGAAAGTGTGCCAAATCTCTTTGGGTGTATAGTCTGACAAGAACCCACTCAAGGTATTTCTTTTTTGAAATACTGATTTAGTTTTAATTAATAGTCAATTACTTTCCCTACCTCCCACTCTCTCTATTTTTAAAAAAAAACCATTTGTAACAAATACCCACAGTCAAGAAAAACAAATTTCCACATTGGCCATATCCAAAAATGTATGTGTCATTCTGTAACTTGAGTCGATCACCCCTCTGTCAGGAGAGGGAAGGATGCATTGCTGTGGGTCCTTTGGAATTATGGGTGGCTACTCTGTTTATCAAAATTCTTAAATCTCAGTGTTGATTGTCTTTATGATGTAATTGTTACAGTATACATTGTTCTTATTTGTTTCTTTCAAATAACATGAGATCAGATAAGTTTTTTTCTTCTAAAGGCATTCCTTTTATTATTTATTTTGGCATAATGGTATTTCATTGCATCGATATGCAATAATTTATTTACCCATTCCCAAATTGATGGGCACTTCTCTTAGTTTCTAGTCCTTCACTATAATGAAAAAATCTCCCATAGATATTTTTATACATATGGTTCCATTTCCTCTTTCTTTGATCTCTGTAGGTATATTATCCTAATAGTGGCACTGCTGAGTCAAAGGGAATTCACAGTTTAATGACTTTGGGGGTGTAGTTTCATATTGCTCTCCTGAATGGTCAGACCATTTCGCAGTTTAAACAACAGTGCAGTAATGTGCGTATTTTCCTAAAGCCCCTTCAATATTTGACATTTTCCTCTTTTGTCACCTTTGTCAATCCAATGAGTCATGAAGAATTTCAGAGTTGCTTTAATTTACATTTATCTAATTATGAATAATTTGGGATTTTTATATGGTTGTTAGTAGCTGGACTTTCTTCCATTGAAAATTGCCTATCCACAACCTTTGACCATTTATCCATTGAGGAATGGTTCTTACCCATAAATTTCACTCAGTTCCTTACATACTTTGAAAATGAGACCTTTATCTTAATCTGCAAAGATTTGTTTCTTTCCCTCCTGTTTTTCACCATTTTCCTTTTAGTTTCAGCCAAATTGGTCAAAAACAAAATGAAACATGACGAATATGGAAATGTTTTCCATGATTGCACATGTATAAACTATGTCAAATTGCTTATGTCTCAGGGAGACGAAAATGGAAAGAGACAGGGAGGGAAGCAGAGAATTTTGAATTCAAAATTAAGAAAAAGTGTTAAAATTGTTTTTACATGTAATTGGAGAATATATTTAAAGACACAAAATTTTTAAATTTTATTTGTCCATCTTATCTTTTGTGATCTTCTCTATCCTTTGTTTACTTGTGAACTCCCCTTTCAAGATTTTCATTCTACTTATACATAAATTCACACCCACTGACATTTTGTTTTTTGGATTGGAATTTTTTTTATTTATTTAAGCTTTCAACATTAATTTCCACAAAATTTTTAGTTTCAAAATTTCTCCCTATCTCTCCCCTCCCCCCACCCCAAAACGCCGAGCATTCTAATTACCCCTATCACCAACTTTCCCTCCCTTCTAACATAACTCCCTTCCCTTATCCCCATCTTCTCTTTTGTCCTGTAGGACAAGATAAATTTCTATACCCCATTACCTGTATTTCTCATTTCCTAATTGTATGTGAAAACAATACTCAACAGTTGTTCCTAAAACTTTGAGTTCCAACTTCTCCCCATCCCTCCCTCCCCACCCATTCCCTTTGGGAAGGCAGGCAATTCAACACAGGCCATATCTGTGTAGTTTGGCAAATAACTTCCACATGTTGTCATGTTGTGTCAGACTAACTATATTTCCCTCCATCCTATCCTGCCCTCCATTGCTTCTATTCTCTCTTTTGATCCTGTCCCTCCCTAAGAGTGTTGACTTCAAATTGCTCCCTCCTTCCATCATCCCCCCCACCCTGCTTGTCCCCTTCTTTCCCACTTTCCTGTACTGTAAGACAGATTTTCATACCAAAATGAGTGTATATTTTATTCCTTCCTTTAGTTGAATGTGATGAGAGTAAGTTTCATGTTTTTTCTCTCACCTCCCCTCTTTTCCCCTACACTGAAAAATCTTTTACTTGACTCTTTTATGAGGTAATTTGCCCCATTCCATTTCTCCCTTTATCCTCCCAATATAGTTCTCTTTCACCACTTAATTTCATTTTTTTAAGGTATGATCCCAAACTATTCAATTTACCCTGTGCTCTATGTGTGTGTGGGTGTGTGTGTGTGTGTGTGTGTGTGTGTATGTGTGCAATCACACCAACTACCCAGATACTGAAAAAAGTTTCAAGAGTTACAAATAATATCTTTCCTTGTAGGAATGTAAATAGTTCAACTTTAGTAAGTCCCTTATGATTTCTCTTTGCTTTTTACCTTTTCATGCTTTCCCTGATTCTTGTGTTTGAAGGTCAAATTTTCTTTTTACCTCTGGTATTTTCATCAAGAATGCTTGAAAGTCCTCTATTTCATTGAAAGACCATTTTCCCCCCTGAAGTATTATACTCCGTTTTGCTGGGTAGGTGATTCTTGGTTTTAGTCCTAGTTCCTTTGACTTCTGGAATATCATATTCCACACCCTTTGATCCCTTAATGTAGAAGCTGCTAGAGCTTATGTTATCCTGATTGTATTTCCACAATACTGGAATTGTTTCTTTCTAGCTGCTTGCAATATTTTCTCCTTGACCAGGGAACTCTTGAATTT
>CM053774.1:120052231-120122332 GCA_028658325.1 Potorous gilbertii | reverse complement strand
GGGGGAAGGTGTGGGGGGATAAAATCTTAATTTTAAGGAAGTGATTGTAGAACATTTATAAATAAATAAAATTAAAAAAAAATTAAAAAAAAATGAGAAAGTCTGGACGATATGATTTCTCCAGCCTTTTGGTGCTCTCTCTCTCTCTCTTTCTCTCTCTCTCTCTCTCACTCTCACTCTCTGTCTCTCTCTCCTATAATCATAGTGATGATGGAAGAAATTCAAAAATGTTTTTATTTTTTTTTATAACAACCTGGGAAAAATCAATCTTGATATTGTCAGAGTGATATAGAACATTATCCCTATATCAAAAACTGAATATTTAATTTTTTTCACTTATTTTACTTTCCATTTATGGAATAAAACAGGCATTTCCATAATATAGTATAATGAAAATGAGTATACATGAAAATGCAAAGCTATTATTTACCACTTCCTATTCCTTTTAAATATATATTAAAATTATAGTGAAAGCTTCTTCCCCCACCAGATGGTTACCATCAGACACAAATATGTACATATATAAAATCATTTTATACAAACTTCTATTTAACAGTTCTTTCTCTAGATGCATATGACATCTCCCTTTCTATGTCCTTTGTATTTAATTTGGGTTTTTATAGTGGTCAAAATGACTTATTTACTCAAAGTTGTTCTTAATACAATACTACTCTTATATACTCTCAGGTTAGCTCATTTTGGTCTTCCTTATTTCTTGGAAGTCTATCCAGTTTTTCTAAGATCATCTAAGAATACCTTTCTTATAAGAAACTCTCTTATCATAAAATGCATAGAAAAATACAAAATATGTCCTTGTCTTAAATCTTTTGGATAATATATAGCTTTATACTGCTACTGAAATCAAAATTGATTTAAAGTTTTCACTCAATCTGTAAAATTTTCTGACTATTTCAGTGGTTCCAAGACTTTCTCTAATGGTTCTAAAAATTAATTGGCCCAGTCCCAAAACACCTGTATCAAACTTTAAGAAAAAAGAGAACTACTAACATGAAAACTCCAAATACGTTTAGCCTTTTGTTTTCTCTAAATAGAAAATCACAGAATCCAAGAGATGAAAAGGAATCCAGAGACCATGAAGTTCAAGCCCACAACCTAGATAGAAGTGGGGACAACATCCCCACTAAAAGGGCATCTGCTTTTTTCCTTGAAGTCTTATATTGAGGGAGTATGGGGCAGACGATCATGTGATGGTCAGAAGAAGCAATACAAGGACACTCTCTCAAGAACTTTGGATTTGCTTATGGGACTTGAAAGACACTGGTACAGGGCCACTCAATAGGGCAAGCCCACATCATAAAAGGTGCTGTGCTCTATAAGCAAAGCACAATTGAAACAGCACAAAGAAAACATAGGATGATCAAATTTGGAGTAATCACCCCAAATGTTCACATGAACTATCTGTGCCCAGTCTGTGGTAGAGCATTCTGAGTTTGTGCTGATCTGATCAGCCACAGTTGCCCACATTGAAACTTCACTTTATTTTTGTGATGTCTTTTTGGTCCTCTTCGAGAATGAAGGACAACAACCAACCATAGTGAAGGGGATCCCAGTCTGGCTCAAGGTAGCCTACTCTTTTGCTCCAATTATTAGGATAGTTTTCATTTTATTGAGTATAAATCCACCTGCAGAAACTTTTACCCATTGCTCCTGGTTTTTATTTTCAAGGTCAAATAAAACAAACCCCTTTCAAAAACACTTTAAGACAACTATCATGTCCCTATCAGTCTTCTCTAGGAAAAATGTCCCTAGTTTATTCAAATAGTCTTCATATGATACAATCTTGTTGTCTCTCCCTATATTAATCATCTTTTTTCTTAGCTTTTCAGCCTGGTACTTATTGTCTTTTTCAAAATACAGTAAGCAGAATTGAATGTAATATTCTAGAGATGGTTTAACTAGATGTCTTAATATAGAGTCAGGGAAGTTTGGGATACCAAGTGATTACCTAGTACAAGGAAGCATGAAGCTCACAAAGGTGGTAAAACAAGTTAGTTTTAGTAAGAGGAGCTATTTGGCAGTAAGGAAGAAGTTGGAAACAGTGCAGCTGGGCATCCCACTGCAGTTCCAGAGAGGTAACTTCTCATAAACTAGTAAAATCTGATGGATCTTTTATTTTACATATGCATACATGCACACACACACACACACACACACACACATAGTATATAGTATTTTATACTATTCTTATCTGAGTCTAGCAGGACTTGCTAGGGGAGGGGAATGAAAAGTCAGGAACTAAGGACCACTGCTGAATCATACTGGGGTGGTTGGGGTAGGAAAGTAAAAAGAAATAAAAGATAGTTGCTATTTAAACTCCTTACAAGCATTTGTGCTAGTTTTATTCTGATAGGGTGACTCAATTTCCCTCTCAAAGGTTTTTGAGTGTCCTCAAGGCTTCTTTGCTTCGTGTGTCAGGGAGGATATTATATTGCTTACAGCAGAGAAGAGAACTGTGGGAATATCACTTTCTGTGTTTCTTACCCTATTCTGTTGTCTTTTGGCTTTTAAAATAGCTGCACAGGGTTAAAAATAGGGACTAGATCTGTGATTTCATTAATATAGGGAAGTTCTCTTTACTCGTGGAGGTAGATTTCTTCTCAGCAATTTTTAGTAACAGAGTTTTCCAGAGCACTGAGAAATTAACTGACTTGTCCAGTGTCTTTTATTTAGCCAACATTTGTCAGAAGCTGTATTTGGACTTAGATCTTTCTGGTTTCAAGGCAGACTCATTAGTCACTATGCCACACTGACTCTGAGACATTCAGGCCTTTAATAAATTCTTGGTGAATTGAATTCACTTAGCTTTTTTTTTCTGCTGCTATCTTTCTGTTGATACATATTTAGCCTTCAGTTCATTAAAATCCCCAGGCCCTTTTCACATCATCTATTATCTTGCCATGCTCCCTAATCCTGAATTTGTGAGGTTGATTTTGGGAAGTCAAGTGTAGAACTTGATTATATTTATCTTCATTAAATTTCAACTTATTTGATTCTGCTCATTAATTTAACTTGTCAAGATATTGGAAGACTCAGATTCAATCATCCGATACTTCTCTGCATTGTTTCATTTGCAAATTGAATACAGATGCCACCTATGCCTTTATTCAAATCTCATTGAAATGTAGCACAGCACAGGACCTCAGACCACGTCTTCATTTTGCTTTGCTTTTTTCCTCTCTTTTCATTTACTCTGGGCACGAGGAAGAGTCACTCGTCCTTCTCTTGACATGACCAGTTTTGCTCCTTGTGGTCCTGATCACCTCACATCTCTTGAGTAATTGGGCTTGGGACACTTTACCTCTGTCTCTAACCCTTAGTCTCTTCCCATCTGATAGGTCCTTCTCTGATGCCTACAAACATCAGCAGGTCTAACTCCTTCAAAAACATTCATTTGGCCTTGGAATCACCTCAAACCATCACCCTCTATTCTTTCCCTCTTTCCAATGGCCCAACACTTAGGGTCAGGTTTTCCTGCACCATCTCTTACAATTCTATTGAAATGTCTTGCTCTCAGATTAACAAAGATACTTTAAATGCTAAATTCAATGGCTTTTCCTCAGTCTTCCTATTGACCTATTTTTTTTAATGCTCTTACTTACCCTTTTTTCCTAGATACTTTCTCTTGTCTTGGTTCCTATGATTTGACTTTGTTCTTATTCTCCTTTTCCCTGTCTGGGCAATCTTTAGTTCACTTTGTTGGAATTATGTCTCATGCCCTACTCTTGAGTGTTCTTCAGATCTCTGCCTTGAGGTCTCTTCTTTACTGTCTTTACTCTTTTTCCTGGCTGATATCATCTGCCCCAAACACCTCCAACTATCTTCTCTTCACCAGTGACTCCTAGATTGATATATGATCCCAATCCCTCTACTCCGACCTGTCTTTGCCAATTGTCCACTGAACGTCTCTACCTGTAACCCCTATCAATATCTCAAACAATATATCCAAAACAGGATTCATGTTCTATTCCAACTCCTGCCCGTAAACACAACAAAACCTATTCCTTGTCCAAATTCCTTTCTGTTTCTTCTGAGAGAACAACCATTTCTCTCATCTCTGCTTTGCATTTATGGTTTTCTCTTATCTGTCTCCATCTTACCTCTCTATCTTTGTTTCACTTTACTCCCTTTCACTTCCTTGAGAGCCAAAGGAGAGCATGAGCTATTCCCTGAACTTGCTATGACATATCCCAACTCTCTGCATTCACATTCATTCACTCTGACCATCTCCCAGGCATAAAATACATCTAACCCCTCTCCTACCACCTGCAGAATATATTTTGCTTCAGGACCCATCTCAGGTGCTCTCTCATTTGTGAAAGTTTTCCTGATTGACCCTCTCCCCACTTGCCCTTTAAATTCCCTGTTATTTTCTTTTATCCAGCAATATCACTACTAGATAATTTTCTATCCCAAAGAGATCATGAAAAAAAGAGTAAAGGATCCACATGTACAAAAAAATTTTATAGTAGCTTTTTTTGTGGTGACAAGGAATTGGAAATTAAGAGAATGCCCATCAATTGGAGAATGACTGAACAAGTTATGGTGTATGAATATAGTGGAATACTACTGAGCTATAAGAAAGGATGAACAGGCAGACTTCAAAAAATACCTGGAAAGAGTTAGAACTGATGCTGAGTGAAATGAGCAGAACCAGAACACCGTGCACAGTAACAGCAACATTGTATGATGATCAACTCTGATAGATTTACCTCTTCATAGCAATACAAGGATCAAAGACTCATGATGGAAGACTCATACTTAGAGAAAGAACTGTGGATTCTGAATCCTGATGAAAACATTTTATTTTTACTTTTTTTGTTTGTCTTTGTTTTTGTCTTTTGTTCTGATTCTTCTTTGGCAACATGAAAAATATGGAAATATGTTTAACATTATTGTACATGTATAACCTGTATGAGATTGTTTGCTGTCTTGAGGGAGAGAGGGAAGGGAGGGATGGAAAAAACTGGCATTCAAAATCTCACAAAAAAGGTTGAATCCTTATACATATTGGAAAAAATACTGTTAATTAAAAAAAAAAGATTATTGAGGGCTAGGATTGCTGTGTTTCGATCTTTGTACTCTGAATGCTAAGCAATGAAAATAATAGATTAAGATTGGCAAAGCACTTTAAAATATCATCTTATTTTGTCCTCATAGTAACCCTCGGAAGTAGATGCTATTATTTTTTCACTCTTTTACAGTTGAAGAAACTGAAACAGACAAAAATTAACAGACTTGTCCAGGGTCATACAAAAAATTAATATTTGAGGGTTGATTTGAACTCAGGTTTTTCTGACTCCAAGTTCAGCACTCTAGCCTCTGTGCCACTTAGCAGTCCCTTGCACACAGTAGGTGCTTAATAAATGTTTGTTGAATTGAATTGAAATTACCTGCTCTTGCTGATATCATTCTGATCCCTAGTGATCACTGGTTCGCTAATTAAATGATTTTAAACCAGATATTTAATAACAATATTTTCTAGAATTTTTCTAGGAATTGAAGTCTATTCAGGGCTTTTTAAACTTTTTCCACTTGCATTCCCTTCAGTGCTTCTGAGACAGTCCTTATGGGGTCATAAACCACAGTTTAAGATTGAGATCACTAGCCTATAGTATACATCAGTCTCTCACCATTTTCAAAATTGAAATATTCTTTGCTTTTCTCTAGGCCTATGACATCTCTTTCAAGCAGTCCCTGCAATCTTTTCAAGATCTCCAAAAATGGCTCAACAATTACATAATACCTATGAAAATCACAACTGTCATATTACCTAAGCAAAGGCATTTGTTAACTTATCAGCTAGATGCTCTCTTGTCTTATATGTGTACATATGCATATATCATATGATTACATAATTGTATAAAAACATTAAGTATACATATAGTATATATAATGTAATTATATAATTTATATAATTTCAGAATTTTTTCCTATTCATTTTTTTTCTGTCCATTCCAGTCCAAAAGTAATTCAGCTTGGAAAATAAAACAGAAGGGAAATGTTTTGAGTAGATTTATCTACTCTCCAATATCTGGTTTCATCATTCTGCTTACCCTAGCAATGTGTACTTTCTCAGCCTTAAGTCTTCTGAGAAAATGCCTAACATAAACTGTGGCTTGGTTTGGGCTAACCAGTAATCTGGTGCATCAAAGGAAAAGTACTACCTTCCTAAAGACTTGTTTCTCAACAGAATTATTTTGTTTTGATTTTTTCCTTGCTTCCTTCTCTACCCCCACCACAAAAAACCAAAAACAAATAAACAAAAGTTAAGAAATCCATAAAGTCTTTATGTTCAGTAATTCACTAATATCCACTTCTCCTATTTTTCAAAATACTGGACATAATCAAATGAACCAGCACTACCCTCTGACCAAGTCTTGCGCAATGAGAAATTGAAATGCAGACATTTACAAAAATTAGATGGAAATCTCATTATCTTTTGAAAAAGCTGACCTTCCTTCCTCCCTCCCTCCCTTCCTCCTTCCTTCCTTCCTTCCTTCTTCCCCTCTTTTATTCCCTCCCTCCTTTTCTCCTTCCTCTCCTCCCTGCTTTCTTCTTTCTGACCTTCCCTCCTTTCTTTCTTCCAACCTTCCCTCACTCCTTCCTTCTCTCCTTCATTCCTTCTTTTTTTTTCTTTCTTCAAAGCTGAAGAAGACTCTGAAGATTTTAAGCAATGATGCTTTGAAATGGGTCATGAGAGGTCTGTTTTATTTAGCTCTGAAGGTAGCCAAGAAAATCCGGATAAAGTGAAAAGATGTCTAAATTCCTAGTGGATGTTTATCCCTTCTACCAGAAGACAGTAGTCATAGAGAGTTTCTTACTGTCTGGACCCTAATTTCCATACTTCAGACAAACAAGGAATACATAAGAGGAGTTTTCAAAAATCAGGAAGCTTGGCATACAGTTCAACTGAGTAACTGAATCTCTTTAAAGCCTGAAGAAGTCAGGGGTCAGCAGCCCTGGGCTAGAAATTCCAGCTGCCCTTTTCTGGTATTCCTAATAGAATTTGAGGTCATCTACACCAAAACAAGAACTTTCTTCCAATGAAGGCATTTTACGTTTTTGTAGCTGTTCCTACTCCCCAAGTTTCACATTTCTGTAGCTATGGAACATAGCATGGCTAAATTTTTGTGAAAAATAGAAGTGAATGCACAATGAGGCAAAATACAGAAAACATGTGCTAGTGAAGACTGTGGATCATAGAAATTTTAGGAAAAGATATAAAAATTGATTATTGATTTATTTTAGACATTCATTTAAAAAATTTTGAGTTTGGAGTTCTGTTTTTCTATCCTGTATCTCCTCCACCAATTGGGAAGGTAAGAAATGTCATATCAATTTTACATATGAAATCATGCAAAACATATTCCCCTATTAGCCTTGTTGCAAATAAAAAAGAAAGAAAAATGTAATGTTCTCTATAAAGGTTGATGGTATTTTGCATTATGAGACCTTTGGGATTATCTTAGATCATTGTAATACTAAGACTAGCTAAATCATTTGCTGTTGATCATCCTTACAATATGGCTATTATTGGGTACATTATTCACCCTGTTCTGTTCACTTTGTATCAGTGGTTATAAGCCTTCCTCGTTTTTCCTGAAACTATAATGCTTGTCATTTCTTACAGCACAAAAGTATTCCATCACAATTATGTACCATAAGTTTTTCAACCATTCCCCACTTGATGAATATTTCCCTCAGTTTCCAATTCTTTGATACTATAAAAAGAACTGCTATATTTTTGTATATATGGATCATTTTCCTTTCATTATGATCACTTTGGGATACAAACTGAATAGTGGTATTGCTGAATCAAAGGGTATGCATCGTTTTATGTCTTTTTGGGCATGGTTCCAAATTGTTCTCTAAACAGTTCTATCAGTCACAACTCCACCAGTAATTCATTAGTGTCCCAACTTTTCCACATCCCCTACAATATTTATCATTTTCATCTTCTGTCATTTTAGTCAATCTGACAGATGTGAGGTAGTATCTCAAGTTGTTGCTATGATTTGTAGTTTTTAATCAATAGTGATTTTTAATTTTTTTGTTAATTTTATTTATTTTCAATCACTACAATATAACTCAGATTTTTTTCCCATCCCTCCTTCTGTCTGCCCCCTCCCTCTCTGAGACAGAATACAATTTTATATAGGTTCTATACATATACTTTTATTAAATACATTTTCACTGTAGTCATGTTGTGTAGAAGAATTAAAATGAATGGGAGAAATCATATAACAAACCAAAATGTGATACAAAAGAAAATGATCTGCTACATTCTGCAATTAAATTCCAAAGTTCTTTCTCTGGGTGTGGAAGGCATTTTGCCTTAAAAGACCATTGGCAATTTTTTAAAGTTCTTGCATTGCAATGAAGTTCCAATTCTACCAGAGAAACACTCTCACATACTGAGGTCAATGATGTGCCCAAAGTTCCACTGGTTCAGCTCCTTTCAGTCAGCATCAAATCATATAATTCTTTCCAGAAGACCTCTCTGAAGTCTTCCTGTTCATCATTCCTTATAGCAAAATAGTATTCCATTACATTCATATACCATAATTTATTCAGCCATTCCCCAATTGATGGGAATCCCCTTGATTTCCGGTTTTTGGCCAACATAAAGAGGGCTGCTATAAATATTTTTGTATATGTGGGACTCTTTTCTATTTTTATGATCTCTTGGGGATACAGTCCTAGAAGCAGTATTGCTGGGTCAAAGAGTATTTGCATTTTTGGAACCCTTTGACCATGGTTCCAAATTGCTCTCCAGAGTGGTTGGATCAACTCACAGCTCTACCATCAATGAATTAGTGTTCCAACTCTCCCACATCTTCTCCAACATTTATCATCTTCCTGTTCTGTCATGTTGGCAAATCTGATAGGTGTAATATGGTAACTCAGAGTTGTTTTGATTTGCATCTTTCTAATTAATAGTGATTTAGAGCACTTTTTATATGACTATAGATATGTTTAATTTCTTCCTCTGAAAATTGTGCCTGTTCATATCCTTTGACCATTTATCAAATGGGGAATGACTTGTATTCTTGTACATTTGACTTGGTTCTCTCTATGTATATATATATATATATATATATATATATATATATATATATATATATTAGAAATGAGGCCTTTATAACAGACACTAGATGTAAAAATTCTTTCCCAGCTTTCTGCTTCCCTCCTAATCTTGGTTGCATTGTATTTGGTTGTGCAGAAATTTTACAGTTTAATGCAATCAAAATTATCCATTTTGCAATTCATAGTGCTTTCTATTGCTTCTTTAGTCAAAAATTCTTCCCTTCTCCATAAATCTGATAAATACACTATTACTTGCTCTGCTAATTAATTTATAGTATCAATCTTGATACCTAGATCATGTATTCATTTCAACTTTATTGTGTGTGGTGTCAGGCATTGGTCTAGGCCTAGTTTCTGCCATACTTTTATCCAGTTTTCCCAGTAATTTTTGTCATTGAGTTCTTATCCCAGAAATTGGGGTCTTTGTGTTTATCAAATAGTAGATTGCTATATTCATTGACTACTGTATGTTGACTACCAACATATTCCACTTGTCTACCCTTCTGTTTCTTAGTCAGTGCCAAGTGGTTTTGATAATTGCTGCTCTGAAATACAACTGGATATCTGGTAGAGCTAGGCCACCTTCCCTAGCATTTCCTTTCATTAGTTCCCTTGCTATTCTGGACCTTTTGTTCTTCCAGATGAATTCTGATACAATTTTTTTCCAACTCTAGGAAATAATTATCAGATAGTTTGATTGGTATGGCACTACATAAGTAAGTTAATTTAGGCAGAATTATCATTTTTATTATATTGGCTCAGCCTACCCATGAGCAACTGATGTTTTTCCACTTACTTAGATCTGACTTTACTTGTGAGAAAAGTGTCTTGTGATTGTGTTCATATAGTCCCTGAATTTGTTTTGGCAGGTAAACTCCCAAATATTTTATAGTGTCTACCCTAGATTTAAATGAGATTTCTCTTTCTATCTTTTGCTGTTGGACTTTCATAGTAATATATAGAAATGCAGAAGATTTGTGTGGGTTTATTTTGTAACCTGCAACTTTGCCAAAGTTGTTTATTATTTCAAGTAGTTTTTTACTTGAATCTCTGGGACTCTCTAAGTATATCATCATATCATCTGCAAAGAATGATAACTTCATTTCTTCTTTGCCTATTCTAATTCCTTCAATTTCTTTATCTTCTCTAATTGCTATAGCTAACCTTTCAAGTACCATATTGAAAAATCGTGATGATAATGGACATCCTTGTTTCACCCCTGATCTTATTGGAAATGCATCTAGCTTATCTCCATTGTGTATAATGCTTGCTGAAGGTTTTAGATAGATTCTGCTTATTATTTTATGGAAAGTTTCCTTTATTCCTATGCTCTCCAGTATTTTTAATAGGAATGGGTGTTGTTTTTGTCAAAAGTTTTTTCTGCATTTATGATAGTCATATGGTTTCTGTTGGTTATGTTGTTGATATGATCAATAATGCTAATAGTTTTCCTAATATTGAACCAGCCCTGTATTCCTGGTATGAATCCTACCTAATCATACTGTATTATTCTTATGATAAGTTGCTGTATTCTTTTTGCTAAAATCTTATTTAAAATTTTAGCATCAATATTCATTAGAGGAATTGGTCTATAATTTTCTTTCTCTGTTTTGTCTCTCCCTGGTTTAGGTATCAAAACCATATTTGTATAATAAAAAGAATGTGGAAGGACTCCCCAGTTTTCCTAAATAGTCTATATAATATTGGAATTAACTGTTTAAATGTTTGATAGAATTCACTTGTAAATCCACCTGGCCCTGGAGATTTTTTCCTAGAGAGTTTATTGATAGCTTGTTCAATTTCTTTTTTCTGAGATTGGGTTGTTTGTGTATTCAATATCCTCTTCTGTTCATCTGGGTAATTTATAGTTTTTAAAGTACTCATCCATCTCATTTAGATTGTCAAATTTATGGGCATAAAGTTGAGCAAAGTAATTTTCAATTATTGTTTTAATTTCCTCTTCATTGAAGGTGAGTTCACTCCTTTCATTTTTGATATTGGTAATTTGGTTTTCTTCTTTCTTTTTCTTTTAAATCAAATTGACCAACAGTTTGTCAATTTTACTGTTTTTTTTTCATAAAACCAACTCTTTGTTTTATTTATTAGTTCAATAGATTTTTTAATTTTAATTTTATTAATATCTCCTTTGGTTTACAGTATTTCCAATTTGGTATTTACTTCAATTTGTTCTTTTTCAAGCTTTTTCAGCTGCATGCCCAATTTGTTGATCTCCTCTTTCTCTATTTTATTCATGTAGGCATTCAAAGATATAAAGCTTCCCCTAAGAACTGCTTTTACAGTATCCCATAAGATTTGGTAGATTGTTTCATTAACGTCATTCTCTTGAATGAAGTTGTTGATAGTTTCTATGATTTGTTGTTTAATCCACTCCATCTTTAGGATAAGATTATTTAGTTTCCAGTTAATTTTTGGTCTATCTTTCCATGGTCTTTTGTTACATATGATTTTTATTGCATTATGATCTGAGAAGCATGCATTGACTATCTCTGCCTTTCTGCACTGGGTTGTGAGGGTTTTATGGTCTAATACGTAGTCAATTTTTGTACATGTGCCATGTACCACTGAGAAAATAGTATATTCCTTTCTATGCCCATTCAGTTTTCTCCAGAGATCATCATATCTACCTTATCCAGAGTTTTATTCACCTCCTTAACTTCTTTCTTGTTTATTTTAAGGTTAGATTCATCAAGTTCAGAGAGGGGGAGATTGAGATCCCCAGTAGTATAGTTTTACTGTCTATTTCTTCCTGTAACTCCCATAACTTCTCCTCTACAAATTTGGGTGCTATACCTCTTGGAGCATGTATGTTTAGTAATATTGCTTCATTTTCTATGGTGCCTTTTAGCAAGATATAATTTCCTTCCTTATTTCTTCTGATTAGATCTATTTATGCTTTTGCTTTGTCTGAGATTTGTATTGCTACCCCTGCTTTTCTAACATCAGCTGAAGCACAATATATTCTGCTCCAACATTTTACCTTTACTCGTGTGTATCCTTCCATTTCAAATGTGTTTCTTATAAACAACATAATGTTGGATTATGGATTTTAATCCATTCTGTTGTCCATCTCCATCTTACAAGAGAATTCTTCCCATTCACATTCGCAGTTTTGACTACTGTGTGTTTACCTCCATCCTCTTTCCCACCATTTGTGCTTTTAGTTCTCCTGTCTCCCTTTCCTTCTACAATACAGTTTTAATTTTTTACCACTGCCTTCTGCAGTCTTCCTTTCCTTCTTTCAGCCCCCCTCCCTTTTACTGCCCTTTACTGTTACTACTTCTTCCCCCTCTTTTAGCCTCCCCTCCCCTTTATTTCCCCCTTCCCCTCCTACTGCCTGTATTGCTAGTTAGATTTATATACTTAATTAAGTTTGTTCTTCCCTCATTGAACCAAATCAGATGAGAGTACCTCTCAAACAATGCTCATCTCACTCCCCTCTTTCTCTCTACTGTAATTTAGTTTTTTACTTCTTCTTGCAATGTCATTTACCATTTTCTACTTCCTCCTTTTCACATCTCCTGTTACAATCTCTTCATTCTTAAATCACATAATTTATTTTATACCCATTCCCTCTAACTCTGCATATCCCTTTTTTATTTCTTATGAGATATACAATTTTCAAAATTAACAAGTATCATCTTCCCTTACAGGGAAGTAAACAGTTTGTCCAAACTGAGTAAAAAGTTTTTCTTTTCCCCTCTTTACCTTTTTATGCCTCTCCTGAGACCTGTGTTTGAAGATCAAATTTTTTATTGAGTTCTGGCCTTTTTATCAGGAAGATCTGGAAATCCCTTATTTCACTGAATGTCCATCTCCTTGCTTGAAATATTATACTGAACTTGGCTGGGTAATTGATCCTTGGTTTCTGTCCTACCTCCTTTGCCTTATGAATAAGGATATTCCAATTCCTTCAGTATTTTAATGTAGCAGATGCAAGGCCCTATGTGATCCTGACTGTAGCTCCTTGATATTTGAATGGTTTCTTTTTGGCTGCCTGTAGTATTTTCTCCTTCACTTTATAATTCTGGAGTTTGGCAACAATACTTCTCGGTGTTTTTAGTTTGATATCCTTTTCAGGAGGTGAATGGTGGATTCTTTTGATTACGATTTTGCCCTCTGGATCTAGCAATTCTGGACAGTTTTCCTGGATGATTTCTTGGAAGGTATTGTCCAGATTCTTTCTTTCATCATGACTTTCCGATAGGCCAATAATTCTTAAATTTTTTCTCCTGGATCTATTTTTTCAGGTTAGTTGTTTTTCCAACTAGATATTTTACATTTTCTTCTATCATTTCATTCTTTAGATTTTATTTGACTGATTCTTGATGTCTCATAGAGTCATTAGCTTCCACTTTTCCAATTCTAATTTTCATTAAATTGTTTTCTTCAGTTAACTTTTGCATCTCCTTTTCCATCTGCCTAATTATTCCTTTTAAGGAATTATTTTCTCCAGTTAGTTTTTGTACTCCATTTGTTCAATTTTCCTTTTTAAAGAGCTGTTCTCTTCAGTTAATTCTTTTTCATACTTTTAAAATCATTGGACATTTTTTTCTTCTATTTCCTTCTTCAGCTATTCTAGGAGTGCTCTTTGTGCATGCAAGTGTTCATAGTCCCTTCTGAAGATTCAGATAGGAGTACAGTCTTGTTTGCTTTCTCCATTATCTTTCCTATTCCCATTTAATTTTTCCCTTTTCTAAACGTCTATATCTAGGGGCAGAGACAAGATGGCAGAGTAGAAATACACATCTACTCTAGCTCTTACCCCACAGCCCATAAAATACCTGTACAAATAAATCTAAACAAATTCTAGAGCAGCAGAAGCCACAAAACAACAGAGTGAAAGAGATTTCCAGCCCAAGGTGGCCTGGGAGGCTGACAAGAAAGGTCTATCATACAAGGCACAGAGGGCAGCATAGTCCATGGAGCACAGCCCAGCCTTGGTTGTGTCACACCAGCAGGAACAGGATTGGAAAGGGCCTCGGATGCAATATGGCCAGCAGCAACTGTGGTTCTCAGATCCCTCAAACCACAAACGCCAAATACAGTTTCAAAGGTCAGTGAGAAAGCTTTTTCACATGGATAAGAAGGGAGCAGGGTCCTCCCCTAGCCCAGGACCCAGGCAGCAACAGTAGCATCCACTTTTGGAGTGCTCAGCCTCCCCTGGGGGAATGAGCTACTGATCTGGGTATCAGCCATGAGTGCCAGTCCTGGGATGAGGAATAGTGCTGGCTTGCATGGTGGAGCTGGTGGAGGCTTTGGAAAGTGAATTCTGCTTGCAGATCCTGGGTAGAAAAGCTTTGGTAACTCCCAGACCAGTGCACAGGCCAGGAAAGGAGTAATCTCCTCTACCTTGATTGTGCCACGTTGGAAGAACTGAGAAGGCAAGCAATTCAATAAAGGCTATATATATATGTATTTTTGCAAATGACTTCACATTAACTATATTTTGCTCCATCCTATCTTGCCCCCATTTATTCTATTCTCTCTTTTGACCTTGTTCCTCCCCAAAAGTATTTACTTCTCATTGCTCCCTCCTTCCATTTGCCCTCCCTTCCATCATTCCCCCACCCCACTTATCCCCTTCTCCCCTACTTTCCTCTAGTATAAGATAGAATTTCATACCAAATTGAGTGTACCCCCCTAAATTGGTAGATCAGTGGACTAGGTTAAGTACATAAAACATAGTAAAACAATGACTATGGTAACCTAGTGTTTGAAAAATCCAAGCTTTTGGGAAAAGAACTCATTTGACAAAAATCTGTGGGAAAATTGGAAAGCAGTTTGGTGGAAACTAGGTATGGACCAGTATCTTACATTTCCCTAGTGAGTTTGAGGTATTTTTACCCCATACTCCTTGAGGGTGTATGTAAATGGGTTTGTGTGTGTATATGTGTGCATGTGCACATGGACATGACAATGTTCAACTTTCAATTGTCCAGTTCAAATGCAAATGAGGTTCACTGAATGCCTCTTTCCACCCCATCCCTTCCACTGTGTTGGTGCATTCATCTTCATTCATTCATCTTCAGCTCTATTTTGTGAGATGATAAGTTTTCTTTTCTTCCTTCTCTCATCCTGCTAAGTATATTCCCTTCCCCACCCATTTCATACTTTTATTAAGACCATCAGAATTCAGAATCTCCTCTCACAATACGGATGAAAAGGAAAAAAAAAATCACACTAAACAGGCCGCAAAGAGTATTTATGTTCAAATCGTTTAAATCATGTAAATTTATGGACCAATTTTCTTTTAGGTTGATGCATCTCATTAGCCAATAAGCATTTTTTATCTCACTAAACAAGCCCCCTATTTAGAGAAAAATCATTGCTTTGGCATTTGTGCTTGGTACAAGCTGATATTAATTTTTTTATAGCTTTTTCATTTCACTCAAAATTTTACACAGAGAAGGTATTTGCATATGAATGTGAGAGGATTCTGTAGTGACTTCCACAAATACAAATGTAGATTTCATTTATTTTGAGATGAAATATGATTCTGCTTCAACATTTCTTGGATTATCTCCCAGAATGCAACACAAATCCTAACTGAGACCATTATTTTCAAATGCCCACACATTTGGGTTAGTATACAAGTCTATACAGTTAATTAGTTTTGAAGGCAATCGTATCAATTATAGATGGAACTTGTGTTTTTATGATTTATATTTATCATTGTTATTAGTAATTTTTCACGAGTAAAAAGAGAATATGGGAATTTTATAAACATCAAATAACTCTTCTTCGGAAGTCTTACTCAAAAATCTTTATTATCAAGTCAGTCATTCTACAAATATTTATTAAAAACTTATTATGTGCAATGTATTGCGCTAAGCCCTAGGGATAAAAAAAAAGCCACTTGCTGGTAATGTTTAACAACTAGCTCTGCAAAAAAAAAAAAAAGGTAAATTTGACATACTTTTAAGCTTAATTTGCATTGCTTACATTTTCTCCATCACTTTCTAAAGTCTAGAATTATCACCTGAACAGCACAGCCCTGATTTATAGTATTTGTTGATTTCCAAGCTGTAAATTCTCACACTGTAATTTCAGTAATGGCTTTCTTAAGCCCGTTCAAATTGGCTCCAGCATATTGCTATATTATCCGCCCTCAAAAAAAAAAATAAACTTGCAAAAAAAATTCTGATTTCAAAGTTCTCACAACCAAATGGAGGAGACAACATGGAAAAACTACACACACACACACACACACACACACACACATATATACATATACATACATATAAAATAGACGCAGTGTAAATGAAATTTCATCTCAGAGAAAAGGAGTGCAGGTGGGGCAGGAAAATCCTATTACAAAACTTGGGATTCAAAATGAATCTTAAAGGAATCCAGAGAAGAAAGGGAAGGTGGAAAGGAAGGAAAGAAAGAAAAGGCATACTTGTAAGAATAGAGGAGAGCCAATATAAAGGTAGAAAGAAAGGAGATGGAGAATTGTTTGGAAAAAAGTAAGAATGGGCAAGTGCTGCTATTTGATAGAAAAGAGGAGTCTAACAGGAGTTTTATTGAGACAACACTCTTTAGTGCAACCAGAACCAAATTAATGTGTGATTGCTTCATATTTAATAAAATGAATAAAAATAGAATATTTGTTATTGAGTTGTTTTAATCATGACTACTGTTTGTGACCCCATTTGAGGTTTTACCAGAATGATTTGCCATTTCCTTCTACAGCTTATTTTACAGATGAAAAACTGAGGCAAATATCATTAAGCAACTTGCCCAGGAACACACAGCTAATAATGTCAAGGTCAGATTTGAACTCAGGAAGATGAATCTTCACAATTTCAAACTCACTGCTCTATCCACTGCACCAACTAGCAATCCATAATAGAACATAGATAATATCAGTATTTGGTTTCTTAAGTCAGTATGTTGCCATCAAAGATCTTTATATGTAGTTTAGTGGCCCCCGTTTCTTCTTGATTTTGACATTACTGTGGTAGAGAGTATGGAGAACAATGAAAGATAAGAAAACTGGAAAGGAATGAAGGGACCAAATACAGAGGAACTTCAAATGCTGAGGGACTTTTCATTTTTTAGTAAGTTTTTATTGAGGTTTTTCTTTTATTTTTAAACATCAACATGGTTTTCCCCAATATTTCTTTTTCTTGTTCCTCACTCCAGAGTCATCACAAATAGTATTTTTAAAGAAAAAGATAATCAGGATTAATGAGTACATTGAAAAATATGAACATCTGAGTGATTTCCAATACTTATAGAAGTACTACTTTCAAAGGGTTGGGTTGGAAGTATCTTTTTATATCTCTTTTTTTGAGCCATGCTTATTTTTTCTAATTTTGCAACATTCACTTAAATTTTTTTGGTGGTTATCCTTTCCATTTATATTGTTGTGGTCATTGTGCAAACTGATTTCCTGTCTTTATGTACTTTGATTTGCATTACTGCATTTAGATTTGTTCATGCTTCTCCATATTCATCACATTTGTCTTTTCTATAGCACGGTAATATTCCATTGTGTTCATGAACCACAATTTGTTCAGTTATTACACAATTTAGGGTATTTTTTCCTCCCAATTCTTGGCTGTCACAAAAAAGTGCTACTATATAAATAGTTTGTTGTATATGAGGCTTTCTTTTTGTCAATGACTTTCTAAAGTATATGTCTAGTAATGAAATCTCTGGGTCAAAAGATAAAGACATGTTAGTCACTTTTTTTCATAATTCCAAATTACTTTCCAAAAATATTGTACTGATTCACTGTTCCACCAACAAAATTCAGTAGTATGTCTATCTTCCCACAACCCATCCAACATTGACTATTTACATTTTTTTGTTGTTGTTTTTGCCAATTTGCAGGGTGTAACGTCAAATTTTAGGCTTGTTTCGTTGTTCATTTCTCTTATTATTAGGAACATTCCTTCTTACGATGGTTAATAGTTTGCAATTTTTCTTTGGAAAATTATTTGTTTATATTGACCACTTACCTCTTGAGGAATGGCTATTGGTTTTATACGTACATTTATACATATATACATACATGTATAAATACATACATTGTCTATCATTCTATTTACTTATCATCTGTTCATTGTTTATATATCTTGAATACCAAATCCTTATTAGAAAAAATTGATACAAAGACTTTTTTCCCATTTGACTATTTTCATAGCTCAGGTACTTTATGTTTGAGTAAAAGGTTTTCAGTTTCATTTAATTAAAATATCCTTTTTATCTTATTTAATTTCTTCTGTGTCATATTTCATTGAAAATATGTTTTATGTATAATTTAAAACAATAATCTCTTCTAATTTTTTGTTTTTGTTCAGTCATTTTTGGTCATGTCTGACTTTTCTTGGAGAATTGGAAGGGATCTTAGCAGCCATATTGTCCAAATAATACTTAAAGAGATCCCAAGCATAACCTCCCTGGTAAGAAGTCGTCTAACCTCTGCTTAAAAACCTCCAATGAAGGGAGACCCCTCCCACCAAGCATATTCCATTTTTAGAGAACCGTAATTGTTTTTCTGACATTAACCCAAGTTGAATTATTTTCAGTTTCAACCCTTTGCTCCTGTTTTTCCTCTGTGGTGAAACTGGACAAGTCTAATTCCATGTCCATAGCCCTTTAAATATTGAGAAATAGCAATCATACTCTACTTTCCCCAAATCTTTCTTTTTCTCCAAGCTAAATATTCCCGGTTCTTTTAACTGATCCTAACCTTCTTCCTTTCCTTCCCTGCCCCAATTCCTTGTATGTTCTCACAGATAAAAGATACAACCCATAAACTCTCCCTCATTTCACATGGAGAAATTCCTCCCAGTCTCCAATTACCAACACAAACTGGCTTGTGCACAACTTTTCATTTATCTCTTAAAGATTTAGCGAGAACATCTGTCCTCTCTTTGGGAGAGCCAAATCAAGAGAGTGTTACAAGTATTAGTAATCCCCAAAAATTCTGAGTAATCTGCTGATTTGATGATCAAGCCTCCTAGAACTTTATCCAAGTTATTCATGGAAATGTTAAACATCAGAGAGCCAACCCACAGATTGCTGGGAGAATTCCTTTTGAGGCTTCCAATCATGCTGATGTGGCTCTATGAATAACTTTTCTTTGATTTTCATCATCCAAATAGTTCTGAATTCATTTAATTATAGTATCTTCTAGTGTATATCTCTCTATCTTGTACAGAAGAACTATATGATTTTTTTCATCAAAAACTTTAATGAAATCTAGATATTGTCATATATACTAGACATAGAATTAAGCAATTCTATCAAAAAAGGTCATGAGGCTGAGTCTGGCATGTTCTGTCCTTGGTGAAGACAAGTTTTGCAATCATCCCTCTCCTTTCTCCATGTTAATCCATCACCTCTTTAACAATCTGTTCTAGAATTTTTTCGAGAATCAATTTCAAATTCACTTGCCTATGCTGAGACAATTTATTTCTTCTCCCTCCTGCCCTCTTTTTTTGAATATTGGGGTATTTTCCCTTCTTTAGTCCTGTGATTCCTTTCCAGTTTTCCATGATTTTTCAAATATCATTGATAATGGTTTAAAAATTGCAATGGTTCTAGAACCTGAAGATATAACTTTCTTTGGTAGGAAAAGAACTGCACATATCTGTTTTCTCTTTGTTTTAAGTTATTAATATCCCTAGTAAAGATCCTCTTCCTTCTTTGAAACTCCTTTTTCTCCAAGTATAACAAACAAATAAACTAAAACCAAACAAATAAAAGCGCAGCAACTTCTCTTCTTTGTTGTCTTTGGATTCTTTCTCCTGCTTCAGTTCATCTGGAGCATTCTAGGCATTAAAGTCATGTTGGCGGTGAATCAATTCATTCATGTTCAACTCTCGGTGACTGTACTTCGGGGTTTTCTTCACAAAGATACTAAAGTGGTGTGCCATTTCCTTCTCCAGCTCATTTTATAAATGAGAAACTGAGGCAAACAGGGTTAAATGACTTACCCAGGGTCACACAGGTAGTTTCTGAGGCCCAGTTTGAACCACTGAAGATCAGTCTTTCTGGTTCCTAGTTCATTGTTCTATCCACTGTACCAGCTAGCTACCCCATTAAATTCATAGAAAGCTTCTACATTCATGCTTGTATATTCATCTTTTGTTACCTGTCCTTCCTTCAACCTTCTTTATATTTATTTTTAAAGTCTAAGCTGGTGGTAAGTTTCCTATTTATCTACATCAGTACTTTCAGAAAAATTCCGTATTTCTTCCCTATTGCAATTATTTCCCCTTGTGTCTTTAAATTTTCATACTTGATTATCCCCTATTTCTCTTGGACTGACTTTTCCTCTATCATTTTGGTCCATCAAATCATTTCTATTCTTCTAAATGCTTAGAAATCTGCTTTTCCCTATTCTAGAATGCATCTCATACTATATTTTCATTTACTCTCTTCTGTCACAAATTATAGGGCATAGTGGTCTCTTCTCCCCACCCCAATGTCACTTCAAGGCTCCAATCATTTCTATTCTAGCAACTCATTTCTCCCTGTTACTGAGCATCAGATCCAGATTAGAATTGCCCCTGTCCTTTGAAATAGGAAATTATGAGGCAAGTCAAGAAATTATTAGGTACTTTTGACTAGAGCTCTAGCAGATGTCTAAACAATTGCTGTCCTCTATCACTACTCTATCATTCATCTGCTCCAAGCTTATAATCTACTTTTCAAACTCATCTATTTCCTCTTTTTCTGTCCAAGTCCTTATGAAGCATACATTAATGGCACAAAATCTTTTCTAATTCTCCCTCTGTTGACCTTTACCCAAATGTTCTCTACAGTTCTTCCCTCTTTTGTTTCATAAAATTTTTTTGGAGGGGCGGGGGATGATGGACATTATTTTGGATTTCTTCATATGATTATATCTTCTTACTGTTCAATGTCAACCCTATACCATTCACCTTTGCTTGGTTTTTTAAAATTATACATATGACTCCAAAGTCATACTTCCATCTTGGTTTCATCCTACTAAGTTTCAGTAACAATTATGAGATGACTTTTTTTCTTCTTTTTACTAAAATGTTTACTTCCTCCTGTTATTACATAAATTTGGGGCAATTAAGTATAGATATTTGAGCCAAAGAATCTTTTCTTAGACTGTATCTTCAGTGAATATCTGGCTGTTTCAATGACCATTCTTCCTCCTTCATTGATATTCTATCAAACTTGATCAATATACATAGCAGTATTCTCTCTTCCCAACTTTTTTTTTTACTTTAAAGCCATTTTATTTGGATTTGTAAGTCACCTGGCACATATTTACCAGCCTTTTTTATGTATGTGCCAGTCACCTTGTATCCTTGTATTTTATCCTTGTATTTTAAGTAGTGGGTCAGAAGTTTAAACCACAATCCCAGACACCATGTTTTTGATCAGTTGTTCACTTTCAGAATCATTTTTTTCTTCTTCTCTATTCCTTTCTTTCAATGTGTAACAGAGGGGGAAATACAATGTGTTCCCTTGTGGTCTTTAGTTTCTTGCTCATGATTTAGTAATCATTGGTAAAACTTTTTTAGGTTCCTTCTGGGAGTAGTTAAATTAAAATAATAGCAATATAAAATGGAACAGATTTATAACTATTTCTATAACTAACTTTTCCAATAGAACTGAGACAGGTTTAGATGAAAACTTCTTAATGCATGGTATTCCATGTGAAAATTGGAATTAGCATTCAAGATAACCAATCTGGGAAGAGAAGCTAGATCAGATTCACAGAAGAAATAGCTTCTGGATATACTGCAGTTGTGAAGACATTCAAGGATTGATTTTTTCAAGATGTATGCAAATAGAAGAGCTACCAAATGAAAAAGAAAAGACAATGTTATTACTCTTGTCTCAAAAAAAAATGATTCATAGGTCATAAGTGAGTACTGACCTAAATTCCTATTTCCTCATTTCTTAAACCATCTTTATGCCAATGTTCTGTGAATATATTAAGCATAGCCCTAATCATAGTAAAAATTCTTTAATACAATTTCTGCTAATAGAAGGGGATATACTGAATTTTTAGACAAATTGATAATAGCTGTCAGCAACTTATGAGTCACAAAATGGATTGAAATGTATAGAAAAATAAAATCTCACTGTATTTATTGTTTATTGATAAAAAAAAGTTTCACTCTATAAAGACTCTCGCAACAGGGAGTATTTCATGTATTTGTTAAGATGACACAGATTTCCTTGAAAACAGTACAGTAAAGAGAGTTCTGGACTTGAGATGATGGAATATGAATTTCCTGAATGAGAGTTCAAACCTTCATGTACCATTTACTTATCCTGTGTAACCCTGGACAAGTCATTTAGTCTCACTGTGCCTCAGTTTCCTATTTTGTACAACAAAGGGGTTCAGCTAGGATACCTGGTCATTTTCAACTTGTGCTGTATGAGTCACTCATTACTATAGTCATTCTTTGGCAATACTCAGAACACTAAAGACAAGTGAAGCATTAAACAATGGGATGTTTGCTCATCTAAAAATTTTTCTCCTGTTATACATGATATTTAAAGAGAAAAAAATTTCCCTATGGAATGATATGTGTATACATATATACACACATATACATATATTCTGTGTACAGATGTATATCACACACAGACAGATACATACACACATAAACATACACACACAGGTATGGAGTCAGGAAAATCTGAGTCTAAATCTGGTCACAAACATTTTAGCTTTGTAACCTGTACAAGTCACTAACCTCTGTCCACCTTAATCCACTGGAGAAGGAAATGGCAAAACAGTCCAGCATTTTTTGCAAGAGTACCCCCATGGACAATATGGTCCATGGGGTTATGAAGAATCTGACATGACTGAATCACTGAATAGTAACCACAAATGTTCTTGATTCTGGATGAGATTGTGCTCATTCATCAAGCCCCAGAACCTCCCAGAGACTCTTCAATGAGATACAGGACTATAGAGAAGAGATTGCTCTAATAATCTATGAAAAAGAAAAAAAACAGAGAATGAATATCCAAGTAGGATATATTGGATGGATACTCCATTAAATTTGTCTACTAAAATGGATATGTTCATTGGTTAATCAGTCAATATCAATGAGTTTCTGTTTAGAATTCCAAAGCAGCAGAAGAACTGATTGTGTTACATTTGAGGAATTGTACAGTATTTTCAGTGACCCCAAGCTTCTAACTGAGAGTACATATCTGGTGACCCTATATGACTGTGAACCATATGTTGAAGAGAAAGAATACTGTATTCTGTCTTATGAGCACAAACTCACAAGAAATAATTTTTCTTAATTTATAATTATTCCATTTAAAGGATCTCATCTCATAGGGAAAAAATAATCTAAATAGAGTCCCCTCATGCCCTTAAGATAATTCTCTAATGCATGATACCGTGAAGTTACATTTATAGGATTCTTAAATAAGAAAACATTCACAATAAGATAAAACATAGTTAAACAATTCAGAGTAAGGAATAGTCAACATTTTACTGCTTCAAACAAAATAAGTCACTCTATCATTTAACACATAGTTGGAGTAACAAACTCTTTAATACTGTCAATGAATTCCATTCCCTCCCCAAAGACTCTCCTTTTCCCCCAGTTGGTCAAAGGTGAATTGAAATAATCAAAGCAACCTTTTCCTTCAGATCAATTCCCCAATCTCTTTGGGACATGGGAGAGAAAAACAACTTAATTAGCTATGAGACTTCTTAAAGTTAGTTCCAAATTTGGTTCCCACTTATCTTTAATCCATTTTCCAGGCCCTTAGCTTTCTTTTTGACCTGTACACACTACCTTCAAAGGAAGGTATCAGGCCAAAGAGAAAAGGAAAAAAGATTTAGCAGAGGTCATGGCTTCCTTAGAAGCTTAAGTAGGGATGAGCTTCTTTTTATTCAGATCTGCCTGGAAAGGATTTTAAATTGGAGAAAGATTGATTTCTTAATATTTTCATTAGGAACTTCTTCAAGAGAAAAAAAGAGAGGCTTTCACATAGTTCCAATCAGAGAATGCAATGAAATCTGAGAAGCTAAAATGATAGGTGATCTGGAGGACTATGGAGACATGCAGTTGGTGAATACGTAGATGTAACATGTTAGTATTGACTGATATCTTCACTAAAATATATAACTAGAAAGGGAGGCTAGGTATTTAGCAAAAAGAAGGAATAACTGATGAACTGCCCATGTTTTGTACCACAAGCCATGGGTGTTTAAATACCTAATCAGGGATTCTCATCCTAGTTTGCCCCATAGACCCCTTCGGCAGTCTGGTGAAACCTAATGACCTTTACTAAGAGTAACATATTTAAAAATGCATGTAACAAATGTTTCTTTGACTCACTACTCTCATGTTAGGTCACTACATCTTCCCCTCAATGTTCTTGGGGTAACCTGAGGGATTAGAAGGATCTCTTACCATATGCATAGGGTTCAAACTTTCACCCGCTGTGTTCTCAATGTTAGGTAAGATTTGTTCTATAAAATTTGGACTCAGTCAAAAGGCCACACCCAAGGACCTAGAAGAACACATGTGGCCTGGAAGCGTCATGTTCCATACCCCTGTCCTAGTCACTAACACTCAGTTTTATTTAACTACTTAACATAACATAACTTTTAAAAAAAGATATATTTACTTTGAAGATATAATAAAATAAAATACAAGCATTTTCCTCCAGTCCTTCAGGGTCATCCTCTCCCCTATACTACCTGAGTCTCTGGGGAAAGTGAGCTCAAACTAGCTCATTTTCTACATGATGTGGTTTCCACCAAATTCACATCTAAGTGTGGCATCATAAAAAATGAAGCCTTATTCCAGTGATCACTAGGCAGGATCCCAAAGGTGTCTCCTGAAGTTTATTAATCATTCCTCAGATCTTCAATGCTGAGATGGTTATAAAACCTGGAATGGACTTTGACTCTCCAATGCTGGAGGCTTTTTCTTCTGGCTTTTTGAAACTTATTTGGTGGGAGCTTCTTTCACCTAAATAAACAGAAAAGTCCCCAGCAAACAAAAGAATGGAAACCTGTTTTCATGGAACCACAACAGGTTTAGATGGATGAAGTTCTAAGACATTTTCTCTCATAGAATTATCTCTTACTGGATGCCATCAATGGAGTTCAACCACTTGCATGCTGCCAAAGAGCAAAGGGGCAGAGGATCTGGTGGTTAGTCCTTTTTCAATACCTCCATAGCCAATCCAAGAGGCTCCTGTTCACCATAGGTTACTCAATTAGAACCAGTTACAGAGTATTTCTTCATGCTTCAATGTCTCCCCAAGACTCTTCCAATACACATAATCAGGACTCTCCCGGCAATAGGTTTACTAGTCTCTCCACAAGAGAAGAAGCCATCAGAGCTTCTCTGTCCCTCTTATATACAAAATAAAATACATAGAATATGACGGCAACTAATTATATTTAAATAGATTATCAAAATATTTTTTTACAAAGTTCATGGACTTCAAGTAAAGGACCCCTACAGGACCTACAGAAAGGCATATAGCATGCTGGGAAGGTCTTCTAAGGGGAGTTTTAAGAGCATATGGATGTAACAATCACACAGAACAAGATGACATTATAGATGATAATTTCCCCATTGAAGGGAGTTCCCATGACAGGAGATCACAAATCCATTCAATTTCATAAGTGGGAATCATGAGAAAGTAACATTTTTTTCTGGGGGTGGTAGGGTGTGCATGAGAAATGCTTTTCAAGTCATTCTTCACACCATATTTTTACCCTAGGAGAGCTTGTTCTTCTGACAAGTAGTATTAAATATAGAACATAATTTAAGAAGTAATGAATACCTTTTGACTTTACAAGGATTTTTTAAAAAAGAAAATAAAGGAATTACATTAAATATATGAAGTTGCAATTATTTACAGTTTTTCCTTAGCTAATAGAAAATAGTCAGTGTCCTCTGTTTTATTCCTGCCTGCAGTCTCTTCTCTCTGCCTCTCACTATTTTTTGAAATAAATCATCCAGAGTTCCCCAGTTTCTCACTCTAACCCAATTATTTTAAAAGTTATTTAAGTAGTTTATTGTTTAAAAATCTGTTTTTATTTATTGAAACTAAGCCCTGTGGCAAATGGACTACACTTGTCTTTTTGTTGCATGGAATAGGCCTTTAATCTATAAATAATGAGAATGGCTCATAGCAGTGTCTTTCATGGACCCCAGGGACGGGGCAATCTCTATTGTGAGAGAATGGGAACGAATCAAGTGTTTACTGCAGGTCCAGGGCACTACATTCTATGCCCTTTTCCTTGGCCCAAAAGGAAAGTTTGTCCATAGTTGACTTTTTAAAGCAATATCCCAGAAAGTTAAAACTAGTTGGCTCCACATGAAGTTGCACACATTTCAAAGTGATGGATGAGTCTTGGTTTATTTTTATTATTCTTCATTTATCTAAATATGTGTCTCCAGCTGTTCTTCACAAAAATTCTCTTTCCTCTTCGGACCTCCTGGAGCCTTTGTATCTTTTCAATTCTGAAGAATGGAAATATTTTCCTTATATATTGTGATTGTATCTGACAGCTTACATTAGCTTATTCTGGTCATGACCTTCACTGACTACTGTTTGAAAATGGAACAGAAGAGTTCGTGGAATTATAGAATTTGGAGCTTTAAGGGTCCTCTTTACTGTTCTTCAATAATTTTCAGTCTTTGTCTGACTCTTTGTGACTCCATTTGGGGTTTTCTTGGCAGACACCAGAGTGATTTGCCTTTTCCTTCTCCAGCTCATTTTACAGATGAGGAAACTGAGGGAAACAGGATTAAGTGACTTGCCCAGGGTCACACGGCTAGTAAGCATCTGAGGTCAGATTTGAAATCAGGAAGAAGAGTTTTCCTGACTCCAGGCCCAGCACTCTACCCACTGTGCCACCTAACTAGCCCATAAAGGTCCTTAGGAAAAATCTAATCTATATACCTCATTTTAGAGTGGAGAAAGAAAACTAGAGAAATGAAGTGACTCTCCCAAGTCCACACAACTAGCAGATTCCAGCATGCTTACCAGCTGTGGTTACTGTTATTCCATGTTTGTCTACAAATCTGTCATTTCTGTAGTTTAAACATGGGTCAAATGCTTCAAATCTCATTCTTGGTCACCTCATCATCTGGTTTCAGATACACTTCTATTTCCACTTTAAAAATTCCAATAAAAGTGCACCATCTACATGAACTCAATCAATGACATATTGATGAAGAAATATTGAACAGATGGCTAAGTCATGTGGACATGTTGGTAAGAATAGAAGGGTTTAAGATGTCAATTCAGGAGTAGATCCTTGCTACAAGAAACTATCCAAGAGCTATGACAAACACATTGTCTAAGGGAACAATAACTGATGAAATATATTATTGCAACCTGCAAAAATAGTATACTTACCAAGTACCGTCTGATAACCAAAGAACCTTTATAACTTTTGTAGTATAACAGATAGTAGATTCTCATGGCATAAATATAGTCCTGAACATATTCGTAATTATTCAGCAAATAAATGGTACTGGAAGCAAACCACTATTACATATAGGACTGTTTCCCATCATTTTCTTAACATAATGTTGATCCACAAAGATTTAAGATTTTCATAGATGTCTTTATATCAAATACTGTCCCTAAAGTTTGTGGAGCCAAAAGTTTCAAAATATACACACTTAGCCAAAGAAACAAATGTCATGTCTGAATGGGATGAGATTTGTGTCATCCCTAAACCCCTGTTTTCAAATGATGTTCTACAAAGAATGCTTTCAGCAAAACTACAAGGATTAAGCCTTCATCTCAATACATTTATTCAATTACAAAGAAAGCTACAGTAATTTTGTCCACCTGTGTGATACCTCCTCACCTCTCCAGGCTGCTATCTCCACCATTATCCATAATTACTTCTCACCCTGGAACATCCCTCCAACCAGGTGGCTCCTTCTTTTGATTGGTCAGTTCCTCATACACTTTCCACTTTAAGAAAATACCCAGGCCATCTATGTTTATGTTTTTCATTTTCCTCTAGGCTCCACTCCCAACTGTCCTCATTTCTTTTTCCATCATATTCCCACGTAGGAATTTCCCACTTCTCCCACTTTTTGACTTCCCTTTACGTATCTTTCCCAATTAGAATATAAGTTTCACAAGGCAGGGATTGTCTTTGTTTTTGCTTGTATTTATATTTCCAGCACTTTGCACAATGCTTGGCCCACATAAATGCTCATTGACTTATTGACTTGATTTGACTAAAACAAGGGAGGTCACTTGCTTGAGTCTATAGAGGTAGCATATGGCAGTGAAGTTTGAAAAATACATCCTGATTCAGAAAAAAACAAAAGAGCTCAGGTCTCTTTGCATTAGGGACTTTCTAGGAAATCTCACATTAATCCCAGATTCTTTATCGAGGGCCTCAGAGGCCATTCCGGGACCAGACTCTTCTTGAATAGCCATCTGCTTCGTGATTAGAGTGGAATATACCTTTGCATGCTCTTGCCTCCTTTGAGTCTGGCTTACAGGATACAACCTCACCACCTGCCAGGACAGGAAGGTCCTTGACAGTCTGCCACTTTCAGTGGACCTTTCTCCAGCCATTGAAAACTCTTCCTGGGGTCATTCCTCAATGGATCCCATATTCCAATCCCCCTTACTCTCTCCATCCCAGTAACACTGAATCCTTAGCTACTGAAACGTGTCCCATTCCCCATCCTTGATTGCTCTCTCCCTTACTCCCAAACCCTTCAAACATAATCCATAATCATACCCCATTGTCTCATTCTAGATATGCCCATCATTCCACTGTGCTTTCTGGAATCCTTGTTCTTCAATTAATAAACTTCTTTTCATCTTAGACCTTTTCCTTTCTCCCTCCTTCCATCTTCTGACTCTCTCTGAGATGTTGCATCCCCAGCCACCATTTCCAGTGGTTGCACTTTCATCATATCCCCTCAATTCAATACTAATGATGGAATTAGAATATTCAGATTCTCTCACTATGGCTATCATGAATCAACTTCTTCTTTTGAGCTACCTTTAATCAAATTTATGAACCCCAACAAGATCATACTGATCCCCAGGGCATCTTCCTTTCTTTCTTAATGAGTTTAATCGCTGACTTCCAATTTTTCTCTCCACTCCAGCTCCTGAGCTCATATGAGGGGTCTTCAACATGTATTTGCATCCTGTCTCAAGTACCTTGATTTCCTAGTTTCCCAGTCTACTAAATTTCCATTACCTATGTCTCACTCCATCTCAGCTACGTAGAGACGTGGTCATATCCTTGATCTTACCATGACATACTAAGGCTCTATATCCCTGTTTATGCACATTTCTTCATCTGATTATAATAGTTTATTAACCTATCTTTCTCTTGGCTTTATAGTCCCTCACTTTTTTTCTATATCCTCACTATAATTCCTAATTATTCTACCCCTGAACGAGATACACTCTCCTCTTTTCCCTCTCCGAATTCTTTGGTAAATCGGTTCTACTCTTGGCTGTCCTATGCAGGTAAGTTTCTTGTTGCTTTTCCTATTATTGAACACGACTTGCCAAGACCCAGTCATGGATTACTCTCAGTGTCTGGTACCTTGTTCTCATTTACATGCTGCTGAATGAAGCTAGAGAAAACCGTAAAACTATGAAATGGGTGCACTACAAATTTTCAGCCCTCACTTCAGCAAGGCAATGTTTGTATGACTTCCCATTAACTTCATTATCTCCTTTATCACTGTGGCAATTTCAAACATTTTGACCTTCCTTAAGGGTACCATGATTCTTCTCCTCTGACCTTACCACATTCTTTACCAAAGAAATTAAGTCCATTTTCTGAGAGCTTCCTCTACTCCTCTCCTCATTTCACCTCCCTCACATGTTGTCATCTAATATTTCCTCCTTTCCTCGGTATGAAATGAAAAGTTTCTCTTATCTTTGCCAAAGTAAATCCCTCTACACGCAGCTTTGATCGCATTCTATCCTGTCTTCTCCAGAAATTCATCACTTTTCTAATTGCTCACTTACCTTCAATCTCACCTTCTCTACTGACTGTTCCCCTACTGCCTACAAATGTAGCTACATCTTGGCATCCTTAAGAAAACAAACAAATAAACAAATAAAAAAACAGGAAGCCTTCACTTGGTCCAGCCATCACCATTACTCTCTTGTATCTCTCCTCCTGCATGTGCATAAATCAATTTCAACAGCTATATACAACTGCTATTTCTAATTTCTCCCTTCTTTCTCAATTCAAAATCCTTTTCAATCTGGCATACAACCTCATTCAAATGGAACTCTTACTTTCACAGTTGCCCTATAAGTTTTCTCTCTTAGCTCTCTCTAATACTTCAAGGCTGGAAGTACAATGACCATTCACAGGCTTGATTTAATATTTACCAACACAGAATTTGTAACCTGCTCAGCTTTTTCTGATCTGGGATGGTTCAGCTTTCCTTAGGCTTCCTGATGGTCCTCCCTCTTCTGGCTCATCTCTGTTGGACTTGGTGCAAATATCCAATTGGCTTTAGCCCCTACTAGCTCAGGAATCTCAAACTCAAGCAACCTATCAGCCTTCACATCTCTCTCTTGCTACTCCCTCCCACTCTCCACAGCAGCAAGGACTGCAGGCTTGGGCCACTATGCCCAGCCCAATTGAGTTATCATAAAAGATTGAATTATGTTTTTTTCAAACCTCACTTTTACTTATTGTGTAGGGTACCACTATCTTCATAGTTTCCAAGAATCAGAAATGTGTCATTTCCTTCTCTCTAGCCTCAGAGTTACCACGCTGACACTGGCCCTCATCACTTCATACCTTAACTATTGCAACAGTCTGCTGGTTGGTTGCCTTGATTTATTCTCTCCTCACCTCCATCTATCATCTGCTAAGTTGCCAGTGACTTTCCTAAAGTACAAATCTGACAATGTCATCTTCAACCCTAACCCAAACTCAATAAATTCCAGTGGCTATCTATTCTTTCTAGGATCAAATATACAATCTTCTGTTTGACTTTTAAGATACTCGCAGCCTGACCCCTTTCTACTTTTCCATTTGCCATACATTTTGCTCCCTTCCATGCACTGATCCAGTAGCAAAACCTTCTTGTAATTGTTTATGCATAATACTCCCTTCCTTGTCACTCCATGTCTGTCCCCCGTTCCTGGAATGTTCTTTTTCATTACCTCCATGTCCTGGTTCTCCTGGCTTTTAGATTCAACTCAAATTCTCCCTCCACAAGAGGTGTTTCCATTTCACTCTCACCACAAGCATCCTATGGCTTGTGTTTTCCCTTTTACATTACTTTACATCTACACTGTATATATCTTTTATGTACGGTAATTTGCATGTATTTTCTCCACAAGAATGTGAGCTTTTTTAAGGCAGGGACCACCTTTGTGTCTTCAGCTCTTAGTCCAGTGATCATCACATAGTAAGTGCCTAATAAATGCCTGTTGAGTGATTGATTGACTCCATATGATTTTGTTTTGTTTTTAGGGGTCTGTATATTCTTTTGATTGGTACTTTGTTTTATCCATGCAGAAGGTCTGGGAAGTTTTAGTGTTTTTTCCTTAATTAAGTTATTCAAGTTTTTTTTTATTCTAATGCTCTTCTTGGAGCCCCATCCATTTTTGTCTCTGTGGATCCTGTCTTCAGGGAAAAAGAAATATTTTGTTTATAAAGAGATGATTTTTCCTTTTAACATTATTGTATTTACTTTTCTTCTTTCAGAATGTCCTTTACCTCTAACATTTCCATTTCAATCAGCTCTTCTTTCTTTTGTTTCTTTGGTGAGATTTGCCAACAAAATTCAAGGTTCTTTTAAATTATTTTTTAATATATTCTATTTTTCCACTGTGACTATATACCATAAATTCTGTTTTCACAATTTGTATTTTTCTAGTTAAAGCATCCTGCTATTGTCACTTGCTGTCTTGGAAATTTATTGGGTCCTCTACCTCATCAAGTATTAATTCTTTTTTGGGTGGAGTAGGAGGCAGGGTAATCTTAAAAGTCATCTTTTTTTCTATAAAGACATCTGTGAAAATCTTAAATCTTTGTGGATCAACATTATGTTAAGAAAATGATGGTAAACAGTCCTATGTGTAATAGTGGTCTGCTTCCAATACCATTTATTTGCTGAATAATTACAAATATGTTCAGGACTATATTTATGCCATGAGAATCTACTGTTATACTACAAAAGTTATAGAGAAAGGTCCACTGAAAGTGGCAGGCTGTCAAGGACCTTCCTGTCCTGGCAGATGGTGAGGTTGTATCCTGTAGGCCAGACTTAAAGGAGGCAAGAGCATGCAAAGGTATATCCCCTCTAATCATGAAGATCTTCAAATTTCCCTGTTGTTTTATTTGCTAGTTCACAAAATTTTCTACTGAATTTTCTCCCTTCTGAGATATTTGGTAATTATGGTTTTCCTTTCTTCCTTTCCATGACTCCTTCCTCTTTGATGGAGGTACCCAAAACTATAGAATTCAAAGCCATCATAGGCATTACTAGTTCGGGGAGTCACTTTTCACTGGTCCTGGGCTCTTCTTCAAGTGACTTCTAGGGAAACAGAATTGTAGTCAATTGGATCCCAGTTCCCTTTCATTAAGATTGAATCAATTCCCTCACCTTCTGCCTATCTGCACCATTCCCTCTGTTCCATAGTTCACTGATGGAGTCCTGTTGCTGCACAATGTACTGCCACTCCAGACAAAACAAGGTTCCTCTTTCCTATTCCTCCACCTCTTCCTTAAATAATGAAAGGAATAGGGAAGATGTGAGTTCTGTCTTTTGTTGTCACAGAATGATGGAATGAGAGATGGAGGATGGAGGTGGAGTGCTGTCAGAGACAACAGCAAGGGAATTGTTGAGTATGTCTCAGAGCACAATCCCGTGGGTTTCATTGTGCAGCCCTACCAGAAGGTAAGGGCTTTGAGGGAGAGGGCATGTTGAATGAGTACATTGGGGATTAGCTTTCTCTACTGCTAATTCAATAGCTTCCCTGGTTAGTGATCTTGGTATCTCAGCTTATGGGACAGCTGCAGTTAGTTTATCTTTTGTGCTCGCATTTTACTTTGGAAAGGTTAGAGAGGCCATGAGGATCAGAGAAAATGTCAAGTCCTGCATTTTGTCAGTCACATGATCCAGAAATCTGACTCCAAATCACCAGTGTTCTTCCTATTTATAACTTAGCTGCCCCTACTGAAGGAAGGGCTTAAACTAGAATCCTACAAAGCTATTAAGGGGATATCTCTCCACATTGACATAAAAAATAAGGATTAGTTTTGAAGAATTTAAAAAGAAAAGCTGCTTATAATTTTAAACTCGATAAACCTTATTAATACTTAATGTATTCCAGATAGAGGCAACTAGATGCCTGAGTAGTTAGAGTTGTGTCTGGAGTCAGGAAGACCTGAGTTCAAATCTGACCTCAGTTCTAGCTTTGTGACCCTTGGCAAGTCATTTAACTTCTGTTTGCTTTCATCTGCTGGAGAAGGCAATGAAAACCATTTCAGTATTTTTGCCAAAAACAAACAAACAAAAAACAAAAAAAACAGCATGGTTAGCTTTGGTGTGCTGTGTTCTACAGGGTTATAAAGAGTGTGACACGACTGAATGATTAAACAACAATGTGCCAAGTAAGTTCTGGGAGTAGAACTATAAGAAGAACGATAAGGTTCTTTGCCCTCAAGAAACTTACATTCTAACGAGGGAAGATATCACATAAAAGGGAGGTGGAAAGGGAGCTGGGGAAAATACCTGCTTGGGGCCATGGCGGCAAAGTCTGGTGAGTCGGGAGATGGAAACTGGACAGAAAAGTCTGGGAGGAATAGGCCAATCGGAAGAAGAGGCATCAGGGGCTGAGTGTAGTTCCAAGATAAAAACTGCAGGGTTACAGGGAACTTCCAGCATGATGATTCTATCTGTCTGTCTGTCTGTCTGTCTCTCTATCTGTCTGTCCGTCTGTCTGTCTACCTATCTATCTATCTGTCTGTCTGTCTATCCGTCTGTCTATCTATTTCTATCTATCTATTCATCTATCTACACACACACACACACACACACACACACACACACACACACACACACACCCTCTCTCTCTTTATATATATATTTGCAATGGTAGGAAATTACAATCAGGAGAAGGACTTGAAGAACAATAAAGGCATGTATATTTCCCGATTAGGAGGTCCTTGGTCCTACAATAGATTTGTGGCTTCACTGATGTGGACTTTCCTTTCTTATCCAACTTCTCACTCTAAGTAAGAAACTTATCTGTGCTTTTCAAAGAGCCTTGTTAGGGGTGCTCTGGAGATCTCCCTTCTGGTTTCCTGTAGTAATCATGTTCAAGTCGGGTCTGCTTTGGAGAGAGAAATGGTGACTTGCGGGGAGGAATAGGCATATATTTTAGCATCAGAGATCTAGAAGGAGGGAAGAATAGCAGGATGGCTTTGAGGGCATTTAGTGCAACCCCCTCACTTTGCAGATGAGGAAACTGAGGCCCATAAGAATAAAGTGACTTTCCCAAGGTTCCATAGGCTGTAAATGACACAACTAGGATTCAGAACCAGGTTCTCTTCACCCACATCCAGTGTCCTTTCCACTCTAATATGTTGTATGTATATATACGTATACTAACATTAAATTTTAAGTGCATCTGTATATATATATATATATATATATATATATATATATACAGAAAATTTAATGCTGAATCAAGCATTAATAATAAGAATAAATTAAAGTGAATTAAATATAAACATAATCAGAACATGTGGGTAAAGTTTTACACCTTTATGACCTAATAACAATAGGTAACTTTTATACATAATTTGGAGGTTGCTCATGCTGTAACTCATTTTAACCTTCACAATGATTCTGCAAGACCGTTATTGTTATTCCATCTCTATAGATGTCTCAAAGTTGAGAGAAATGAAATGACTTGCCTAATGTCACTCAGCTAGTAAGTGTCTAAGGCAGAAAAATTTAAGTCTTTCTGATCCCAAGACGACCAATGCTCTATCCATTCTGCACCTAACTGCCTCATCTGGAAAATGCCAATCTGAATAAGAATACTGCTAGTTCTTGTTAAGTGATCTAGTAGAAAGTAGCAATAGAGACCTTATTCATCATTTAGTCCCTTTCTCCATCCTATTTCCACAGGTAAGGTACCTAAGATACAGAGAAAGGAAGTTACATATCCAAGGTAAACAAAATATAAATAGGAAGTGATAGGGTCAATGTTTAAACTCAAGCCCTGAGATTCCACACCTATGTTCTTGCCCCTAGTGCTTTGCCACCTCTCATATCTCTATTAAAAAGAAGTCATTTAGGATGGAAAGATCATAGATTTTGAAATGGAAGGGACCTTAGACATGATCTAGTTCAACTGTCATATTTTTACAGAGGAGGAAACTGAGGCCCAGAAAGGCCAAGTGTTTTGTGAGTAGAAGAGGTAAAATTCCAACCCAGGTATGTCTGCCTCCAAAATCAGTGTTCTCTCTGCAGAACCATGATTTCTTTGTGTTTGCTTATGCCTTAGCAACAGATTTTATTTTTGAACAGTTCTCCTTCTGAAAGCACAGAGGCTAAAGAGAGTGGTTTCCCTCTCCACCCTCTTTGTTTTGTAGTAACAGGTACTGAATTGATCCCAGAGTTTGCACAGCTAAGCCAACCCAGGGTATGTGTATCCAGCCAGAAAAATCTCTTTGGAGTCCAAGCCTTCCACGCTTTCAGTTTAGAGATCTGAGTATAAATATGGCAGCTTGCCAAAGCAAAGCTCCCAGAGCACTTCTTATCTGGCCCAAGTTTGGTGGTGTTTCCTTTTTTGGTGTCCTTTTCTAATATTATTTCCTATCAGCAGCACGGTCTTGGACTCTGTGTGGATTTGCCCTACATGGCTTGCTGCTGTTCAGAATTCCACATCTTCTGGCCTGAGCGATGAACGGCCTTCAAGAATTGTTCACGTAAGCAATGTGTGCAACCCAGTGCATTTACTAGTGGTATACTCAGAGGCAATAGCATCGATGGGTCAGGGAGAATACCCAGTGTTCCCTGGGATTCCATTCCCATCATAGGACAAAAGAGTGAGGATCCAAATCTCCAGCTCTGGAGCCCTGGACTTGGGATCAGAATCCCTGAGTCAGTTCCAAATCTCTGGTCCTCTGAGCCTTGGTTTGCTCTCTGTAAAAAAGGGACTGTTAAATGATACTTGAGGAGCTCCCAGAGTTGTTGTGAAGTGTTTCATGATACAAATAGCTGCCATGAATCAAGGTCTTTTGGAATTTTGTCAATCATTTCAGATAATATCTTATTTGTGTTCCATGACATCACATTGAGGTAGGTTCTAGGTATATTTATCGTCGTTTTATAAATGAAGCAACTGAAAGTCAAAGAAACTGACTGAGTTACCTGTGATTAGGAAGTTAGTAGAATACAGACCCAGGTCCTGTCCTCTCTTCACTCTGTCGTGCTACAGAGAAGGCAATTCCAGGAGAAGGCTAGGTCTGAATTAGGAAACTTTAGAGAGAGAAAAAAAGCAAGAGCCTTCCAGGATATAAATATAGTTAACTGAAGAATTTATCTCCGGGGCAGAGGATTTGAGCCAGCAGTGTGATTAGCAGCCAAAGTAGAAGCACAAGCTTAGGCAGCATCAAGAGAAACTGAGTCCAGGTCAAGGAAGTAATAATTTTACTGTCCTCTGACCTGAGTGGACATGCATATTCCAAATCTGATAGAAAGGCCATAGGTAAGCTGTGTCATGTCTAAAGAACTGCTTTTCTAATAGGGTGAGGGAAATGATGGTCATGCAGCATAAGCAGAAGTGAAGGAACTAACAATACTGTGTTGGAGAAAAAAAGACTTAGGGGAAAACTCCTGGTGCTTTTAAAGCATTTGAAGGGTTATCCTATGGAATGGAGATTAGACTTGTTCTGCCTGGACCTAGAGAGCAGATCTAGAAACCTTTCCACGGTTGGACATTGTTGAATGACCAATACAGGCTTAATATAAGGAAAGATTTTCTAACATGAAGAATCATCCAAGTGTGAAATGAGCCACCTCAAGACATGGTGGGTTTCACTTCACCAGACATCTCTAGCCCATGCTTCATGACTACTTATTGGGCATGCCATGGATTAAGTTGATTTTCATGGGGTAGAAAGGAAATAATTATATTTATATAATATTTATATTATTTATAAAATAATATTTATAAATATAACATATTTATATATTAATAATATTAATATATTAATATTTAAAGTTTGCACAATGCCTTACAAGTATTATGTCATTTGATATTCACAACAACCCTGAGAGGTAGGTGGTATCTTTGTCTTCATTTTATGATGAGGAAACTGACATTGAGAAGGCTGAGGTGACTTGCCCAGGGTCACACAACTGGTGAGTGTCAAAGGTCAAGTTTGAATTCAGGTTTTCCTGACTTCAGTCCCAATACTCTCTCTACTGTGTGACTCAGCAGTTTCTAAGATTCCTTTCAAGTCAGAGATTCTGCAATACTGTGATGCTATGTTGAATCCTCTGAAAGGAATTATGGGAAAAATACATTCTTTTTCCTCAAGGAGCTTCACATGCAGTGAAGGACAAAATATTGGTAAAAAAAATCAAAATAGCATGTAACTACAGAATAAATTGGATCATAAGGGAAAATAAGTAGAAAGAACAGAACACCATTCATGAGGAAAATTTTCATAGAGCAGATGGAAAGTAAAATAAACCTTGAAAGATAGATAGGATCAAGCTAGATAGGAAAACTAAAGAAAACAGTAAGAGAAAGACCATTGAACTTAGAGTAAGGAAGACCTGGTTTTCAAGCCTACCTTGGACAGTTACTGCTCATGTTACCCTAGGTAAGTCATAGTCTCTCTGAGCTTTAATTCATTTCCTTCCTTCACAAAAATGAAAGGGTTGAATTCAATAACCCCTCAAGTTTCCTTCTGCTCTAAATCATGACCCCATAATTGGAGAAAAGATGATTATATTTATAAACTCAATTCCTAAGTCAGTCATTTGCTATATTTGTGTGCACTCTACTATCTTCACAATGTATAGTTAAAGAAGTGTAGTTAGACAGCTCATTCATTTCTTGAAGAGTAAGGAGAGTTTTTCACTTGATATCACCCTAAGCCCCCACCAGAGTGTATTTCCCTAATTTTATCTGTTCAGAATCAATTCAGTCAGCCAGAGTCACATAACATTTAGAAAGAGGTATGTACTAAGGCAATGCAATAAGAGCAGTAAGTATACATCTCCTCTTTTCCCCAAACATCTGTGTTTTATTCTCCTACAAGTATGTACAGAGTTCAGGGTTCAAGCCTGAAAGAGCATATGTATGTATGTGTGAGAGAGCATATGACCTGAGTAACTCACAACTCCAGTTTGCTGGAAGAGCTTTTTTTTCCTTCTCTTTGCACAATGTCCCCTCCAGGGAGGAATGATATAGTTTCTTTGTTGAGATCCTTGCAGAGCTATGAACAATCTTCCTTTAAATTTCAGTGCAGATGATGCATTACCTGATCCAGGAATTTTAGCCCTTAGTACAATGTGCAGCATATAGTATTTAAAAAATGTTTATTGACTACCTTACTGCAGAATGAGAAAATTTCTTCAGCCTGAGACCTGTACAACAGCCATTCCAGTTCAAAGGTCCATGAATGAATGATAGAGCCGTGCTCTTACTTAATTATGGCATCAAGACTAAAATGAGGTAATGTGGTTTCAGCCCTGGCCTCAGAGAAGTATTGCATAGAATAATATGATGTAAGATTTCAAAGGTTCCTCCGGACATGGGGGCAATGATCATAAATTTCCAAGTCTACTCAACAAGTATTCAGTTCCTAGTATGTGCAAGACATTGTGCCAGGTGTTCATGATACAAATACAAATTACTCTGTGCCCTCAAAGAGCATGCATAGTAATGAGAAGACATAATAGGTACCCAGATAAACATACGTGTGTAGAAACTGATTTCAAGGGGGTGAGGTACTAATAACTGGTGAGGATCAAGAAAGGTTTGTTGGAGAAATGGGCAGCTGCGCTAAGCCTTGAAGGCAACTAAGAATTTGGAGGGATTTTGAAGAAAGAGTGAACTCCAGGCATGAGAAACAACACATACAAAGGCATGGAGGCAGGAAATAGAATTTTCCAATCCATTTACTCTCCTACAGAAGACTTGTCATGTTTCAAATTTTCATATAGAATCCAAGGCATCTTGTTTAGTTGTTCTTCATCATTACATTCTCAACAAGCCAATATTCTGGTCATCAAGGGCACAACTGCTGGATACGAAGCTGTTTAAATTGTTTTTCTTTGTACATTTGTAGCTTGTGGTCCAGTGTCCTCAACTCTAGGATTTGGTCCAATCTCAGCAGCTGCTCTCCCTTCCTCCATGCTCAAAGTGTATCTCTTTTATCTATTTGACCTTCACCTGTAGTTTCCTCTGGAAAAATTGGAATATAACTCAAATACATCTTGTGTCTAGGTCCCTACAAATACGGGAAAAGGGTCCCCAGCTCTCATATAAGCACTAACTGTATCAATGTAAATATTGGGTATTAGGTTACCTTATTTCCACCCAATAAAAGATGCGGTGAATGTAAGGATTCTGGTAGAGTCAGTACATCTCTCCTCCCTCAAAGGTTATTACAGCAGAACTCAAGCTCTGGTAGTTCAATCAAGTGGGAAAAGCTTCAGGTATGACCCTAATGATAGATTGTCTCTGTTCTCTCAGGAGCACACAATCCAGAAAGTCCAGAAAGGCTCATTAACACAGCCACTAGGGGAATCTTTTCTTTTCCTTTGTTTTCTTTTCTTTTCCTTTCCTTTCCTTTCTTTTTCTTTCCTTTTTTTCTTTCCATCTTTCCGCCCTCGCTCCCTCCCTTCCTCCCTTCCTTCCTTCCTTCCTTCCTTCCTCCTTTCCTTCCTCCCTTCCTCCCTCCCTCCTTCCCTTCCTCCCTTTCTTCTTCTCTTCCATCCTTCCTACTTCTTAAGATTGGAGAAAAGTGATCCAACACATATGAAATCATACATCTTTGCCATATTAATGTGTAAGTTACCTCAAGGAATATTTTTTGTGAGCCTGAACCTCAATTTATATTTTCCTCCTGCCTTTGCAAACGAAATCACAAGCAGAAATTCAGAACTTGAGGTTAAAAGCGTTTTTCACGCTGGCAAACTATGCCGTAGTAATAAATCACTTCTTTAGCAGAATTGTTTATATGTTTCTCCAGTTGAAGAAAGTTAAGCACGCTTTTATTTCCTCCCAGGCCATATATTAAATTGGCAGTCAAACTAACAAACACATTCCTTTTGAAATGATGTCCCTCAGCTTTCAGTGTCCAGAATTGCTATGTAAGGTATGGCAATATTTTGTCTGTATTGAGGGCCAAACACCCCAGATTCAAATCCTGTTTCAATTCCTCCTTAGGTTACTTAGCAAAAGAGATTTCATTTTCTTAATCTTTTAAAAGAGGGATTTGGGTTAATATCCCTTACAATGTTAGAACTCACGCTGCTAGGGACAGTTTCTCCATGCCTTAAAATCCCTCCTTTTAGTTTTAGAAGATATAATAAATATAATTCTAAACTTGGAACTTCAGAGAAAAATGTGGTCTGTGTTCAGGCCAATTGGGGAGATCATCATCCCATTAATTTCAAAGAATGACATAAATATGATGATGGTGGAAGTTTTAAAGATAACCCCAAAAGGAGAAACAGATTTGCTAAGGTCATCTGACCACAAGCTTGTGGGCCTGGGGTCTAGAAAAACCCAGATTCCAATCCAGACGCAGACACTTTCTAGCTGTGGCTCTGGATCAGTCATTTGCTTATGTTAATCCTATCTTTAAATGTCAATTTAAAATTAAAAAAATAGATTAAGATAAAGGTAAGAATAGCACCTACCTGGTGGCGTTGAGGTGACACGATATTACTGCTTTTGTTACTACTTCTAAAAATAAATCCTAAGTGTGGAAAATTCAAGATGAAAATTTAAGTTTTCTTTAAAATTTTTCTACATAAAAATTAATGTGTGCCTAAAGCAAACTTGGAATCTGGAGCTGTAAGCACTTGCATTTTCTCCAAACTCCTGCTTGCTACCCAGTGGATCTCGTAGGTCTAAGCAACTTTTCATGTTATTGGCCGTCGGAATTTGGGCAGTCACTGAATCTTTAAAAGCCTGTTTCCTCAGCTGGAAAATGAAATAATAACGCTGACTTTGTTGTCATGGGCCTCCCCTGGCCCCAAACTTCACTGGGTGGTTAGTTCTTCTAGCCATGCCCTTACTGACATACCATAATGTTGTGTCTAGTGAGTGGGACTTGTAGAAATACTAGTGGCAAAAGCAATGTATGTCCCAGTATCAGTTATAGGATGCTCTGAGGCCCCTTTATTCACCATTCCAATTGAATTTGCCCACATGCCAGAATAGTTAGAGCTCAAATCCAACAGGGCCGTCCTGAAATAGATCCTGAGAGTGGAAGTGAGTTCTCCAAGGTCGTGCCTCTACTTAGGGCCAGAATGGGGATAGAAGCCAATGATCTTGAGTTCTAGGTGAGTGTACAAACCTACTCTATTTTATTGCACTTTATACTAAAGTAGATGGGGAGTGTATGAAGAGGTTTGATTGTTTGTTCCTCTTGTTTCTTTTTACAAATTGAAGGATTGTATCAAAACTGCATCATTCTGTCTCTGTCACATTTTGGTCATTCTCATAATATTTCACATCTTTTCATTATTATTCTGTTTATGGTGATCTGCGATCAGTGATCTTTGATGTCACCATTGTCCTCGTATTAGGACATCATAAACCATGCCCTTATAAGACGGTGACCTTAACTGATAAATATTTACATTCTGACTACAGTACCAGACAGCCATACCTCCCATCTCTCTCCCTCTCCCCAGGCCTCCATATTTCCTGAGTACTGAAGACTATGACATAAATTTAGTGAATAAAACAGCAGCAGGGATTGAGAGAACTGAGGGTGATTTTGAAACAAGTTCTACTGTGCTATCAAATAGCATCTTGTATGCTATTGAGAAATCTTTCATGACAGAGAGTCAATCAATGTGGCAACCTTTCTTGTTATCTTATTGAAAAAACTGCCAACTGTCACCAGTCACTCCAGCCTTCAAAAACCACTGCCCTGATCAATCAGTAGCCATAAACATTGAAGCGAGGCTCTCCCTCAGAAAAGCTTATGATTCACTGAAGGTTCAGAGGGTGGTTAACATTTTTTAGCAATGGAATACTTTTAATTAAGGAGTGTACATTTTTAGACATAATACTATTGTACACTTAGTGACTACAATGTAGTGTAAACATAACTTTTATATGTACGAGGAAACCAAAAAATTCTTGACTCACATTATTGCAATATTCACTTTATTGTGATGGTCTGGAACTGAACCCAAGTTCTGAGGTATGCCCAAACCAGATTAAAATGTAATTGGGAAATGTTTAAAAAAATAAGATAAAATACAATGTAGGTAATGTTAATTTGTGGTTTTCTAAGTCAATAGGCAATGGCAAAGATGGTTTTTATTTGATTTTGATACTACTGTTGTGAAACATCACTTCTACCTCTTACATTAAATGTCAAGGTAATGTGTTCTATTATCTAATTATTTGATTAAAGTCATATTTAAGAGATATACATGTGGCTTCCATTTGTTTTATTTTCAATAATACCTTGAGGGTGTTTTATTCTTTAAAAAATCATTCTTTGGCTGTTTGGTGCTTGTTTTTAGATCTGAAATCATGGTAGGCTGATAGGAGTGAGTATGTTTGTTGCAAGGAGAAAACTCATGAATCAAGAACTTTGCTCTTGGGAATTTTTCCTTGGAGATTTATGAATGTAAAGCTTGTGTATTCATGTAAGGAAGTCAGCAATAGATTAGTGAGATACACACCAGAAAAGGGAAAGAAGAATTCACAAGTTTATCATTCTTCACCAAATAGGGTTTGGTGAGGGACAAATATTTCTTTCTATCTTAAAGAATATTCACAAGTTTTATCTCAGTTCTATCCTTACACGTCATTTTTTGTCTAACTTTCTCCTTCAATCATATCTTGCGAGGCTGATGACTTAGCACAGCTCCTCCTCACTTCAGTCCAACTCATGTGCAAGTCAAGACCGAGCCTTCATGACATCACTGATGCTCTTTGAGAATGAAGGAGGAACCATAAACAACGATGTGAGGAAAATTTGCATTCTGACCCCTAAAATAAAAGAGCAATAATTCTGTCACATGATCTAACAGCCTAGGTCATTTTGAGGCCTCTAAAAATCAACGGGTTTCCACTTTAGACATTATCTAAAATCAGAGGATGGGTGAAGTATGTTTCCTTCTCAGCATTTTTGGGACCTAGAGTTATTAATGTTCCAATGGGTGCTCCATAACAGGTCTAGAAATGAGTTTGCTTCTCAATTTAGAATACATAGATGATGCTATTGCCTCACTCTTAAAAGCAGAGGAAAGATTTTGGCACTATTTCTGGTGTGATCTAATGTGATCTTGTTAATGGTGGAATTCTTTCCAACAATGCAGACTGCAGCCTATCCATACCTATCTGATGAAACTGTCATCCATGTTCTTCATGAAGACCATTGCAGTATTTTCATGCAATCATATGCTGTAATTTCCTTTGCATTGTCTTGACTTTATATACATGCAAGCAGTTCATCCATCATGCCTCCTCATTATGCTACTACTGTCACCTCTGTGTGTGTTTGTGTGTGTGTATACATGAATATATGTGTGTATACCTATGTATAGGTGTATGTGTGTACATAAATATGTATTTATATATAACTATATATAAGTATATATGAATGTATATATATATATATATATGTATATATGTCTATACACATATTTAAACTTAAGTTTTAGTGATGCCTTGTATTTTTTTTACATCATAATTTTTTCCAGAGATGACTACCCTTCCCCTGCCCCTCAACATAAGCCCATGGAGGCTTCTATGCTAACAATACAAATAACAACAATAAACAACATTGAAGCAAAGCAAACCAGCACAATCACTGTGATGAAGTGTGCAACGCTATGGACTCCCACCTGGCCAGGAAAATCAACCACTCAAGTATTAAGTGCCTATTGCATACACCAGATTTTATGATAGTTGCTGGAAATACACTTAGTCAATAAGCATTTATAAAGTGCTTACTATGTGCCAGGCACTGAACTAAGAATTTAGTTCTCTTTAGCCTCTCTCTCCAGGGGCTCACAAGCCAACAGGAGATAGAGCAGGTATAAGTGATACACAGACTACTAGAACTAACACCTACCTCTCTGGATGGTTGTGAGAAGCCCAGGTGAGGACATCTCTAAAGTGCTTTGTAATCCTTAAAATGTGATACAAAATTAGTGCTTGTTATTAAGTACCTCAGTGTCCTGCTTTCAAATATCCTTCCCTACTTTCTGCATGCTAAAGGAAGGTGAAAGCAGAAGCTTTTGATCTTTGGCACAAAGACATCATTAGATGCATCAGTTTACATAGTAAGTCCATTCTAAGTTTAATAGGAACAAATTTTTGCTGCTGTTTCCTGCTTGGATTTTTCACCATCTTAAAGGCTCTGGGGCCTTTTGAAAAATCACCTCCCAATTTCTGACTTACTGTCTGGGTTAAATGATTCTTTACCTTTTCCAAAACATCATCCTAATGAAACTGCAGATCTGGGCTGGCCTCACAGGTCCCACTGCTATTCCGTTCTTACTTTTGATCACCCAAGAGAAGGCCCCACCATTTCCTTTGCCTGTGACTGAGAGAGACACCCTGCCATCATTTCTTCCCCAAGTAGTGAAACATTTTAAAATGCGTCCTTTCTGCATGCAAATGTGTTGGCTTCTGCCCAAAGGAAAACCATTCTCCTCTCCCCTCCCCTTCAGGAGCTGGGCCTGTGCTAAATGCCATGCATCCCAGAGGAATTACAGCCCTATGCCTGCTCTTCCCCAATGTGGGCTGGGCTCTGTGGCCAGGAAACAAAGCAAACCAGAAAATGGCCTGGCAGTCAGAATATGCCCTCTCAACAAGAAACTTCTAGAGAAGAAAAAAAAGCATGTAGTTAAGTGGCCAGTGGCCAAGGGGTCCTTCTGAGGGGCAGAATGTGCAGAGCCTGGCTTAGGCATCCTCTGAACTCCTTTTCATAGAAACACAGGTTTACAGATGGACATGACCTTAGCTGTCATCCACTCTGATCTTGTCTTTTTACAGATAAGGAATCTGAAGTTTAGAAAGGGTAAGTGACTAGTCCAAGGTCATACAGGCAGTGAGGGACAGAGTCCAAGCCTCTGACTACGAATGTAGAACTCTACCCACTGTGTCACACTGCTTCATAGATTTAAAATTCTACTGTTCAGAGACAGGGGAGGGAGGAAAAGGAGAGAGAGAGAGAGAGAGAGATTGAAAAGATCCAAATCTAGTTTGTACTAAAAACTGATATTTTTACCGAAAAATTAGCAGTTCTTTGCATACCTACCCATGCACACCCACAAGAGCAGTCTCAAACTCCCTCACTAGGTACTAAGGAGAAGATACATTTGATTGACTTTAGAGTGAAGCAGGAAATTTTAAGTCAGCCAGTGGAAAAGGATTTATTGGCACATAGTTCCACACTCCTTACAATGTCATTCTACTTCTAGGGTTTTGTGCTCTAGGAAATCTATTGTAGACTGAACAGCAAGGTACTTTGTTACATCAGCATCATCATTTCTATCGTGTTTTGGGATTTGTGAAACACTTTACAAATATCTCATTGTAGCTGCCCAATCACCATGTGAGTCCATGCTATTCATGATCTCATTTACCAGATTAGGAAACTGAGACAGAAAAAGGTTAAGAGATTTATCCAAAGTCCTATGGCTAGTAGTTGTCGTCCTGACTCCAGATGCAGGGCCTACGGATTTATTAAATCATGGATGGCTTATTGTTGTATATTTTCTATACTAAATACCTCCTTTTTCTGAGTAGGTTTTGAATTCTATGTATTCTTATTATAATAACCAATTATTAAGTTAGGTTTTGGGTTATTTTCTGCTCTGTTTCTTCATTGAGGTCCAGCTCCTGGAGAAGGTCAGCCTCTGAAGACTATGACTGATTGAGATTACCCCTCATCCTCAGGGAACATGATCTTGGTCTGGAGCCCATCCACCTAGGAGACCTTCTGTTTAGAGTGCAAATGAAATCCAGTCTGAGCCAGTTCTTAACCCAAAGGCAATGAGCCTCTGTCCTTGTACTCTCCTATTAGGGTTAGGGTAACTCAGCTCGTGAAGGAGAAAGCTAACCAGAGTGGTTTGGATGGACATGGATTCCCTAGTCTAGATTGCTGGAGGTGACTGAGTCTCATAGTCAAGCCACATTCTCAGCAGGAGGAGCTGAACACTTCTAGCCCACCTCCTCACCAAAGTCCACCCATCAGGGGTGATATTCACTTGTCAAGGATGTTTCCTTTTACAAAGGTGTTTAAGGCGATCAGTGTTTCCAGAGGGGGCCTTTGGTTATTGAGGAAAACCACTGATCATCACTTTATTGACTACTAGCTAATCCAGAAACTCTTTCTCTCCGATATTTCATTCATCACAACATTGACATTTTTATTTGCTCAGAGCAACACCTTAAAGGTCCATGTCATTAGACTAGGTTAGATTTTTTACCAAAAGGCAAATAAACCATTCCTGAGAATCAGCTGGTCCAGGAGATTGTAGCTTCCTGTTTACCTATGTACAAATGCCAGCCACCACTGGGGTTCAGAGTTCCTCCTTCTCGCCACATGTTTCTGAATAGACACAACAACAGGTCAAACATTGGTGGGAATTGGGTTGAACTGAATTTATGCTGTATCCTTACTGAATATCCTTTCCATGTTATTATGATATAAATCTCCTTTAAAAAATGTCAGATAGTCTACAAGAGTATCATTTCATTCCCAAACCTAAACCTGAACCACTGAACCAGCTGAGTTAGCTTGTCCCAGAAGACTTGTTTCACGGAGTCTTAAGGTCCTTAGCATTGAAGCAGCTTTGAGATCACATGGTGTCCCGACCCCACCTCTGACCCCCTCCACAGATACTTTAGCATACCCATGATAACTACTCTCTATGATCACTGCCTTAGAATCTATACGCCTTTTATTCCTCATGAAACTGGTAATAAATTTCTCCCCCAAGTATAAAGTTATGATGGAAAGAGATTAAAATAAATCACTAAAACTTTGCCACCTCACAAATATTCTAATGAGGCTATGAATAAATTACAAGGCACCAATTCCCATTTCTTCAATTCTGCTCCAAATGCATACCCTCCTAAAGGACAGAGAAGTATGAAGCCAAATTAAATCCAGCTGTGAAAACTTTGGCTCCTCCTACCCACCAATGCCCCTTGTGACAATCTCATGTTAAGGAATCTTAGAAAAACATAGAGCTTGCTTTTAGGAAAAATGTCCTGTATTCTGGTTATTGTATTTCTTTCTCAAAGAGGACCAAAATGGCACTGTATATGAATTCTGATAAGGAAGAGAACACAATCCTTTTGTGCCACATAGTATGAAATCTTGTCCAAAACAGCTTGTCATCTTTCTCTGCCATCCCTAATAAAAATTTTTCTTCAGCTATTCTATTTCTGGCAGACTTAGCACCTTGAAGTCATCTTTGACCTTGCCTCTCCCTCACTCAACACATCAAATCAGTTGCTGATTTCTGTCTCTGCAGGGATCTCTCATTTCTGGCCCCTCTCTACCACTCAGGCATCACCATCATGATTTGAGTACACATATCTTCTTGCCTATACCATTGCAATGGCCTTAAAACTGGTCTCTCTGCCTTCTGGGACTTTCCCCCTGTTTTCCTGACTGGTAACTACCCAGACCTGTCACAACACCATCCCAATCTCTGGTCGTCTTCATGTCACATCACCATCAATGTTCTCTTCCTGTTGCCCTCCCTCACATTCATGAAATTTTCTCCATTCTTGGAATAGATCCCACCACCACCACATACAGACACAGACACAGACACACATGCGTGCACGCACACACACATCATTTCTCTGTGTTCAAATATATCCTTTCCTTTAAAGCTCAGCTTAGATTCCAACTGCTCCCTGAAACTCCAGCACATCCCTAGGTGAACATGTAAAAACAAAAAAAAAGACCAAAATTTGTCTTGGAAATTTGCCTTATACTAATTTTGTACTAATTTGTACTTTTGTATTAATTTCATTCAACCTATATCATCATAAATTTAATTCATATCCTTCCTAGGTTGGCTCATAAGCTTTGTTTTTCTTCATAAACATAAGCTGAACTTTGTTGAAAAATGCGTTATGGACATTGGAGAGAAAAGCAATTTGTAAAATCAAGAATTTCAGTGAACAACAATTTATCTGAAAAAAAAACTGTAGCTTTTAGAGATTAGTAAGGTTACTGGGAATCAGTAGTATATATGGCAGCCAAAGCAGTAATGGAATCATGAGCTGCATTAAGAGAAACCCAGTTTCCAGGAACAAGGAGTGATAATACCACAGTATTCATAGGATTATAATTAAGAACAGAAAGGGACCTTATTGGTCATCAAGTCCTGTCCCCCATTTTATAGCTGAGGAAATTGAGGCACAGAGAGTCTAGGACATGAACGAGAAGGGTGCCCTTATCAAGCCATCTCTTCAGTGTTGTGTTCAGCTCTGCAGGATCCCTTTTGAAGAATCACATTGTTAAGACATGAAGGAAAAGAAACCAGGATGTCCATGAGTCTTAAACATATGCCATGTGTGTGTTCATCCTTTGTTGCTAAAGAAGACCATGATATCAGAGAAATAATGACATGACTTGCACTTGACTTTGTTTTGAATGAGGGAGGGCTGTGCGGTCACCAGCCTCACTTTCTCCTCCAGAGCCATCTGAATCCAGTGACCAGATATTCATCAGGATGACTGGAGATGACCCAGGATGAAGCAATTGGGGTTAAGTGACTTGCCCAAGGTCACACAGCTAGTGAGTGTCAAGTATCTGAGGTGACATTTGAACTCAGGTCCTCCTGACTCCTGCACTGGTGTTCTATCCACTGCACCACCTAGCTGCCCCAATATGCCATGTAAGGATTGATGGAAGGAACTGGGAATATTGAATGTGAAGAAAGCAAGACTCATGGGGCAAAAGATAATTTCTTCAAGTGTTTCCAGGTTTATCTGTCTTGTGGAAAAGTAACTAAGCTTGGTCTGCTTGGCCCCAGAAAATGGAACTAGGATCATGGGTAGAAATTGTGAAGAGGCAAAATTTAAGCTTGGTGGAAGAGGGGTGGGATTCCTGCTAAGTGTGGTTGTTGTTCACTCATTTCATTTATGGCTGACTCTTTGTGACCCTATGGATCTCTGTCCATGGGGTTTCCTTGGCAAAGATACTGGAGTGGTTTGAATTTCCTTCTCCAGTGGCAAACAAAAGGTAAGTGATTTGCCCAACGTCTCACATGTAGGAAGTTTCTGAGGCTGGATTTGAACTAGGGTCTTCCTGACTTTAAGCCCTGCAATCAGTGCTTATAAGTAGTTTTCTAAAAGGGGATTGTATTGTCTTTGGAGATGGTGGATTCCCCCTAGTTATAAGACTTCATGTTGGAGCTGGATGATCACCTGCCTAGTGTGTAGCAATGATCCTTTTCTCAATGTCAGTCAGCCCAGACGACTTATGGCGCACTTCCTGTATTTTAATCCTATGCCAAAGTCCCTGTAATAGAGAGAAGAATTTGACCATGGAGTCAGAAGGCTGAGGGGTAGGGACAATTCTGATACTTACTAGCTCTGTGTCCCTGAGCTAGTCAATGAAGCAGCTAAGCCTCAGTTTCCTCACCTCGAAAATAGGAATAATAATCTTTGCACTCTCTATCTCTTGGGGTTGTCGTTATTTTTTGTTTATTTATTTGTTTGTTTGCAATATATAAGTATGGGCTCTTATTTCGAGAAAAAAAAATATGCTGCCATATGTTAGAGATGACTATAGGTAGAAAAGAAAAAACATGGCAGATGGTAATGCTATAGATCTAAGAGTGAGGATCCTAACATGGGCTCATTTGACTAAAAATCATTCCATGAGGAGAGAGGGAAGAAGAGAGAGTAAGGGAGAAAAGGGGACAGGAATAAGGAGAGAGACAGAGACAGAGACAGAGATAGACAGATAGAGACATATGAGGGGGGATGAGAATATGCATTTATTGAATGCCTACTGTGTGTCAGTCACTGTGCTAAATAGTATTTTACAAATAGTATTTCATTACACGGAAAGACAGAGAGAATCCCAGGTTCAAATCCTGCATCTGATACTTCTTGGCTATATGACCATGAGAAAGTCACCTAACACCTCATTGTACTTGGGCAAACTGCTAAGATTTGTACATTTCTGAGTGGTTTTCATCTACCTCAATGGAAAAAAAGCTTCCATTCCAAAAGTTCTCCAAATCAGGGGATCTATGATATTCATACACACATGCATATACATACATGTATATGCATATATATGTATACATATCCATATGTATTGCACACATATGGATATGTATCAACTAAGTGGTGCAGTGGATAAGAGCACTGGGCTTCGAATCAGGGAGAATTATTTTCCCTAATTCAAAACTGGCCTCAGATACTTGTTATGTGACCCTGAGCAAGTCACATAACCCTATTTGCCTCAGTCTACTCATCTGTAAAACAAGCTGGAGAAGAAATGGAAAAACACTTTAGTATCTATCTCTATATGTGTATAGCTATATATTCATACACTTGTATATGTGTACATACATCCATATATATTCATATGCCACCTCCTACACAAGGCTTCTTTTATTTTCTAATGTTTCAAATTTTATTTTTAGCAAAACTTTTCTTGATGTCCCTAACCCCATTTGGTAGCACCTTTTTCTCAAATTATGTTCAATTTTTGTAAGAGTTATTTTGAATAAATTGATCAAAACCCCCCTTCTCCCATTTCAAGTAAGATGCCCAGCTACCTTAAAGGGGTAAGAACAAGTCACAACCAACCAATCAAACTCTTCACATTCAGTGTGAAAAGTTCCTGGATAAACTTGATATTGACTAATTTAAGAATCCAATGTTTTGAACATCCTGCAAAAATTCATCTTCTCGCTATTGGGGGTCAAAGAGAGAATCTTCCAGCTAAAACCTTGAGGAGCTGTGTATGGAAGGGCGAGGAGCACCTCAGTTTGGATGGTTCCCAGCCCCTTGGCTGAAAGAAGAGCTCACAAGCTTTGAAAGAGTCTGGAGGACTTTGGATTCTCTACCTCTTTTTTAATACTAGCCTTATCCCCCAGGAAAGGGCAGTCTCTGCTAGAAGAGCCAAGGACACATTGGGTGCAGCTCTACAAAGAAGCCATCAGAGCAACTTCAGCATGCTCAATGGGAGAATCTCGAGTACTCCCCAAAGGGGAGAAAAGGACTTCCAATCATCAGAAGCTTGGTTACCTCTTTCCCACACTGACTCTACAAGCTTGAGTAGACTTTTCCCTAGATACACTTTGAATTTGTGAGAGAGTGCCACAGAATATTGGGTAGGGGTATTTTGTATCAACAGCTCTTTCTACAAGGTACTGCATGTGGCGAATTAAATAAATGATTCTCCAAGGATAATTATGGCAGAAAAGGCAGGGATGTAGCATGAAAATTCTATAGCACTAGAAAGATCATCTAAATCCCTGAGGCCCCTTGGAACCCCAATGGGAAAGAATATTCTGGAAATCCACCCTGTCATTGAGAATGGGAATTGAGTTAATGGCGCTGGAGCACTTCTCCAAATCTTTTCTTACCTTATTATCTCTGCAATACGATGGAAACTCCTAGAGATCAGAAACTTATTGATTTATTTATCTATTTATCATTCAATCCATTCATTCCCTCATCTATTTATCAGTCTATTTATTTCTACTTTTGTCATGCCTCACCCCCACCCCTCAGGACCCAATATCTCATGCATAATAGGTCATTAACTAACACTGAGTAGATTGGATCCACTGTGACTTCTCCACTCCATTATAGACTTTTCGAAGCTTTGATGTATCCAAAGACAATAATGATGACACTGATGTTAAAGGTATTGATTCTCCTATCCAAGCAGGGAAAGGGAGGGTTATTAAGCACATTGATATGGCAGAAATTGCTGCTTTATTTCATGTAATTGCTACCTTCAGTCACCAAAGAAATATGACAGGTACAGCTAGGCGGTGGCCTTTGAATAATAGAGTTTTCATGAGATGGGGTCCCTTTCTCTATCTCATGCTCTGCTCTTTGGCTCAGTGACAAAGCTTTTCTTTCCTGATAGAGTCTCATAATCCATCCTGGATGACTTATTGATCAGCTTTTCTGCCCTTGCTCTGCCCCTTCTGATGCTCATTTGTCTTACTTGGCTTAGGGGGAAAAAGCTACCAGTTTTGTAGTGTTTGCAATCCATTTAATTCCTTCCTGAGTCCTCTATTTTTATTAGCTAGATAGCTGATGCTGTGACTTTAGCTTAATTATTGAAGAGGCAGCAGAATAGAGTGAGAGAATGCCAGACTTTGAGTCAGGAGAGATCAAGTTTACATTCTCCTTTGAAATATACCTGCCATGTAACTAGATGCAAATGACTTCATTTCTCAGATCCTCAGTTTCCAAATCTGTAAAAATGCAGATGTTAGTCTCTAATTCAGAACTGTCATGAAGAACAAATGAAGTTGCATTTTAAGAGCACTTTTTATGCCTTACAGCACAATAAAAGGGTTAAGTCTTTATTATTATGTGAAGCTTTATACCAAGTAGTAAAAACTGGAGAAAAAGCAGTGAAAGTGCTGTAGTCAAAGGGTTGTACCATAGTCAAGAGTACTGGTACAGCACATTGCTAGTGGACAGTTCTGAGCCATTAGCACCCGATGGGCTTATGAGGACACTTTTGTACTATAGGTGAAAAGTTATTTTAATGAGGATATTTGAAAAGCATGAAGGATTATTGCTGAGGCCATTAGAGTTATTTAAATTGTTTAGATTGATTTGTAATAAATAATTCATACATCATTTAAATTATTTAGATTTATTTATTTATAATAATTTACACTTGCCCACCTCTGTGCTTTTCAGGGGGCTGGATTTTTTTCTTCTATTTAGAATTTTTTTCTCAATTAGTTACAAAAACAATGTTAACATTCCTGTTTATAATTTTTGACTTCAAAATCTCTCTCTTTTTCTCTCTCTCTCCTTTCTCCCTCCTTGAGAAGGCAGGCACTTTGATATAGATTATACATGTGCAGACATGCAAAACATATTTCTATATTAGCCATATTGTAAAACAGAAGACAGATCAAAAAGAAAGAAAAAAATTAAAAGTTTTAAAAATATGCTTTAACTCCATTCATAAACTATCAGTTCTGTCTCTGGAGGTAGACAGCATTTTTCATCATACGTCTTTCAGAATTATCTTAAATCTTTGTATCACTGAGAAAAGCTAAGTCATTCGTAGTTGATCATCACGCAATATAATTGTTACTATTTACAATGATCTCATGACTGCCCACTTTACTTTGCATCAGTTCATATAAGTCCTTCCAGGTTTTTCCAAAAGCATCCTGCTAGTTATTTCTTATAGCACAAAAATATTCCATTGCAATCATATACCACAACTTGTTCAACCATTCCCCAATGGATGGGCATCCCTTCATTTTCCAATTCATTGACACCACAAAAAGAGCTACTATAAATATTTTTGTACATATAAGTCATTTTCTTTTTTCTTTGATCTCTTTGGGAAACAGACTTTATAGTGGTATTGCTGAGTCAAAGGGTATGCACAAATTTACATCCCTTTAGGCATATTTCCAAATTGTTCTCCAAAATGGTTAGATTAGTTCACAACTCCCCCAAGAGTGTGTTAGTGTCCCAGTTGTTTCCACATTGCCTCCAATGGGCTGGACTTTTTACAGAGTCAGAATGAAGGCCAGGTGGGATGCTAAGCTCTCAGAAAGCCTCAGATTTCCCCAATGTGGTAGTGTTTGTGTGTATCGGTCGGTGCACTAAGGCAGCAGGGAAACATCCAGGGGATGTGTGTGTATGTTACTGTCCTGAATATCAGGGTTCTTGTGGCAGCACTTGGTAAGTGAAGCCAGAGGTCAGTGTTTTGATAGAGGCCAAGTCTTTGATAAGTCTTTCAGAATTAGCTTTGACTGCATCTCCAGTGAAACACTTCCTCTGACTTCCTGCCCATCTCCCTAAGGGTATGTTCTGAAATCTGAGTGGAGGAGCAGGCTCTTTAACTACTGAGTACTTTGCTGAATTAAGTTGAAAATAAGATGAAAATAAGGTGACTTTGGCCAGCTTGATTTGAGTAAATAATGTTAAATCTCTCTGTAATTTAATTCATTATCACATAACCTTAAATGTCCTATCCTGTGCTTGCGACATAAGAACAAGGCCTTACTGTTACAAGGACTTAACAGTCACAAACAGTCTAAGTGTTTATCCCCACTCTTTCTGGCTCAGTTGAACAGACTAGCTTTTCTTTACTGGCATTTTCCCCAATAGTGTGGTTTATTTATTGTGCTTTAATTCAATACCTTAAAGATTTAGAATTTCAGCAGTGTGGGAGCTCCCTCAATTCATGTAGCTTGAAATCACTCTAGTTTGACCATCTTGGTAAGCTACTTTGGGTTAAAAAACATCATTGTGGTCTTGCTATGCATTATTTTCCTTCATGCAGCCTTTGGTGCAGCCAAAGTGAACTTGTTGTCAAGTCTCCCCCCAAATACTCCCTTTCTTCCCTCCATAGTTTGCCATAGGTTATTTCTCATGCCTCCTCCTCTCTGCCTCCTGCAGTGTTCAATTTCCTCCAAAGCTCAGATCAAAGGATACCTACTGCATGAGATTCTTCTTGCACTGTACAGCTGCCAGTACCTTAACCAAATAAGAGATGTAAAATGGTTTGCAAACTTTGAAACACTTGTAACATTAATGTAAGGTTAATGGAGGTTAATGGGGGAGAGAAGAGTTAAAGGTCTTCCCTCCTCATTAATAGGCCTTAGTACCTTTAGTTAATTTCTACTGAGACACTGGGTCAAAGGGTTGTGCCCTCTGGGTCTGAAAAGTGCATAAATATTCTCAGGTAAGGTTTTACTTTGGGTCTTCCTCATTAGATGTATTTTTTTGGCCAGAAGAGACTCTGGGTAGCTGCTAAGGAGCACCCGACTTTGAAAACCCACATGTGGGTGCTTTTCTCTCCGGTAATTACGTATGTATGTAATGGTCAGACAGTTGAATCTATCTGTTGATCTTTGATGTATGTATTGCTTATGGTCAGACAATCAGAAGCCCTGTCTGTTGGTCTTTATTTCCTAAAGTTCAGGCTGCTAACTTTTCCCCCTGAACTAAGTGAATGATACATGTGCTTGATTAAATAAAGTAGATTGTTGACCCCTCAGAAATTGCTTTGCTTTTAGAAAAGCAAATCTAAGAACCTGTATAGCAGGTCCTCCTGTGTATCCCAGGGTCCTTGCTGTTACAACACTGTATACATGCAAGATATTGTTATTAGTAGAAGCAGTAGTAGTATCACCCCTGAGAAAAACTGACTTGCAAAAATTATACATATATATTATATATATAATATATAAGCATGTGTGTATATGTATATGTGTGTATATATTTACATTATACATGCAAGTATATATGCATGTATATATTGTCACCACCTAAAACATGCAAACTCCCTGAGATAGGAAGGTGTTTATATCATGACTGTATATTTAATCCCAGTGACCAGCACTTAGTAGAGGCTTACTAAATCCTTTTTGATTGACTAACAGCATACAACATTCTGTAAATGAGCTTTTCCATCATGGTTATATAGGTTCTGTTATGACAGTCATAGGTGGCTAGGTGGCACAGTGGATAGAGTCCTGGGATTGAAATCAGGAGGACTCATCTTCCTGAGTTCATATCTAGCCTCAGACATTAACTAGCTGTATGATCTTGGGTAAGTCATTTTACCCTGTTTGCTTCAGTTTTCTCATCTGTAAAATTATCTGGAGAAGGAAATGGCAAACAATTCTAGTATTTTTGCCAAGAAAACTCCAGATGGAGTCATGAAGAGTTAGAGACAATGGAGTAGTTATAGTTGGTTGCAGTCAAAGTAAATTGGGAGAATCTGCCAGGGCTTCAGCGATGGAACCTTTGTGAACTCAGGTCACCATCACTCATAGTCATGCACCCTCCATGATCCATATGATTCTTTCCTTAGGCCCCTCCATACTCCATGTACTTTCTTCTAAACATAACTTGAGAACTCAAAATGCTTGAGTCAAATAAAGTTTAGGAAGTCAAATCTGATTTATGGCCTCTCATTGTGACTCTTCAATGCTGGTGTATTCACGGTGTAGAGTGAGCTGTCCCTAGCAAGGAAACCAACAGTTACTCTCTGCACAGGGGTCAGTGCTTAGCCAGGGTGCCAGTCTCACATTTTCCCCAGCACTCACTCTTATTCTTTGTTCCATATGCTGAGTAAATTTACTCTTTCTTTTTCCCTCTATTATTCTTCCCAAGCTTCCCTCTTCACTCCCATCCCCATGCTACCACTCTCAAACCCAGACTGACTTCTAAGCTCCCATGTATCCGACCCAAATCCTTTTGGTCTCGGCACTCTTTCATCACACCCTGGCCACTTTTTTTTCTCCAAAAGCATCTAGGTAGATAAGTGGATAGAGCATTGGACTTGGAATTGAGAAGACCTGAAACCAAACCCTTCTGGGAGACCCTAGGCAATTAGTTTTCTCCCCTGTAAAACCAGAATAACAATAGTGCCCCCTTCCCAGGATTTCTGTGAGAATCAAATGAGCCTTAAAGTGCTAACTAAATGCCAGCTAGCATCATCACTCCCCTCAATCCTGAAATGACATTCTGAGACAGTGGCAGGGACTATGGCTTCAGGCACATAGTGGTTCCATCTTGGCCATTTGGACCTATCTTGTCCTTAACTTATGACATTCAGGGTCACAGGAACCTAAGATGGTACATCATTATGGAATTTAAATAGAGGTGCCTAGGGTTCAAATTTATAAAATAATTTTAGGTCTCAAGGTTTCTCCAAACTGCCCAAAGTCAGCAATCAATAAAGGCAGTGTGACTTGGTAGATGAAGAACTGGACTTAGAGGGGGCAGGCCTAGTTACTAATCCTCCCCCAGACAATAACTACCTCTTTGGCTTTCACCACTTTTATGTGGCTTCAGCTGAAAAATCTAAAATACCACATAAATACATGATAAAGTGATTGTTGGCCAGGTCTCCCTGCTACTCCAAAGACTCAGTGTAACAGCTAATGTAACAGGGCTTCTAGTTCTAGTTATATATAAATATATCATGTAACATGAAAGGGAGCAGAGTTCAGAGGATAGAGTTGGCCTCAAAATCAGGAAGCACTGGTTTTCATTTCTATTTCTGATATAATATACTGGTTGTGTGACACTAGGCAAATCATGTCATCTGTCAGTGCTCATGGAACTCCAAGACTATAAAAGTCCAGAAAAAGTGAGTACCTTTATTGCCACAGGAAATTTCCCCACCTAAGACTTCCTTATACCCAGGAAACAATAAGCCCTATCCCTCTCCTATGATAAATCAATACTCAGAGCCTCAATTTCTTTATGTGTAAAACAGGAGTGCGAAATGTTTTTTTGTACAATAATTTTATTTTAATATAATCATTCAAAAACAAAACAAACATTAAATTGAATGAAAAATTTTATACATGTGTGTGTGTATATATATATATATATATATATATATACACATATGTATATATATGAATAAGAAATTACCTTGATTGCTCAAAAAAGTATGTTTGATTATAATGAATAACAAAACTTCAGAGTTGGAAAGGACCTCTCAGAGCTTTGCAGTTAACCTTTCACTGGAATTTATGCTCACTCTGGAGAGGCCTCATGGACATTTTCTTTTTTTTTTCTTTTGTCAAATTAATGAATTAATTTTATTTATTTTCAGTGTTCTACAATAAATACCATATAAATTAAACTATTATTTCCTAATCCCTCCCCTCTACCTCCCCGCTCCATCCCTGAGACGGTATACAATTTTGTATAGGTCCTGCACATACATTTCCTATTAAATACAATTTGACTATAGTCATGCTATGTTGAAGAATTAAAACGAGTGGGAGAAATCATCTAACAAACCAAAATGCAATACACACATATCACACACACACACACACACAAATGATCTGCTACATTCTGCAATTGAATTTCATAGTTCTTTCTCTGGATGTGAAAAGCATTTTGCCTTAGAAGACCATTGGAAATTTTTTTTTAAGTGCTTGCATTGCAATGAAGTTCCAAGTCTACCAGAAAAATCTCTCGCACACTGTGGTCATTGCTGTGCACAAAGTTCTCCTGGTTCTGTTCCTTTCACTCATCATCAGATCATATAAATCTTGCCAGGCCTCTCTGAAGTCTTCCTGTTCATCATTTCTTATAGCACAATACTTTCCATTATATTTATATATCATAATTTATTTAGTCATTCCCCAATTGATGAACATCCCCTTGATTTCCAGTTTTTGGCCACCACAAAGAGTATTGCTATAAATATTTTTGTACATGTGGAACCCTTTCTCATTTTTATGATCTCTTGGGGATACAGTCCTAGAAGCAGTATTTCTGGGTCAAAGAGTATGCACATTTTTATAACCCTTTGGGCATAGTTCCAAATTGCTCTCCAGAATGATTGGATCAGCTCACAGCTCCACCAACAGTGCATTACTGTTCCAATTCTCCCACATCCCTGCCAACATTTATCGTCTTCCTGTTCTGTCATGTTTACCAATCTGATAGGTGTGATGTGGTTCCTCAGAGTTGTTTTGATTTGCATCTCTCTAATCAAAAGTGATTTAGAACATTTTTTCATATGACTATAAATATCTTTAATTTCTTCCTCTGAAAATTGTCTGTTTATATCCTTTGAACCATTTATTAATTGGGGAATGACTTGTATTTTTGTTCATTTGACTCAGTTCTCTATATTCTAGAAATGAAACCTTTATCACCAACATTAGCTGTAAAAATTCTTTCCCAGTTTTCTACATCCCTCTGAATTTTAGTTGCCTTGGGTTTGGTTGTACAAAACCTTTTCAGTTTAATGTAATCAAAATTATCCATCGTGCACTTCATGATGCTTTCTATCTCTTCTTTAGTCAAAAATTCTTCCCTTCTCCATAAATCTGATAAATACACTATTCCTTACTCCTCCAGTTTGTCCATGGTATCAATCTTTATACCTGGATCATGCAACCATTTGGATTTTCTTCTTGTGTACGGTGTCAGGCATTGGTCTATGCCTAGTTTCCACAACACTTTTATCTGGTTTTCCCAACAATTTTTGTCAAAAAGCTGGGGTCCTTGGGTTTATCAAACAGTAGATTGCTGTATTCATTGTCTACCGTGTCTTGAGTACCTAGCTTATTCCACTTGTCTACCCTTCTTTTTATTAGCCAGTACCAAGTGGTTTTAATAATTGCTGCTTTATAATATGATTTGAGATCTGGTAGAGTTAGGCCACCTTCCCTAGCATTTCTTTTCATTACTCTGGACCTTTTGTTCTTCCAGAGGTATTTTGACACTATTTTTTCCAGCTCTAGAAGATAAATTATCTGATAGTTTAATTGGTATGGCACTAAATACATTAATGCCATAAATTAATTTAGGCAGAATTGTCATTTTTATTATATTGGCTCAGCCTACCCATGAGCAACTGATACTTTGCCACTTACTTTGATCTGACTTTATTTGTGTGAAAAGTGTCTTATAGTTGTGTTCATATAGTCTCTGGGTTTGTTTTGGCAGGAAAACTCCCATATTTTTTAGTGTCTACCCTAGCTTTAAATGGAATTTATCTTTCTACTTCTTGCTGTTGGGCTTTGACAGCAATATATAAAAATGCAGAAATTTGTGTGGGTTTGTTTTGTAACCTGCAACTTTGCCAAAGTTGTTTATTATTTCAAGTAGCTTTTTACTTGAATCTCTGAGATTCTCTAAGTATATCATCATATCAGCTGCAAAGAGTGATAACTTAGTTTCCAAAATTTGTTCAGACTCTCCTCCCAGACGTATTTGAAGGAGCCTGTCCAAGAGCCCACGTGAGTCATTGCTGTCACTCCGCCATCTTCCCTCCAGGAGTAAGAAATTTTGTAGTAATTACCTTACAGGTTAGGGAAGCTAGGTGTCACAATGGATAGAGCACAGGGCCTGGAATTAGGAAGACATGAGTTCAAATTTGACCACAGATACTTACTGTCTGTGTGGCCCTGAGCAAATCACTTGACATTGTTTGCCTCAGTTTCCTCATCTGTAAAATGAGTCACAGATGAAAATAATAAATCACTCCAACATCTTTGTCAAGAAAATTCCAAATCGGTTTGAACAAAGAGTTGGACACAACTGAAAAATAGCTAATTGCCAAAGTGCTTTGTGAATCTTAAACACTATATGATTATGGGGAGGTCTGGACATCTATGAGTTGACCCATTTGGGATATTCCTTATGTGCCAGTATTTGCCACTAAGGCAGAGGAATCAATGAATGAATAAATAAATATTCATTTATTTATAAGCAACTCATATGTAATTTAGAATCTCAAAGCGTCGCTTGGATATCTGAGAGTCTAAATGTCTTGCCCAGGGTTACATAAGTTTCTGTCAGAGACACAATATAAACTTAAGTCCTCCTAACTTCTAGGCCAGTCTTCTATTCACCATGGCACACTGCCTTTAAATTAATATGACTTATTTTTATATAGCTATATATATATATATATATATATATATATATATATATATATATATATATAAAACATCTATAACTATATATGCCTGTATGTGTGTTAAATTGGGTCTTTTTAATAGCAGGGAGACCTTGCCAACATTCATTTGATTATATATTCATGTGGTAATAGGGTTCTTTTTTTTGCCCTTTCATACCACATTAAATAGTCATAATTATCCAAGGCAAAGGTTCCAATATTTAATGGGCACACAGGTTATGAATTATAGGATGCTTAACCAAACAAACCAATGAATTACACTGATAATTCAGAACCATTTAGAGACAGCAATACTGGGTAAAAACTCATAGTACAGATAAAGGTAGAAAAATTTCATTGGACCTAAAAAGCCATACTGCTGAAGTAAGATATTAAGAAATACTTTTGGGCTCATTTTCCTTTCTTATAAACTGAGGCAATACTTTCTACATTTGAGGGGCCATGGGTCTTTATATGGAAAGTGTAAATTAGCCCAATGTTCATTCTTATTTAGTGAGTTCAGTGGACTGGGAATCAGGAAGCCCTGAGTTCAAATCCCAATTCAGACTCAATACAATAGGGATGGGGAACCTATAGCATTGAGGCCACAGGTTCCCCACCCTTTTGCTTGCCTCATTTTCACCATCTATAAATGATAATACTACTAGCACCTATCTCTCAAGGTTGTTGCGAGGGTCACATGAGATAACAAGTAGGCATTCTATGAATCTTATTATGTAAATTCTAGATATTAGCCATTGTTATATATTAACTAGGGCTGTGTGAATAGATAAAGTTATTAACTTCCAAATCCAATGTTTGGTTTTGGTGTTACTGAACATTTTTATCCATGATTTGGACAAAAGGATGGATGGCAAATTTATCTTATCTGCAGATATCAAATATCAGCTCAACTGCTGGATTTCAGCATCATGACTTAAAAAGTCCTAGGCAAGTCTAGAACACCAGGCCAAATGAAAAAGGATCAAATGAAGTAAATGGAAAGACCAACATGTGTTCAAAACATCAGCTTCATGGTTGAAATAGGGGGGAGGCATGACTTGATCTGAAAGAGATCTGGATATTTTAGTAAACCGCAAGCTTAATATGACTCAATGAGGAAAAGAGTCTGTCAAGAAAGTTAGAATAAGTCAACATTACTTTAAGAAAGATTTGGAGGCCAAGATGATGGAGGATACTGATGATTCCTCTGTACTATGCTCTAGTCAGACACTGATAACTGGAGTACTGAGAGCATCATATTCTAAGATGGTCGTTAATAAAGTGGAGATCATCAAGAGGAAGTCATTGAGATGATGAATAGCCTTAAATAAACACATAAAGATTGGCTAGAGGAAAAGTGGATCTTCATCTGGAGAAGAAAAGATGGAAGATATCTTAGCTATTTTCACTTTTTTTGCATATTAATATTTTATTCTCATTCTTTTAGATGGCAAGAGGGTATTCAGGTATCAAATTTGGAAAAAAAAGAAAACCAGAAAAGGACGCTATAAACTATACAAAGTGGTACTTTTTCACACCTTCCTATGATAAATTAAAATTACTATATGGAAAGTATGCAATCTTCATGAACATATGTTGTTTATTTTCTAGCTATACATATATAGCTCTACAAAAGCAATCTTTTCCTTATAGACTCTTCTTTGTATTATGTACAATGAAAAAAAATCCCAGACTTCTTTTTTCTCCTTTAAGAAAAAATAAACTGTTATTTTTTCATTTCATTACTTTCTCCAAGTTTTACTTTTTAAGAGGTCAAAGAAGACTCAGAACTCTATGTCTATATATGTTCACATTTGAAAGAAGAACAAGAACAAGGAGAGGAGGAGGAAGAGGAAGAGAAGGAAGGAGAAGAAAGAGAAGGAAGAGAGGAAAGAGGAGGAGGAGAAGAAGAAGAAGGAGGAAGAAAATGAAGAAGAACAAGAATAAGAAGGAGGATAAGGAGGAGAAGAAGAAATGAAAAAAGAATTTAGGAAGAATGAAGGAAACTCTGTTATAAGGGAGGACTTGTTCTGCTTTTCTTCATCTAAGAGAATTAGGAGCAAGTACATTTCACTAGATTGCACTCCAGATAGAGTACCAGGCCTGGAACTTGGAATACCTATCTTCCTGAATTCACATTTAGCCTTAGACACTTACTGGTTTTATGACCCTGGGCAAATCACTTAACCCTGTTTGCCATATTTTCTTCATCTGTAAAATGAACATGAGAAAGAAATGGCAAATCACTCCTGTATCTTTGCCAAGAAAACCCCAGATGGGATCAGATGTAACTGAAAACAACTGAATGACAACATTTCATTAGGGTGTACATCCAGATACTTGCCTTACTTTCCCTCCCCTGCCCTCTCCTGTTCTTTTCTTCCCTTCCTTTAACAAACAACACAATACAAATATCTTATCCTGACAATCAAACTCTTCTCTATTTAGCCATAGACTACCCATCCATTTCAATCCAACAAGTTTTTGCTAAGCATCTAACAATAGCAGTTTACATGTATACAGTGATTTATATCTTACAAAGTATTTTAAATTTCTCTCAGTTTCCTAATCAAGTTAAGTGCCATGACCTCCTCCTCTGCACCTTAACCATGCCTAGAGAGTTTATCCTTGACCTTGCACCTGTAGCACCAATGTGATATTTATAGTGGCCATGAATATCCCAGCACAATTCTGAATCATGAAATAAAACAGACTCTCCACATGGAAGACAGAACAAAAACATTTATTCAGACACCAGAAAGCCAAATCCATCATAGTAACAAAACTCTATACAAAATACAGTGCAGAGAACATCACCAGCCCCAAGACATCCTCATGCTAGGCTTCCCACAAACCAGTTCCAATTAACAAATCACAAACAAGCCCTTTCACTCACACTAGCCAGAAGACTGCATCCTTCCTAGCTCTGACTGCTCTCTCATTAATTTCCTCTCAGCTCTGCTCTAACTCTGCCTCTACCTGTTCCACTCATTCAGCAAACTCCTCCCACCATAGGCTCCGTGTGACTCAGGCTTCCATGTGATCCACGCTTCACATGGGCCTATTAATGAATGGGAAAGATCTTTCCATTTAAATTACCATTACAACACCATGTACAACTGTTTTGTTTCCATGCTCAGAAATCCTGAAATTCTGTAATCTAATCTAACCTCTTATCATTCCACCTTTCCCTTTGCATTATTCTTAAATCTATTATTCCTCTTTGCTTTGCTCTCCAATCTCTCCACCCCTCAGTATTTTTTAGGTCATTTTCTAAACTCTGGCTTTACTTTTCTCCATCCTATTTTTTTAATTTTTATTAAAAATCCACTCCTTTTTCTCTGGTGAGTCTTGCTTAATGGATGCCATGATGAAAAATAGAGCAGAATCAATTGTTGGTGCTCCTTTCATTCATGATGTCTTAATATCTCATTAGTATTTGTAACTTTTAGTTGTATTTTTATATAAACCTGAAAAATTAAAAAACTGGCCTGGCCAGACTGTCCAGCAGTGGTTTCAAACTTAAATAGAAATACAGTTCACTCAGATAAGAATCTCTAAAGGCTGCATGTTGACTTAGTTTTCAAATGTAATGCTATCTATGTCTTATTGTATTTGTGTTTATTTTCTTAAATATTTCCCATAAGCATTTATTAAGCACTAACTATATACCAAGCACCATGTTAAGAGCTGGGAATACAGATATATTCAGAAAGACAATCCTTGTGCTCAAGGAGCAGACATTCTCATGGGGGAAGACAAACCATAGGAAACAACTAAAAAGAGAATGGAGGATTCTTGAATGGGATAAAAAAGAGAAAAAGTTTGGAGAGATAGGAGTTTGTCTTAGGGAGGAATGAGGAATGATTGGCTTAGATGTCCTCCTTAGAATGGAGGTTCTGGGAAGAACCAGTCAATCATCAAAGAAAGAGGTCACTAGGTGGAGGGTAGTCTCAGCGTGAGAAGTCCAGGGGTAAAGTGAACTTCCAGAGTAATAAGTGTTTTTGTAGCATGATAGAAAAGTCTAGAGAATCAGGAGTAGAGGCTGGAGAAAAATGGGACAAGGTCTGGTTGTGAAAGGCTTTAAATGACAGAGAAATTTGTATCTGACCTTAGAGGTAATAGGGAGAAACTGGAATCTATTGAAGGGGCAGTGGTGTGTCATGAAACAAAATTTTTCTCCTTATCAGGAAAATTGATTTGGTAATTGTATGTAGAATGAATCGTAGTGTGGAGAGACTTGAAGTAAAGAGATCAATTAGGGGACATTTGCTATAGCTACTTGATGACGCAGGGAGGAGTCATTGGGCATGATGAGGAGGGGGTTTGTCCAATGACATCAGTATAGTTGTTGTCATGGTTTCCTGGGTCTCATTAGGATATTACTACCTTGAGGGTCTGACTCTAGGCTCAGAAGGCAGGAGGTAGGGAGTTTACACAATGGTAATGAGTGAAAGGTAGCTGTAATTTTGTTGCAGATAAGCCCCATGATTAGCTACATTGGGGCCATTGGCATGTGGCCATTTTTTACGCTCTCTGATTGGTTGACCACATATTCCTTGTTATCATGCCACAATCCCAATCAGGCCAGTCTCTCATATTAGAGATCACTGACTTAGAGAATCTACTAGAAAATCTTCTGGCATTCAAGTTGTTGTTCAGTCATTTTCAGTTATGTCTCACTCTTTGTGGCAGTATTTGGGTTTTCTTGGCAAAGATACTGGATTGGATTGCCATTTCCTTCTCCAGCTCATTTTACAGATAAGGAAACTGAGGCAAACAGGATTCCATGACTTGTTCAGGGTCACACAGTTAGTAAGTGTCTGAGGACAGATTTTAACTCAGGAAGATAAGTCTTCCTAACTCCAGACTCTGCACACTATCTATTCTGCCCCCTATCTACTATGGCATTTAAGGCCCTTCATAATATAGCCCCAATTTTTCCAGGCTTGTTGAGCATTACCTCTCTCAACAATCAGTATGGTCCAGTCACGTTGGCCTTGTTTCTCTTCCTTATTCCTGGCATTCTGTCTCTGTTTATGTCTTTGCACAGATTGTCTCCCCTTAGTTTAAATTTCCTTCCTCTTCACCTCCAAAACCCTGGTTTCCTTTTAAACTCTTTTGCTCTCATACTTGAATAAGATTCCATTCTATAGCTTACTTGATGTCATCATTTAGCCTTTGCCTGAAGACTTTTACTGAGAAAGAACTTCCTTAGTTCTCTCAAAGCACTTGAAGATAACTCAGATTGGTAGCACATGTTTCTCTATCTCTAACCTACGTCTGTGTCTCAGAATTTGCACCTATTTCTCCGAGTTCTGCCTCCTGGAATGTCATAGCCCTGATCTGCTGAATTCCATTGACCAAAATGCTTCTTCCTGATAAGAGCAGGCTAATAAATCTTTAGTCACCTCAAAGGCCATGAGCCATAACCCAGGACTGTAAGCCTCACAAAATCCAGACCGAGTGAATCCAAGCTAAGATTGTCTATGCATCATAAAGCCAAGAGAGAGGGAGGGAGGGAAGGGAAGAAGGGGGAAGAGAAAGAGAGGGAGTGAGAAAAGGAGAAAGGGAGAAAAAGAAAGACAGAGAGAGAGAGAAGGAGGGAGAGAAGGAATGAAGGAAGGATGGAAAGAGAGAAGAGAAGAGAACAGGAGATATTTGATGTAGACTTGTAGAGGAGATTCAATATAGACTCATTGACTAAGTCAAGGGCTTTTGATCTAAGGATTCCCTTTTGTTATTCTCCAGTGTATTTAGTGGTACACTCCTTGACAGCAAACACTCATAATGCAATAAATATCAGCTTATCGTTATCTGGAGACCACACCCATTATAAAATGTCAGACAGCAAAGAAAGTTTAAAGAAGCAGGAAACTCAGAAGGGTAAACAATGCCAGTTTGCCAGATAGAAATAAGGCAGGGGAGTGGGAGAAACTTCAGAGGGGATCAATTCACCAGATCACAGCAGGAAACAGCAAAATTCCATCCACCCAAATCATTCTGTCATTGAGTCAGTGAGCCAGACAAGACTCATAATTATATTCAGTCTTGGATATCAGCTCCCTTTAGTTTTAATTAGATGACTCCCAGTGCTGGCATATGTCTCTACCTCTGAGCTACTCTTTATGCAACTCCAGAGCTCCTGGACTTCAGCTTTTGCCAGTCACAATCTTCAACCTCTCCTTCCAGCCAGGAAAAAAAAATATACTTCTCCTCATCCTCCTTTCTAATAAGGGACTACAATTGGATTTCTTTTAGTCTAATACTGAACTCAAGTCTGTTCTCCCTGGGAACCATCTTACTTTGGCTTAGAAATGCTTTGGATTCAAGTTTAACCTATAATAGGATGCCTATGCCTTCTTCCCTCCCACCCTCTTAGATTCTGCTAAAGAAATTCTACAGTTGTTACGTGCTTCCTATAAAGTTCACCTTATACCAAGATTTCCTCAGATTTGACGTGAAAAGAAATCAGTCACAGAACCTAAACAATACAGTTCAGGTCATTGTCAGGAAAACTGGGTAACTCAGTAGATAGATGTGCCTGGTCACATTCCTCACAGGCTTTGTACTGAGAAGGTAACTATTCCTTACGCCAGAATAGTACAATTATTAGCAGATCATCCATGATCATCTAGAGAATTCTAAAAGGCATGCAACAGTGATTATTCTGGCTTCTATTGGCTGGAGGTCAGGTGGGTTCCATTTCATCACTCCCCTCAGTGTTTTATCTGCAGTACTTAGAGGAGCGGGGAGAGGGAACCCATCTCTTGTCGATTGGGCCAAGCCCCCAAATGATTGTATATCCCCCCAAAATAGGAGTCTGAGCACACTGGCTTCATTTAACCACTTAACAATTGAGTTAGTTTTTATAAAGCATGTTTACTTAAAAGATATAGAAAGGAAAAATAAGAACAGACATTTCCCTACTCCAGAAATTGGTTGAGGGAGAGGGAAAGCATAATCCTGTCTGCACTACTTCAGTCTGAGGAGGGGAGCAGATTTGTTTTCCAGTTTAACTCAGTTCCTATACATATATCCCCTCCTGAGACCCTTGTTTTTCAGGATATCTGTGCTAGGCTAGCTGCAACTACTGGCCTGAAGTCCTGGCTCTAAGATAGCAATAAGACGGGTTCTGGGTGGGGGACTTCACCCTCTATACCTAGAAATGAGAAACCAAGTGATACTCTCAGGTTCTTCCCAAATTGCTAGATGATGTCATTTAGTCAATTAATGAGTGAATGAGTTGCTTAATCCTGGATTTTATAAGAGAGAAACAGAGATAGAGAAAGCGAGACAGAGAGACAGACACAGAAAAACAGAGAGATCTTCATTTAGCAAGTTCTTTGATTTTTAATCTAGAACCTTTCCCCCTCTTTTTTTCATGCCACCATATTTCCTTAGTGCTTCTTTATACTCGAGTAGAGTTATTACTTCCAGAAAATGAAGTCAAAATTATAGATAGTCCTCTAGCACCTCTAGAAAAGGACCCTGTGTGACCATCTGACAGTATCTTCATTGTAGGAAGATACCTTCAGAAGCATAGAAAGTAGGTCTCCCAGTTATCTTTCTATGTTCATAATTAACAACATGGATTAATGGTTCCTCATCCACAGAAGAGGAGAATAAACGAATTTTGGGTAATTTTAGAAACGGAAGGGAGCATGTTAAAAAGGGCAGCCTGTCTTGTAGTTATTGTAATATCAGACAGTCAGGCACATGGTTACACTGTCATTTGGTCTTACAAGGAAATGGTCAGTCAGCCATTAGCTAACTGTATAATTATTTACATATACCCAGCGAGGACGGGGAGGATGGGGACATGAAAGTAAACTCTACTTAAAAATTGCGATCTGAATGTGAAGAAGAATACCATGGGAGGCATGAAGGATGATCTCTAGCCCAAGTCTGAATCATACCTGCCTTGGTCACATGGGGTTATGGTACCTCTGTCTCCATAGAACATGCCAGCAATTTCAGAGCTCTCCCCATGTGAGGCCTCTAATCCTGAAGTCTGATCTTTCTCTTAGAGGTCTGACATCTCTTCCAACTCAATGTGCCAGAATGACAGGTTCTAGTTTGAGTTCACACTGAGGTTTGAGACTATGTCTTCTCAATTCAGGTTAACTAGGTCATACGTGGGTCAGAAAGACTCATTCCCCTGAGTTCAGATCTGACCCCAGATATTAGTAGCTGTGTCTAGTCCTTAATCCTGATTGCCTCAGTTTCCTGATCTGTAAAAGGAGCTGGAGAAGGAAATGGCAAACCATTCTAGTATCTCTGCTAAGAAAACTCCAAATGAGGTCATTAACAGTCAGAAATGACTCTATAACTTCTCAATTCAGGCATCACCTTCCCTCCTTATACTCACTTCAAAAGGTCCCACTCTTCCTTTAAGCTGTAATTCAAGAACCATTTTCTGCATGTGAATTTTCCGGATTCCCTACAACCACCAATGCTCTCTCCCCAACTATCTTGTAGCTGTTGAACTCTATTGTAGTTTACTACTTTTTAATATATATAATTCATTAATATATGTATATACATGCATGCATATATATGTAGGTATACACACACACATGTACACATACACACCCACTATCCGTAGAACATGAGCTCTCTTCCCCCATTAGACTCTTTAGAATACTCGGGATTTCAGATCCAGAAAGAGGCCAGAGATTACCTGGAGAAGAATCCTGAAATATCATCCATGGCTCCCCATCAGTTGAATTTCGCCAACTGAAATGAACAATTGTGCAATTGCCCTACATGGGCAATGTACATGTTATGTGTATGTTAAGCATAAACACTTTATGCTTATTTTATACATATTTTCAATGATTTGTCACCCTCATTAAAATGTGGTCTTCTTTAGAGGCAGAATTGTTCCGTTCTCTGTACGTATATCCCCAGTAACCTAATACAGTTTCTGGCACATGGGAGTTGGTTAATAAATAATTTTTACTTGCTTGATTGATTTTCTATCAAGATAGGTAATTAATAGATTAAAAACAACCAAATTATTGGGGAATGGCTTAATAAATTATGGTATATGAATGTAATGGAGTACTATTGCGCCATAAGAAATGATGAACAAGAAGACTTCAGGGAGGCCTGGAAGGACTTATATGATATGATGCTGAGCGAAAGGAGCA
>CM053774.1:120032239-120051731 GCA_028658325.1 Potorous gilbertii | reverse complement strand
AAGAGAATGTGAAATATCTCATTGGAAAAACAACTAACCTGGAAAATAGATCCAGGAGAGACAATTTAAAAACTATGGGACTACCTGAAAGCCATGATCAATAAAAGAGCCTAGACATCATCCTTCATGAAATTATCAAGGAAAAATTTTATTTCATTTTTAATTTATGGAATAAAACAAGCATTTCCATAACACATAGTGTAATAAAACAAATGTTTGCACATGAAACTTTCAATCTATTATGTACAACTTACTATTCCTCTTAAATATAATAAAGTTATATAAATATCTTTTCTTCTTCCTTCCCCCCACCTTAGAGATGACTACCATTAGATACCCACACACACGTGTGTGTGTGCATGTGTACCTAAAATGATGTTATGCAAAATTCTGAGGATCAGTTCTTTCTCTGGATGCAGACAGTATCTTTCTTCACATGCACTTTACAGTTGATTTAGATATTTGTAATAGTCAAAATGGCTTATTAATTCAATGTCTTTCTTAAAACAATATTACCGTTACCACATGCAATTTTCTCTTGGTTCTCCTCATTTCAGTCTTCATTATTTCACACAAGTCTTTCCATGTTTTTCCAAGATCACTGAGCTCATCATTTCTTATAGCACAGTAGTATTCCATCACAATCATATACCACAATTGATTAAGCCATTCCCCAATCGATGAGTGTCCCTGCAATTTCCCATTCTTCACCACCACAAAGAGAGCTACTCTAAACATTTTTTTAGAATATGTAGGTTATTTTCCTTTTCCCCTAATGTTTGGAAATCGACCATGTAGTGTTTTTTCTGGGTCAAAGGTATAGGCAATTTAACAGCTCTTTGGGCATAATTCCAAATTGTTCTCCAGAATGGCTGGATTGTTTCACAATTCCACCAACAATGAATTAGTGTCCCAATTTTTCCACTTTTTCCAATTTTCTTTTTATAATTTCAGAAGGAAAAAATGCAGGAGAGAACCATGGAGACCTACTTGATACTTTGATGGATCTTACATTTCACTGAGCATAAGAGTCCCTCTAATGGTGTAGATACTAGAAAGTCTCATTTGCTTTTATCTCCTCCATTTTCTTATCATTCTCTCATTTCTCAGTCTCATGCAATCCAATTTTCTCCAACACCACTTCACTAAAGTGATTTCCTTCAGGGCAACCAATGATCTGTTAACTTCTAAATCCAGTGGCTTCTCCTCAGTCTTTATTTGACTTGGCTTCTCTGAAGCATTTGGCATTGTCAACCATTCTCTCCTTTTCGATATTCTTTCTTCCTTGGGCTTCTGCAACACTGCCCCCTCTCAGATCTTTTCTTACCAGTCCAGTCATTTCTTATCATATTCCTCTTACCCACAAAGTGTATGCTTTCACACAGACTCTGTCCACAATTCACTTTTCTACTTTCTTTATATGTTGACCTGGAAGCAGGATCAATCATTGTCAGCGGTGGTACACTGTAATCCTCAGGGCTCTTGGGATTACCAGTCTTTTGATGGAAGTTGCTTTGCAGCTGGGATTAATGGCCACAAGAATAATGGATCCATTCTTCAGATGGTTTACATCTTTCATTGATAGCTGAAGAGTAAGGTTTAACCCATACCAGGGATGGGGAATCTTCAGCCTTGAGGTCAGATGTGGCTCTCTAGGTCCTCAGGTGCAGCCTTTTGACTGAATCCAAACTTCACAGAATATATCCTCTTAATAAAAGATTTGTTCAGCAAAACTTGGACTCAGTCAAAAGGCCTCACCCGAGTACCTAGAAGGACATCTGTGGCCAAGGCCACAGGTTTGCCACCCCTGATCTAGATTGTTATTTTTCTCTTGGGCTCAGGAATGTCTTCTCTGAATTTGAGAGGAAGTGGAAGTTGAGGAAATTACTGTAGTTTGACTCACCTGATACCCTCTCCTATCATTTTCCCAGGGTGCCTTGCTGTTTCAGCTCAGTTAGGTTGCTGGCCCTGTGGCTGGTCACTGAGCTGAATATTTGGGGATAGCTAGCCTTGTCTGTGCAAGGGCTATTCTCCTGAATAATGGCTGTGGAGACTTCCTGGAAGGGCCACCAGTGATCCTAAAGGGCAACATTGATCCCCTGAGATCTTGGATTTACAGTCCTGAGCAATCCTCCTCCTGACTTAATCCATGGTAGTGATTAGGCTGTTGATGGTGGTTTGATCTGCCTCGGATATTCTGCTTCTTACATGCACTAAGGAAGTGAATTCAAGTTTCTTGCTTCAATAATTTTAGTAATACTTTTGAGTAAAGATCCAAAGAGGAATCAGGAAAACAGATCAGTAAAATACTAGTTGTTTGGAGCTTTAACTAGGAAGGACAAAAAAGGGACTTTCTCCCCTCCCACCCTTTGAGATGACTTGAAGGGAGGGTATAGGGGCAAACAGGCAGTGAATGGGTGACACGCAAAAATGACTAGGAAGGGGGTGGGGTTAAGAAATGGCTGCAGAGGTGTCCCAAGCTGTCTGTCATTGAGTCAATAAATATTCACTAAGCACTCACTACTTGTTGGGCACTATGCTAAGTGCTGGGGAGACAAAGAAAGGCAAAAGACAGCCCTTGTCCTTGAGGAACACACAGGCTAATGAAGTAGACAATAGGTCAGACAGCCATGTACAAACAAGCTATATACGGGATAAATTGGAAATAATCAAGCAAAGAAAGACACCAGAATTAAGAAGAATTGGGAAAGGCTTCCTGTAGAAGATGGATTTTAGCTGGGACTTGAAGGAAGCCAGCAGACAGATGAGAAGGGAGAGCATTCCAACTGTCACAGCGCCTGATGCCTGAGGCCTGGATCTGATCAACTGTCTCACTTGTGCTCCATCAGTCATTCTCCTTAGTCTCTTATGACCAGATTGTTGGTAGACAGTCCTGAAGGTCACTCTTCCCAGACCCCTTTAATGGCCTTCCCTTCTCTCCCATCACTCTCACTGTTTCTTATCAGACAAAAAGTAGTATCCCCTAGCCATGACTACCTTTCCTACCACTTTTCTTAAAGTCTCTGCAAGGTCCCCATCAAACAACTAGAACTTGAGGAATTTTGAGTAGTGTCCATGGGCCATTCAGCCTCCATCATCATGCCTTTGGGAGGAGGGCTTGGCTGAGCACTATACTTACATGAGCAACATGTTGAATCCACTCCCCTCCTCCAATAAAGGAATTTAAGCTCAACAATGGGAGGAATTTTACCTTTGCATCCCTATATTTAGCACTGTGCTGGACAAATAATAGACAATAAGTGCTCGGTGAATTTAAATAAAGTGTAAACCATCTATGTTTTCTCATTTTAATTGTTTACCGTTTCTCTTAAATCACTTCCCAAACACCCAACATACAATTGGTTCAATTAATTCCAGACAAAACATGCATTGTCTTCAACGATGTTGGAGGGGGTAGAGAACTGAATCCTCCCATTAAATATTCTACAGTTCCTCCGACTCATCCCCTACTCCCATGTGTCCCTGAACTGGTGGGAGGAGAGTGGGTGGGAAACCACACAAATAACTCCTCAGTTCTCATAGCACCACTTAATCCTTTACTGCACGTCATTTTAATTACCCTTAATAATAGACTTTGAAATCCAAAAATAAAAGAAGTTCCACATTGCAAGGAAACTGAACACATTTCTGCTTCCGATAATTTATATTATGATGACTATTTCAAAGTACTGAACCAGTCATCATTTCCTCCACATTTTCTAGATTTTGATTAGGTTTTGTTCCGAGTATTTTATATTAGTCTTTAAAAACAAGTTCCCAAAAAGAATATTAGCTGTGCACAAGCCACATTTTGTACAATTATGTTGATGGAGTGTTTTGATCTCAATACCCAAAGTCTACTAAACTATGTTACTTGAAATTTGCTGTTCATGGACAAAGGCATTGGTTTTATCTCAGCTTTACCAATTAACTCTAGTTCCCAGTGTGGAAAAAAAATAGCTCACATCTCTATGGCACATTAAAGTATGCAAGGTCTTTCCATATGTTATCTTGTTTAAATATCATTGTATGTGAAATCTTATAAGATAGGTGCTTTTCTTAGCCCCACTTATCAGGTGGTGAATCCTAGGTTCAGAGATTTACATGGCTACTGTAGCAGTTATTTGCTTGAGGGTTTGAATTCATATTTTCCTGTCTTTACCTACTATATCACACTGTTTAGCTATAAGATGTATATTCATCTCTGTCAAAGGAAATGTGAAAATAATTTCCCAGAACTAAAGTAGGCTTTTTTTTCCCTGTAATATGGATCATACTGCTGTGGTGATATCTATATCTATGTTTATGTGTGAATCGGTATATATGTGTGTGTATGTAATATATATATATATATATATATATATATATATATATATATATATATATATGTATTTGTGAGTGTGTGTGTGTGTATCCATATGTACACTTATTGGCTAAGTGGGGTTTAGATACGAGCTGAGCTTATACCAATGTGAAATTGCTAAACGTGTGTGGAATGATACGATTATTATGTAGGAGAGAGCAAAACTTAATGGATGTTTCTATTTTCCAGTCTATTTGGTGCTATGCATGTATGTAATATATTTGAACAAACATGTCACATATATGCTCATATCAATATAGATACATATATATATATATATAGATTTAAAGTGTCTTTATTTTCAAAGATAAGATCCATATAAATATCTTCCACTTAAAACATAAAACTTCGGTAGCAATAACTAACTCACAAATTTCTTTGTGGGAGTCAAATGAGATCGTGTATGTAAAGTATTTTGCAAACCTTAAAAGTGCATAACATGCCAACTATTTGTTTATTTTAAAAAAAACAAGTTATCAACCTCTTTGGCTTTTATGTTTCCCTCTTTTTCCCAACATGTACTTCCCCCTTCTCCCTGCAAATCCATCTTTTATTACAAAGAATAAAAATAAAGGGGGAGGAGAAGGAAGGAAGTTCAGCAACATTAATTAACATATTTATCAAGTCCATACCCATAGGTCCCTACGACTACAGAGGAGGCATCCTCAGATTTCTTATTCAGTGCGAAACTTAGATAGTATAACTGCCCAGGGTGCAATTTTGAATGTTCATGCCACTAATACCTTTTATTTTTTTTCATATACAGATATAGATAGATATACATACACATGTATACATATAAATAATATATACATACATGTGTGGATACAAACATATGTGTGTATGTATGTGTATGTGTGTATATATTTGTGTGTGTATATATATATATATTATATATATATAATATATATATATATATATATATATATATATATATGTATTCTTGCTACAAAAAGTGCTATTATAAACATTTTGGTGCATATCAAAGATTTCTCGCTTGGCTCTCCTTGAGGTAAATGCCTCGTGCTCATATCCCCAGTTTCGACTGTATGGACATTTTAGTCACTTCCTCATCATGATTCCAGATCATTTTCCAAAAAGGCTGGAGGAGTTCACAGCTCTCTCACCAATTCCTTATATGAACACTGCTCCTATAAAACTCATGACCCATGGTACACAAACAACTTACAAAATTCCGTAATGAAATCCAACCAGATTAAATGTAATTGGGAAATTTTAAAGAAATAAATAAAAATAGAATGAAACATAGATAGTATTTATTTGGGACTTTCTAAATCAACATTCAGCTGATAGGGAGCCTGCAGGGATTCATTTCTATGTGAGCTTGGCACCATTGGTCTACAAGCCCTCCAACAATAACTGTCCATATCTTTTGTATTTTTTGTCCATTTGTAGCTTACAAAGTAAACCTTAGAATCATAGTGATTTACACTTCTCTTATTATCCATGATTTGGAGAAATGTTTTATATTATTAAAATTATTAAAATGCTTCTTTTGAGAACTGGATTTCCAATTTTTGCCCATATGTCCATCAGAGAAAGACTTTTGTTATATATTTTATTGCTTTTCCATATGTTTCAGATATTAGACACCTACCAGAGATATTTAATGCAAAGATCCCCTCCTCCCTCAATCAACCACTTCCTTTCTTACCCTAATAGTACATATCCTACACATACAAAAGTTTTCGAATCTGCGCAATCAAAATCCCCTATTCTATCTTTAGTGATTGTCTCTGACTCTTTTTTGGTTTGGTTAAGAATTATCCCCTACAGATTCCTTCTTCTAGACCTCAAATTATAGCATAAAACAGAAATCATCACAACTATTGGCAATGAATTTTTTAAAATAGAAAATATGATCCAAGATGCAGACTAGACAAAAAAATGACATGAAGCTGTCTAATTGAAATACTCAGTACATCATAAACCCCAAAATGTAAATTATTTGGAAAGAAGTTTCTATTTTATAGGAATTTCTGGGAAAGTTTAAAAGTATTTTTGGCAGAAATTAAGTTTAGTTAATGTCTCATAGAGTATATAAAAATAAACTAAAAATTAGTATGTGACCTGGATGTTAAAGTGGCTTCCATAAAAAATTAGACGAGTAGATTCAATGAAGGAATGGCATTATTAAGCAAACAAAGAATATATGTAGTTCAAGAGATAAAGTAAATCATTCTAACAATATGGAATTGAAAAACTTTTGCACAAGTAAGTTAATGCAACTAGGATAAGAAGTGAAGTGATTGACTGGGGGAATGGATCTTTATATCAATTCTCTCTGATGTATATGATATTCAATATTCAATACAATAACTTACACGATCCCAAAATTGGAAGTGACCTCAATGGGCACATAGCCTAACTTATGCTCAAAAGTTATCTGACTAGTATATATTCAATAAGTGATTATCCAACTTCTGCTTGCATTACACTAAAACCATTCATTTATTTTAAAATAGCTGCTTTCTATTAATGCTTTCCCCATTATATATTTGTAAAGTTGATTGTTTATACCCAGGTATGAGATTTTCACATTCACCTGAATTGAATTTTATTTATTAAACAGCTCAATGGTCTACTTTGTCAAGATCTTATTATGATTCTCTATCCAGTGTATTAGCTGTTCCTTCTGACTTTATGTGATTTTCAAACTTTGTGAACATGCCATTTATCTCTTTATTCAGGTCATTAATTTAAAAAAAAAAAAGTAGCACAGAGACAAGCACAGATTCCTGGGGTACTCCATTGTAGTCCTTCCATTTTGGTACTGAATCATTAACAATTACTCTTTCAGTCTGTCCATCCAACAGATTTGTTTTCTCTTTGTGGCCTTTCCCTTCAGAATTTCATTTGGCACATTTTTAAGCCCCTCCTGGATCATGACATTGTCAAGGTGGAGGGCTTTGCATATCTCCATGAAACAATGAGCATACATGCAGAATTACCCAAAATGGACGAATCACAGTAGAGAGTTCTGATAAAAGGTGATCTACTGGAGAAGGAAATGGCAAACCATTTCAATATCTTTATCAAGAAAATCCAATGGATAGCATTAGAATGATAAAAGATATGACATTGGAAGATGAACCCCTCAGGTCAGAAAGTGTCCAACACATTCCTAGGGAAGACTAGAGGACAACTAAAAGTAGCTCAGAAAGAACGAAATGACTGAGCCAGACTCCAAAAGAAGCTCAACTGTGGATATGTCTGGTTATGAAAGGCAAGTCCAATGCTGTAAAGACCAATATTGCATAGGTATCTGGAATATAAGGTCTAGGAACCAAGGTAAGTTAGATGTGGGCAAACAGAAGATCATCATCTTCAATATCAGTGAGCTTCAATGGAAGGAATGGGTGAATTTAATATGGGTGATCATTGCATATCATACTGTGGGAAAGAATCCCTTAAAATAAATGGAGTAGCCCTCATAGTCCATGAAAGGGTAAGGAAAACAGTACTGGAGTATCTCAAAATGATAGAATGATATCTTTTTGAATCCAAGGCAAACTATTCAATGTCACAATAATACAAGTCTATGTCCCAACCACTGGTGCAGAAGAGGCCAAAGTTGATCAGTTCTATAAGGACCTATGACATCTTCTAGAACAAAAAAAACCCATTAAAACATGTCACTCATCATTCATCAAAGGGGATTGCAATGCTAAATTAGGAAATCAAAAGCGAATTTGAATAACAGGCAAGTTGGGTCTTGGAGTATAAAATGAAGCAGGGAAGAGACTGATAGAGTTTGGTCAAGATGACTCACTGGTCATAGAAAACACTCTTTTTGAAAACCCAAATGGTGACTTTACACATATAAACTACCAGATGGTCAATATCAAAACCAGATGGAGTATATACTTTGCAGCCAAAGCTGGAAAAGCTCTATACAGTCAGTTAAAACAAAACCTGGAGCTGACTATGGTTCAGATCATGAGCTTCTTACTGTAAAACTCAGACTTAAATTGAAGAAAGGATAAAACATCATCAGACCTGTAGGCATGACCTAAATAACAACCATTATGAAACTGAAGTAGAGGTGATGAATAGATTTAAAGGATTAGACCTGGTAGATAGAGTGCCTGAAGAACTATGGACAAGGGTTCACAATATTTTACAGGAGGCAGAAAAGAAAATCTGAAAGAAAAGGAAGAGCAAGAAAGTAAAATGGCAGTCTGATGAGGCTTTACAAATAGCTGAGGAAATAAAGTAAAAGGAGAAGGAGAAAGGGAAAGATGTATCCAATTGAATGCAGAATTCTAGAGACCAGCAAGAAGAGATATGAAGACTTTCTTAAATGGGTAGTGCAAAGAAATAGAGGAAAAAATAGAACGGGACAGATAAGAAATATCTTCAAGATAACCCATCAAGGGAAATTTTCATGCAGAAATAGACATGATAAAAGACAAAAATAGTAGAGACGTAACTGGGATAGAAGACATTAAGGAGAGGTGGAAAGAATATTCAGAAAAAAACTACGTAAGAAATGTCTTAACATTACTGATAACCACTACGATGTGGTTACTGATCTAAAATCACACATCCTAGAGAATGATCTCAAGTGGACCTTAGGAAGCTGCTCACAATAAGTGATGACATTTCTTTTGAGTTATTTAAAATCCTAAAAAGATGATGCTGTTAAAATGGTGAAGTCAATATGCAAGTCAATTTGGAAAACTCCACTGTAGCCGCTGGATTGAAAAGATCGATTTATGTCTGAATCCTAAAGAACAGCAATGCCAAAGAATATTCAAATTACCAAACAATGATGCTCATTTACGTGCAAGCAAGGCTATGCTTAAGGTTCTGCAAATGAGGCTTCAGCAATACGTAAACTGAGAATTACCAGAAGTGTAGGTTGGTTTTCAAAGTGGCAGAGGAACTAGAAACTAAATTGCCACCATTCACCAGATTATGAAGAAAACAATAGAGTTCTGGGCGTGGGGGTGGGGGATCTACTTTTGCTTCATTGACTGCAATAAAACATTTGATTGTGTGGATCACAACAAAATATGGCAAGTCCTAAAAAACTGGGAGTACCAGATCATCTTACTTGTCTCCTGAGGAATCTGAATATGGATCAAGAAAAAACAGAACTAAACATGGAACAACTGATTGGTTTAAGATTGGAAAAGGAGTATGATAAAGTTGTATATTGTCACTTTATTTATGTAACTTATATGTTGAGTATATCATGGAAAATGCCAGGGTGGTTGGATCAAAAATCAGAATTAAGATTGCCTAGAGAAATGTGAACAATCTCACATATACAGATGATACCAATGATGACAGGAAATGAAGAATTAAGAAACCCTTTGATGAAGATGAAGGAGGAAAACATAAAAGCTGACTTTAATTTTAACATAAAAAAGTAACTAAGATCATGGTAACTGGTCCCCATCACTTCCTGGCAAATAGAGGAAGATGAAATGGAAGCAGTGTCAGATTTTATATTCTTGGGCTCAAAGGTCACTGCAGACAGTGACTGCAGCCATGAAATTTAAAGATGCTTACTCCTTGACAGGAAAGCTGTTGCAAATCTGGACAGCATCTTTAAAAGCAGAGACCATACTTTGCTCACAAAAGCCTGTGGAGTCAAAGCTATACTTTTTCCAGTGGTAATATATATCTGTGAGAGTTGTATTATAAGGAAAGCTGAGAACTACAGAAATGACAATTTCGAATTGTGATGCCAGAGAGGACTTTTGAGAGTCCCTTGAACACTAAGAAAGTATATCAGTCAATACTTAAATTAATTCAGACTATTCACCGGAAGGACAAATATTGATGCTGAAGCTTGAATATTTTGACCACATAATGAAAAGATGGAATTTATTGGAAAAGACCTCGAGGTTGGGAAAGATTGAAGGCAAAAAGGGATAAGCATAAGCTTAGATTTAGACAATGAAGGCTAGAAGGACTTGGCAGGCTATGACCCATGGGAACATAGGGAATCAGTTGGACACAGCTGAATGACTGACTAACATATTTGAAAGTTGTTGTAAAGTGTGTACTTGGAAAGCCTGAATAAAAAATGGCTGACCACTCTACCAACTTGCCTTCTCCCCTAATTTATTAACTTAACTGTATACTTTTCTCAGCCCTTTCATGTATTGTCTTATGGCAGATCATCCCTTTCCAGATCCTGACTAGGGATTATATCTATTCCTTGCCTTCGCTACTCTTTTTTGCCCACACAAATGTGGGCATTCTCATAATCATAGTTACTTGGTCCTTTGCAAATTTGTGGTATCCTGTCTCACTGAGTCCTTCCTGTTACATTGATACCCTTTTACTCTATCCTGATTGATTCTATTTTATTTGTCACAGTGTTCCAAAACATCTCCTCTCAAGCTGCCTACCTTACCAGACACCTCCTCCTCAACCACAAACCTCATCTCATAGTTCACTGAAGAAAAAGATCATCTGTGGGAACTCTTTTTCCCCCCCAATTCCACACATAATATCAGGCTCAGCACTGTCTCCTGTTATCTAGTCTAAAGTGAAGTGATCCTTGCCTTTACCCATGCCAGCCTCTTTAACGATGCCCTTGATGCCATCACTTCCAATCTCTTTTAGTTTAGGGTCTTGCTCCTTGAGTCATTCTGTCTCTCTAGATTTTAGTCTCCCCTGGGAATACTCAATGTTGGAGAGTTTGTAGAAGGATAAAAACACTATTGCAATGTTAGTGGAGCTGTAAATGCATCTAATCTTTCTGGAAAGCAATTTGAAATTATTTGAAAAAGAAAGTGACTAAAATGAATATCGAAATTTTATAGGCTACACTCCCCTTCAAATCAAAACCCCTAACACTATGGAAGCAATTAACTGTTCAAGCATTACTGCAGATAATGAATTATGGGGAACGTGTCGAGTTTAATATAAACAGACTGAGATCTGCTGGAAAAGGAAATAATTTTTCTTTAAGCTGATGTAAGAACCACTGAAGCAAGTACATCTAATGAGAAAGAAATAGAAAACTGGCAATATTTAATTCAATCAAATTTTCTTTTCTTAAGAAAATAAAATACCTAGTTTCTTGAGATACCAGAATGATTTGATCTAATATAATTATAGCTTCCCAGTTTGGAGAGTGCTACTTATGGGATGATGACAAAAATTCTCTAGCTAAATGAGTAGTTTATCTCCTAAAAAAATTTTTAAACCAGAAATACCACCACTAGGCATATGCCTCCAAGGAGATCAAAGGTCAATATATTAAAAAAAGCACTATTTTCAATTGTTTTATTTTACAATCTAAATTCTGTTTCTCCTACCTCCTCTTTACCTAATGTTCACTAGAAAGCAAGAAAAACAAAACCCACTGCAAATGTCTTCATTTGCCCTGTCCAAAATACAAAAACAAAATAACTATTTGCCTTTTCCTCAATCAGTATTCTGTCCATCACTTTTCTGTTTGAAGATGAGCAGCATTTTATCACAAGTCCTTGGATTTGTGGTCGTTTATTGTTTGGATCAGAGTTCCTAAGTTTTTCAATGAACTTTGTCTGTAAAATATCACCGTTACTGTATAAATTTTTTCCTGCATCTCACTTCATTTTGCATCAGTTCATACAAGTCTTTTTAGGTTACTCTGAAGCTCTTTCCTTCATTATTTCCTGCAACACAATAGTATTCCTTCATTTCCTCTAGTTCTTAGTAATTTAGAGAATTTTTTTCCCCACGTAACTATTGAAAGCTTGAATTTATCCCTCTGAAACCTATCTTGCCATATCCTTTGGTCACTTATTGATTGGGAAATGACTCATCTTTCACTGCCTATCTTTGAAATAAGACCTTTATCACAGTTACTTGCATATAATATCATTTTTTTGTGGGAGTAAACTGGAATGATGTGGACCTTCAGGCTACATAAAAGAAGGCAAAGTGTCTAGAACAAGTTAGGTGATAGTCTAAGTACTTTTCCCTTGTCCTGTTCAGTTATCATTTAGGACAGACAATGAAAAGAGGGAACAACTTGAAAAAGAGTTGAGTTGGGAGGATGGGAAACATCACTCTGTGAGAACTAGTGGAAGGGACATGAGAATCCTTTGCTACGAGTAGAAAAGACTCAAGAGAAACATGCTAATTCATTTTTAGTGTTGCAAGGTCCATCATAATGAAGAGGATATAGACCCATTCTATATGCCCCAAAAAGGGCATGAAGAGGACCAGTGAGTAGAAAGTTCGAAGAGGAGGATGTAGATTTGAAGTAAGAAAAGAAGTCCTAACAATTAGGAAAGATGTGTCCAAGATTGAAATGGGATTTCTCAGGTGATAATAGTCTCTTTATCAGTTCCAAGTTCCTCAAGTCTACTCAGATCCCTTCTGATTAGAGGGTTGGAGGGTGGAGCACTAATATTTTCCTAAAGCTTTCCTTTCTAGAGGGCTTATAACCTTTCTTGGTAACTTAATTTTCTACTGGCTATCTGCTCTGTTTGGCTTGAATTCCAGGTAATAACATGCCCCCCCAGGCTGGGTACCCACTGGTATCCCCCTCCTCTTTTGTCTTCCCCCATTAGAGTGTAAGTTTTTTGAGGGCAAGGACTATGTCTTTTTCCTTATTTGTAGCTATTTGTTATTTGTATCCACATTACTTAGCACTTAGTGGCTGGAACATTGATGGTGCTATTGAGCTCTTCCAGGCATGTCTGACTCTTCATGACCCCATTTGGGGTTTTTTGGCAAAGATGCTGGAGTGGTTTGCCATTTCCTTCTGTAGCTCACTTTACAGATGAGGAAACTGAGGTTAGGTGTCTTGGCCAGGATTACACAACTCATAGATATTCAAGGCTGGATTTGAACTCATGAAAGTAAGTCTACCTGACTCCAAGCACAGCATTTTATGCACTGCACTATGTAGCTACACCTGGAACATTGTACGTTCATAGTAACTACTTATTGAATTGAATTGAACCTACTTCTCTACTCCAACTCGGCTGGACAGAGAGATGGTCATACCTTTGATCTTGCCATCCCCCATAAGTGTTTAACTTTCATTTTCATAAACTCTGAAATTCCTTTATCTTGTCATAATATTTTATCATTCTATTTTCTCATCTGCCTTAAAGCCCTTAACCTTGTCCTTTCTTCTCAATTTGACCTTGTATTCCTCTTGCCATCTATTTCTTTCCTCTGAATCATCACCTTTGCCCTGGCCACACACTTTCATTTGCTATTTTGACCCCTTGGGGTTCAATTCTACACCATCATGTATACTTATGTTCTTTGCCTCCTTGTCTTACTGCTCAATTATCCTTTGTCAAGCCCTAACCTTGTGTTATTCCCAACATTCTTCACCTTTATTCTTATTCACATCGTGATGAATAAAGCTGGAAAAAATCATAGAACTATCTTGACTGGGTCCACTGCAAATGTATGCCACAGAATGCTAACTGGGCTCTCCCTAGAGTGAGGGAAGCCTTTTATACTTCCCCCATTTCAATGGATGCACCTCCTAAGTGGCTATTCCAAACTTCTTTAGCTCTTCTCTAGTCTTCTGTGGTGCCAATCATTCCATGCTCTCAGATAAAGACATTGCCTCATATTTTATTTAAAATGTACAAATATATGAGTTTTTTCCTGAGGGCTTTCTCCCCTTCCCTCTTCAACTCGTATCAGTCTGATGTCTTCCTTCACATTTGTCTCATATGGAGAGGTGGCTCTTGTTCTTGTGATGAAAAACCCCTTTATGTTCACAAATGTTTCCATCTTATTCTGTCTTTTTAATCTATTTTATTTTTCATTTGTGAAATAAAACAAGCATTTCCATGATGTAGTATTACAAACTACAAATCTATGATGTCTTCTAAATATATATTAAAGTTATTTAATATTTTTTCTTCCCTCTTCCTCCATCCTAGAGATGGTTACCACTAAACACAAATATACATATATATAATATATATATATATATGTAAAATCATTCAATGAATACTTCTATTTATCAGAGAGTTTCTTTGTATTTCCTTTGTAGTTAATTTGGGTATTTAAAACAGTCAAAATGACTTATTCACTCAAAGTCATTCATAAAAAATATTATATACAATGTATAATGTTACATGTTCTCTTGCTTCTGCTCCCTTTGCTCTTCATTATTTCACATCAATCTGTCCATGTTATTCTAAGGTCATCTAATTCATCATTTCCAAAGGCCTAGAAGTATTCCATCATCATATTCCACAACCTGCTCATCCATTCCCCATTTGATGGGCATCCCTACAATTTTCAGTTCTTTGCCACCACAGAGAAAACTGCTATCAATATTTTAGAACATATAGGTTCTTTTCCTTTTCTTCCCCATATCATCATTGGAAATAGGCTTAGTAGATCCCTGCTTTCTCCCTAATTCCAGTGTCTTCCAGTCTACTTGTTACTTTTCTGTGCCATGTCTCCTTCCATCCTCAAAACAACCTTCACTTGATCCAACCATCCTCACTCAATGTTATCCTACTTCTTTCCTTTTCTTGGAAAAATTTCTTGATAAAGTTAATTATGATCCTCTGTGTCCTTTCCTCTAATTCAGTTCTAAACCCTCTGCAATCCAGCTTCTGACCTCATCATTCAAATGAAACTGCCTTCTCCAAAGTTACCAAGGATCTTTTCATTGCCAAATATCCCAGTGATTCTCATTTCTCATTCTGTTTAATCCCTCTGCAGCCTTTGTTACTCATAATCAGTCTCTTTTCCTGAGTAGACCCTCCTCTCTGGATTTTGGAAGATTGTTCTCTTGTTCTTTGGTTTTCCTCTTGTCGAAACAGCCCCTCTCACTCTCTTTTATGCTCTCGATATCACTAGCTCAGGCACAAAAGTCACTAGTTATCATTTATCTGTTGAAATAAGAATATGAGCTGAATATTGTTGTGTCATTTATAAAATATAAAAAAGAGAAATATGTTTCATTGTGATGTCACCATTTATTGTTACAAACCTTTCCATTGTTGCTATTACTAAATAAATCAGTGCTCTCCAATCTTCTTTCAAGTCCAGCTTTACAAACCAAAAATTGCAAGCTCAAATAGGTTGCATATTTGCTAATAATAAGTTATATTTAGCTGATCTAAATATTTTCTATTGTTGGATTATACTTGAAGTGAAGGGAGAATTTGTCGATAGACACACCTCTGTTTTGTGATCCCCCTTCTCCTTCTCCAAGAACTGTCTAACGTGGAAGTTGTCTCTCTCATAATCTTTGAAGAACCCAGTCTTGAGGAAACTGAGGGAGGAGAACTAGCAAGAATTGGAGGAAAGAAAATGGAGACAATATCATCATTTGAAAAACGATGGAGCTGTTTGGACTGAAGGTGGTTTCTGTTCCTCCTAGTTCATAATCTTATGATAATAGCAATATATTTAGGGGTTTTGTGAAGGTAAGGAGGAACGTTTTATTTTGCCTTGTTTCTTTATTGTTTCCAAATCGAGGAAGAGATTTTTCAGGGGCAGGAGGAGACTGCAAGCTACTTAAATTCAATCATATACAAAGTCACATCATGTTTTTTGGCCTCAACATGATTTTTCTCCAGAAATAATTTAATTTTGAAATAGAAGGGAACAAATCCATAAGAATCTTGTTAGACTGTTGATATGTTGATTGTATGCCATAAATGTCAGTGATTAGCAGAGGGAAAATGGGGACAGAGAAGGATCTCTGCCAGCACTCTGTGTACTTTTGGAGAGAATTTGTTCCCTACTCATTATACATAATTCATATCCCCTTGGACCTAATGGGCTTCCCAAAACCCTTCCTCAATTATAGTCTTATTTCCCAGTTTGAAGAAGCATTCAGTGATATGATAACTATTAAGAAAATCGTTAATTTGACATTTCGGAATCAGCCAAGTTTGGAGCTACGTTCTCCAAATTTGTAACGAAAAGAAAAACTTCAAGGCAAACTCACATATGTGAGTTGCTTTATGTTTATGAAGGAATATTTCATTCTGCAGTCACAGAATGAAATTATTTTAGTGAGAACTCATCAAGTTTTTTTTCTTTTTTTAAATGAAAATTGTGGCTTTTATATATATATATATATATATATATATATACAAATAGGGATAGGAATTGGGCCTGCGATTTCACTGGGTTAGGGAACTCCCAGAAGAAGACAATTCTTTACCTATTGAGTTTGGCACATTTTTTTCCAATTTCATTTCTTGAAGAGTTGCCCAGAAGTGAAGTGAAGGGAGATGTTAAGTGTAATTGCCCACGGTCATTCAGATCTTCTTGGTTCCAAAGACAACTTTCTGTACGCTAGTTGAAACTGTCCCATACACACATAAAGAAATTTCATTAGTCTGATTTCTATACACCCAGCTAAGTAACATCTCCCCACATCAGTCTAGGAAACAAACCATCAGTACTTTAGCATTCTGTTTGATTTTTGCCCATGTTATCTTATAGATTCTTGGGAATTGAACTTATATGGAGGTTTTTCTGCCTTTCTGGGGTATTGTGGCAATATTCAATGTAGTCATCAATCAACAAGTGTCTGTGATCCTTCATTCATCACATCAACCTTGATACTACACCTCATTACTATCCTCCATCCCTCTGATTGGAGGGTGGAGTCATGAATTCCAAAGCCCCCATTTAAGGGGATAGTTAATCTCAGACATCTTTATTCTCACCTGGTTGCATTATTTTGGGGCAGCTCTTATTTTTCTACCATGTCCTAGGAAGCTAATTATTGGAGAGAAAAAAACAACTTTTTCAGCCTACAAGATCTTATCAGCTTTGGTACTTATCTTCATCTGCACCCTCCATCCCTTTGATTAGAGGATGGGGTCATGAACTCCAAAACATCTATTTAAGGAGGTAACTCATTCAGATATCTTCTCATTTCTTGCCCAACTTCACAGCTCTTGAGATTTCTCTGACTTTTCCACCATGGCCCCAATTTGTGTACTTCTCCCTCATTCCTTTTCAGCCTTTTGTATGTTGACTTCCTTTATTCAATTGTAAGCTCCTTAAGGACAAGGGTTATCTTTCTTTTTTTTCTTATTTGTATCCCTACCACAACACATTGACTTGCACAAAGGGCACTCAGTGAATGTTCAGTGACTGATTGATTCCCATTAAATTATCAGACTACCTCTTTTTTCTATCATATAATTGCTAAAACATATGTTTTAGGTTAATTTTTGTACAGAGGTTCCAAATGGAAATATACTATTTACTGTTCAATGCAAATTTCAGTTGGTGTCATCTGCAACTAAATTCTTCAGACACATGGTGTTCAAGAATCACAGAACCTTTCTTTAAAATGGGCTTTTGAGAAACATAAGGAGCTAGGAATAACTAAAAGCATTGAACAATTTTTCAAGGACAACCCATCTAAATTGATTTTTCCTATTCAATTCTGGGTCAAGTTTATCATCCATTCTACAGAAGGGCAGAATAATGAGTTCCTGCCCAAACCTCCATTACAAGATTGCCCAGGTCAGCCATGTCTTCATGACTACCATGCTGCATTCCTTTGGACATTACATCATACCTATATGCCAGGTATCTTTTCCTGCTTGCTCTCCTTTTCAGCTTCCTTTCGTGTGTTGTCTTTCCCCCATTAGATTGTAAATTTCTTGAGGGAAGGGATTCTTTTTGTATGTTTGTATATCTGTGTTTGTGTTCATGCCTGTGTGTGTATGTGTATAATATATATGTGTATGTGTGTATGTATGTACATATGTATATATAACTCAGCATGGTGCCTGGCATATAGCAGTTGTTTAGTAAATGTTTATTGACTGACTACAGCACTGATTCCAGACATACTTTCTGATGAAACAAATGCCTAACAGGAAGTAGAATTTATGGTAACTTGAAGACAAAGTAATCATTTATTCTAAGAGCTTGGATAGAGAAGGAAAAGAAATGTGGGTATAATCTAAGATGTATCCTAAACTTTGGAAAGCAGATTTCAAAGGATTCAAGGGAAAGAAAAAGATGATTCCATGAATTAAAATTCTTTTTAGAGACATCTCAGGAGGGATTGTAGAGGTTCAAGAATGAATATAAGAAAACCCAAAGTGAAATAAGCCTGTCAAGGAAAAATGAGGTTTGTTAAAAAAAAAAAACAAAACAAAAAAAACCAATGTGGATGCACAGGGAACTCACCACTGACCAACTAAGCTTTGAAAAAGAAATGTATTGAAGATAAATGGAAAATGCACTTTATATCAGGGATTATGGTATAAGAAAAATGTATATAATAAACTATAGGGGGAGGAGCCAAGATGGCAGAGTAGAAAGACACATATATGCTAGCTCCGAAACCACAGCCTATAAAATACCTGTAAAGAAGAACTCCTAACAAATTCTGGAGCGGTGGAAGCCACAGAACAACAGAGTGGAGGAGATTTCTGTTCCAGAAAGACCTGAAAAACCCTCACCAAAGGTCCATCACGCACGGGACCAGAGTGGAACCCAGCCCTGCCTTGGCCACACGGCACCAAGAGGAGCAGATCCGAGCAGGCTTCAGGGATGGAATCTTCGGCAGCCGTGAAGGTCCCTCCACCCACAGGCACACAGGTCAATGAGAGAGACTGTTTGATGGGCCGAGAGGGAAGCAGGGTGTCTCCATAATTCAAGTCCCCTTGGGAAGCAGTGGCAGAGGCCCCAGCGGCCAGAGCAGGCAGTAGCTCGGGACCATTACTGAAGGTCTCTGCATAAACCCCCTGAGGGAACTGAGCCTGGGAGGCGGCCCTGCCCCGACCTGAGAACCTGAATTTAATCTTACCCTGAATAAAAGCCACTGAAAGCCCTGAGGCTGGGTAGCAGCATTTGAATCTCAGACCCCAAGTACTACCTAGGTGAATCTAGGTGGGGGTGGAGAGGAATCTCAGAAGTCAAGTAACTGGCTGGGAAAATGCCCAGAAAAGGGAAAAAAAATAAGACCATAAAAGGTTACTGTCTTGGTGAACAGATGTTTTCTCCTTTCTTTTCAGATGAGGAAGAACAATGTTTACCATCAGGTAAAGACATAGAAGTCAAGGCCTCTGTGTCCCAATGATCTGAAATAGATATCCAATAGATATCCAAATAGATATCCAATAGACATCCAAATAGATATCCAATAGATATCCAATAGATATCCAAATAGATATC
>CM053774.1:119870785-120031739 GCA_028658325.1 Potorous gilbertii | reverse complement strand
ACTGCTCTTCAATGGGGGCTTATCTGCTGGTTCTCAGGTGGGGCAGGGCCACCTCTCAGACTCAGTTCCCTCAGGGGGTTTATGCTGAGAACTTTTGTAATGGAGCAGCGATGGAGCTCCAGCCTGCTCTGCCCGTAGCTGCCTCTGCCGCAGCCGTGGCCTCCCAGGGGGTCCGAGTCCCGGAGATCCCCCGCTCCCCTCTCAGCCTGTCTCTCTCACTGACCTGTGCGTCTGTGGGTGGAGGGACCTTCGTGGTCGCCGGAGATTCAGGTTCCTGACGCCTACTGGGCTCTGCTCGCTCCTCTCAGTGCCACGTGGCTGGGCAGAGCTCCGCGGCCCGGGCTGGGGGGGAGGGGAGCACTCGGCAGGACAGGACTCGGCTCCCCTCTGGGGTACCTTTGTGGTCGGTTTTTCAGGGCTCTCTGCAACGGAAATCTCCTTCACTGTGTTGCTGCGCGGCTTCCACTGTTCCAGAATTTGTCAGGAGTTCTTTTTACAGGAAATCTATGGGCTGTGGGTTCGGACCTAGCATAGGTGAGTCTTTCTACTCCGCCATCTTGGCTCCGCCCAAAAAATGAAATAAAATTTTTAAAAAAGATTACTTTATAAAAAAGTTGACTATCTTAAAAATAAAGTTAAATGGATTCCTAAAGTATTTATATGGACCATGAAAGTCAATATATTGCATCTTTGAAATTTATATTTGCAAAACACTCTATCCATCTACTGTTTGATCTTACCTATGGCAGACGTGTGAGTCATGATTTAGAAGGCTGGTTAGGAGGTTTAAAAGTTGTCAGTGGAAATGCTTAGGGTTCACCAGAGCAGGAAGAAAGTTTTTTTTTTTTAATTGGATGGAAATGCTCCTACTATGACTTTACTTTAGCTTAAAGTCATAGAGTACTTTGCTCAAATGGAGCATAAAGTCATAGAGTAATTTGTTCAAATGGATTGAAATCAGAACCAAGCAAAATATGCAAATAGTGTTACAGAAAACATGCACACTAAAGCTTTCATTGGAAAATTTCAACATCATTAACTTGGTGACAGAATTTTGTCTAGCATGGGATCTTATTTTCATATTTCATGAAACTGGAATATATTCCCTTCATTCCATCAGCGAGGGAATGTGATTATTTTAAAAGTGTATGTATTTAGAATTCCCACAAATGACATTTTCCCATCTCCGGCAATCTGTTAAAGCCGGCATGAGTATGTGATTGTTTTGTGAAATGACTTAATGATAAAATGTTTTCTTGTTTTGTTTCTGTTTCTGTTTCTGTTTTGTGTATGTGTGTGTGTGTGGAGGGGGGTCTTCCTCCTTTAGATTGTAAGCTCCTTGAGGGTAGGAACTATCTTTATGGTAATTTTACATTGGGTAAATAAATATCTCTATTGTTAATCGATTTTTCCAATTTTAATGGTGAATTTTTATTAGGAAGTTATGAAATAATCAATCAATAAGCATTTATTAAGTGGTTGCTATGTGCAGGCATGGGGCAGCTAAATGGCACAGTGACTAGATCACTGGGTTTGAAATCAGGAAGACTCATCTTCATGAGTTCAAACTTGTTCTCAGACACTTACTAGAGGCGTGACCTCGAGCAGGTCACTTCACCTGTTTGCCTCAGGTCCTCATCTGTAAAATGAGTTGGAGAAGGAAATGGCAAATCGCTCCAGTATCTTTGCCAAGAAAACCCCAAATGGGATCACCAAGAGTCGGACCTGACTGAAGTGACTCTACAACAACAAATATACCAGACATAGCTCTAAGCATCGGAGATTCAAAGACAGAAACAAGACAGTCAAGAACCTTAGGATCTTACATTCAAATGAGGTTATAATGTATGCATATATAACAGATATATAGATGTGTAATATGTATATATACATAAATTACATATATGTATATAAATTTGGGTATGCTTACATGTGTGCGTGTCCATAGTATATATATAATATGTACATTATTATACATGTAATTACATATTGGTATACATTTATAATATTAACACAGCAACTAGATGTCTCAGTAGATAGAATGCTAGACCTAGAGTCAGGAAGATCTGAGTTCAAATCTGGCCTCAGATAGTTAGCATCTGTGTGACCTTGGACAAGTCACTTAACTTTTGTTGTCTTTATTTCACCAGAGAAGGAAATGGCAAACCATTCCAGTATCTTTGCCAAGAAAAATCCATGGGAAATATGGGCCACCATCATGAAGAGTCAGACATGACTGAAGAAAGAAATAATGTTAACAATATATGTTATAAAATACGTGTCTTATAGAGTACAGTATTAGTAAAATACAGTTTTGTGAGGCAGGGCTTACAAAACTTGGGATGGGGCATGATGGGAAGAGAGGGAGGATCAAGAAAACTTTCATAGCTAAGGTGGCACTTGAGCTGAATCTTAAGGGAAGACCAAGCTTCCCAAGGAGAGGGGACATTCTAGGTGTGAGAGATAGTCATTATAAACATACAAAAATAAGAGATGGAACATTATGTGTGTGGAACAAGTAGGTCAGTAAGAATGGACAATGATGTGTGGACTAGTTCTTCACAGACTGCGGAGAACTTTAAATACTAAGCAGAAGAATTTGTCTATGTTTCTGGATGTGGTAGGGTGCCATTTCATTTATTGAGGAGTACAATATGGTCAGATCTATGCCTTAGGAAAATCACTTTGTTGGTCATATCAAGGATGACTTGGAGCAGGGAAAGTGTAGAAGTAGGGATGACAGATAGAAAGCTATTGAGGGGCTGAAAGAGAGAAGTGATAGAGTCTTAAACTGGCATGGTGGTCCTGTGCATGGAGAGAAGGAGATGCATATGGTGGATGGAGGAGGGGAGGGATTGTAGAGATAGCAGTGACAAGATTCAATAATTCATTGGGTTGTTGGGTAAATCAAAACAAAGAGTTGATAAAATCGAGGCTCCCAAACTAGGTAAATCACAGGATGGTAGTGCCATCAATAGTCATAAGGAAATTGTAAGGAGGGTAGAGTTTGAGGGGAATGATGATGAACTCTGCTGTGGAAGCATTGAGTCTGAGATGCCTTGGGATGAGTCTCCAATTAACAATGTCTAACTGGTAGTTGGTGATATGAAACTGAAACTCAGGAGAGAAAATAGACTGGCTGGATAGAACTGGGAATGATCTGCATAAAATATGCTTATTAAACCTATGGGAGCTGATGAAATCATGAAGTGAGGGATTATACAAAGAAGAGAAAAGAGGGTCTAAGAAAGAATCTCAGGGGCCTCCACAATTAGCAGGCATGGCATGAATGAGGATAGAGAAAAGGAGGAACAGGACAGCAGCGTCAGAAATACTCCAGCTAAAGAGAACATCCGAGGGGAGACAAGAGTTAATGTTATCACAAGCCACATAGAGTTCAAGAAAGATGACGACTGAGAAAGGCCATTAGATTTGTCAGTTAAGAAATCATTGTTGCAATTGTTGTACCCTTGTGTCTGACTCTCCATGGTCCCATGTGGGGTTTTCTTGGAGATACTGGTTTGCCATTTCTTTTTTCCAGGTCATTTTACAGATGAGGAAATTGAGGCAAACAGTGTTAAGTGACTTACCCAGGGTCACACAAATAGTAAGTATCTGAGGCCAGAATTGAACTCATGAAGATGAATGAGTCTTCCTGAGTTCAGGCCAAGAGCTCAATCCACTCTTCCAAACAGTTGCCCAACTTTGTATGTGACAATTTCAATTGAATAATGAGCTTGGAAGTCAGATCAACAACTTTTCTTCTCTTATTCTCCATTTATGTTTTGGTCTCCTCATAACTCTTTGTCAATCATATCGAATATTTTCTCCTGGTTCTTCATGTCTTTAGTTTCATTTGCCAGATTGGAACTCTATGCCAGGATGTAGCTTTGGAGTAGGTAGACAAGCCCTGTTTTGTCCTATCTAGATTCCACTGATTCTGCCATGTGCTGTGAGGTGACTGGTAGGAAGCCCCACCCTCAGTCTCCATTTCTTACTTTTGTTTCAGTTAGCTGATGATACCAGTGTCCAAAGGGATCCTGTTAGCCTTGGGCCTGCTCCTTACTGTGCTTAGGATTTCCTAGCCTCCCCCAAATCCTCCACTGAAACTGGGCCAGAGGCAGTATTATCATACTGTCTGGCCTCATACAATTCCTTGCTCTTCTAAAAGAAAGTGGTGCCCCTCCACAAGCCTCATGAAGTTTGGGTGGTGTTTTACTGACGAGGAGAACGAGTCTCAGAAAAGTGAATTGACAAGGTGGAATGGAAAGCGAATGGATGGACAAGATCAGATTTTAAGTCTGTAAGGGGAGGTTTTCTTCTGCTTTTTCTTTTCTGATAATTAAAAAAAAACAAATGGTTTCCATTTATAAAAAGAACAAAATGGTTGTCAATTAATTTGAAATTTAGTGAGTTCAGCTGAATTGAAATACAGTGAATTCCATTTCATTTCAATATAATCACTTTTATTAAGTGCCTCAATTTCTAGATACTGGGTATGCAAAGAATAAATTGAAATGACCCCTGACTTAAATCAGTTTATATTCAATGCCATTTACTGCTAAGTAAGAAAACACATCTTAACCTATTTGTGGAAACAGTATGATAGCTTCTGAGTGTGTATTTCAAAGGCAAAAGACATGACATCCTAAGAAATGAAGGACTTTATACTGTTGCATTGTGTAACTACTTCATTTCTCAGCTCTTGTGAGGCACTGAGAAGTCCTGGAAGGAGTGCTGAAGTTGGAATCTGCTAGCTGTGTGACCCTGGACAAGTCACTTGAACTTGCCAGGTCAGCTCATTCCTAAAATGAAGATTAATGTTAGCAACCACCATAAAGGTTTAGGAGAGAATCAAGTAAGATAATGAATTCAACATGCTTTGCAAACATTAGTCTTACATAAACATCAATTATTTGAGATTGGTCTTCTCTGTCCTTATCTTGAACGTTGTGAAAAGCCCTTTTTTTCAATAAGTTCACTCTTCAGACTTTTTTAGGGTGCTCTCTTTCTTTCTCTCTTCTCCCTCCCTCCATCTCCTTCCATCCCTCTCCTTTTTTCTCCTCCTCACCTTATCTCCCCTCCCCCTCTCTCTTTCCCTAGACTCCTCTCTCTTCCTATACTCCTTTCTCCTCCTCCTCTCCTCTTCTCTTCCCCATTTCCATCTCTGTCTCTAACTGTCTCTGTTTCTCTATCTCTCATACATACACACAAACACACACACACATCCACATCCACACTATCCTCCTCAGAAGTGTGCCATTTTCTTAACAGATTGCTAGCCTTCAGTAATAAACTCATGATTGATGTCATGGCTCAGTTGTACTAAGCTGTCAAGGCCATTTCATTCAGTGAAGGCAATGTGTAATGAAAATGCAACAAAATGACTATTTGAGCTACAAAAATGTTAAAAGGAGAGAGAGTGATTTCATCACTGTGGCAATAACCTAATTCTAATGAAAGAAACACATTTAGGTCTATTATTGTGGTTTCATTGCCATCTGTCACTAACTTTCTTTGAGATGATTCTAAAACTGCTTCCAAGTGTTCAGACTGAGTTGGCTGACTGGGAAAAATCATTCTCTAAGGAAGCAGAACCCATTTACCTCTTGGGGTCCTGATATTAACTCACACTGATACTGGTAAATCAAGTCCACAGAGGGCAGCTGCATCTCCTTTTCAGTATTGAGGGGGCATCTTTCCAATGCTATCAGCTCAGATCTCATTTGGATATTTCCTTCACTATCACTTTAGTCAAATACTATCTTCTCAATATCAATTAAACAGTTAATGGTAAATAAAATTACATGTACTGAGAAGGTATAGCAAGAACAGAAGTCCCTGGAGAGAGTAGCCCCCAAATTAAAGTGGTCCGTGCAACACATTCAACCCACCAGAGTTCACTGTGAAAGGCAGCATTACGTATGGACAGAGTTGTTCCCTTAATTGAAGGACAGGCATTTTGACTGCTGGGTTAGACAGCTCAGGTCACTCCCAAGTTCTCCTGGTTCCTGCCGCTGCATGGTTTGAATGGTGTCTATATTCACAGGTATCTTCCATGAATTCCTGTCTCCGATTCTCTTTCCTTTCAGAGTGGGAAAAAAATAGCCCCAACAAGAATGGAAGCAACTTGGGCATCATGTGACTTCAAAGCTGCATGGTGCCCAGCTGTGGGCACAGCTCCTTCACTGGAAGTCTTACAGCCTTTCTTCCTTTTGCTTTAGCACAAAGGTGGCAATCAGGCCAATTAGTGACTTCGATAAGTACCCTCAGTTCTGCCTTGACAGCCAATTAAAAGGCTTTAATTCATCAATGAGTAATAAGTCAGGAAACAATAAATATCTATGCATGTTCTAAAGTTGAGAGCTTGGGCTCTCCATCCTATATCTTCACATACCTCCAGAAACTGATTCACCACACTTTCATGTGGCTCCCTGGGCATTCTCCCAGCATTGCATTGTCATTGATCAATCCCCTTTACAAAACCAAGAAGATATTCAATGAATTTTCTGAATCACTTTAAACTTTAAAGGTTGATTAATGGCAATGTTATGAATTATTGCTTTGTTACCATTCTATGAATTAAAAAATTATATTATTATAATAGAGCTTGAAGACTGACAAAGCACTTCCTCTACAGCATCCTGGGGAAGGAAAATGGGCAGGTTGGAAATTTGACATGATTCAATTTAACAAGCATTTACTGTGTACGAGGTACTGTCCTTTATTAGGTGATATGTGTGTTCATCCTTTGTTGCTGAAGAGGACTATGCCATAAGAGAAATAGTGACATGACTTGCACTTGACTTTGTCTTGTGTGAGGGAGGGCTGGGCAGGTCACCAGCCTCACTTCCCCTCCAGAGTCATCTGAATCAGTGACTAGATATTCATCAGGATGACTGGAGATGACCCAGGATGAACCAATTGGGGTTTAAGTGACTTGCCTAAGGTCACATAGGTGATGAGTGTCAAATGTCTGAGGTGAGATTTGAACTCAGGTCCTCCTGACTCCTGCACTGATGCTTTATCCATTGCACCACCCACCTAGCTGCCCCTGATTCCTAGTATCACAATGAAAGATGGCATCTAGTCTGATGCCATCAGTTTACAGATAAGGAAACTGAAGCCCAGAAAAGTGAAATGACTTGCCTAATGAGGGGCACCTGTGTAATGAAATCAGCAAGCCAATACATGAGAGACAGCATAACTGTCAGTAAGCCCCTCAGTGCTTTGAGGTATATAAGTCATTGATCTAAGTCCATTGCTGGTGTTTTCCCACTAGGTTTTTCTTACATCAGCGAAATCACAGAACTGGACCTTGGTGGGTGATATAATTGGGTGATATAAAGCCAAAGAGAAGTAGTCTCTTGTCCCATCGAACTTTCATTCGACTGGAGGGAGGCAGAAAATGCACTGATGATGAAATGCAAAGTGCTCCCCTCCCCTCCTCTCCCCTCCCCTTCCCTCTCTTCTCCTCTCCTCTCCTCTCCTCTCCTCTCCTCTCCTCTCCTCTCCTCTCCTCTCCACATCCCAATTGCACCAAGAGGAAAACAGGAATCTGTGAATCACCTAGTTTGGTGACTTTTGACAGCAGTCAGTTCTTCAACTGATAAACATTTATTCATCCACTATTATGTACCAAGCCTTGTGCTGGATAACAGGACTATACAGCCAAAAATGAAACCATCCTTGCCTTTAAAGAGTTTCCATCCTACTAATCAGTAAAACTCAGAAAGGGTGGAGAGGGAAGAGGGGAGGCAAGTCATGAAGCTTATGTAGGGTTAGACTTGGTCAAGTCAGGGCCTTCTCTTCATCTTCTATTTTTTATTCCTCTCCTACAACACCTAATGTTGGAAGACCTCCTGCCACCCCACTTTTCCTCCTTTTAATTTTCCCTCTTCCCTTCTACCTTTACTAAGAGAAAAAAAAGATATTGGCAATTGTGTAAGTTCTATTATTTTTCTTGTCCAACTTAATCCTCTCTATAAAGAAAACAGTAGGCAGAAAAAATGGTTTTTTCTCCCTTGTATAGATGTGGTGGTTTGCTTCATGTTCATTCTTAATAAATTATCTAGGCTGTGTGTGAAATGGTCCTCTTAATGGCTACACAAATCTTTCCTCGGTCAGAGGTTTAGGCCGAATAATTTTCTTGTGCTTAATGGGCAATTGGGGAAACCTCTGCAGGGAAGGATGTAAATAATTTGTTTGACAAATTGGAGCATAAGATTACAGATAGTAATTATGACCTTTCTCTATTAACTATGGCCTTCTAAGCAATTATCTGTTAAAAGAAATAAATACCTTTGTACAAATTTATGTCTGAGATCTACAATTATTTCTGCTTAGATATGTTCTCTCAAACTTATCCAAATTGAAATTCTCCTTCCCTTACAAATCGTAAGTTAAATTATACATATTTTAATGTTAGCTTTTACTTATAAAGCTGATATTGATATAAATGTATAATTTAAATCAATAAATTGTGGAATTTAATAGGATACAAGAGCTTAGCTATCTATCATGAATTGTCAGAATTTAATATCCATTTGCCTATTTAATTTTCTTTGGAATACCCTATGCTCACATTTTCTTTAAGAAAATATAAAACCAGAATTTATGTTTTTATTTAAATCTTGCCTCCGATTTATTTGTTTACATTTTCCCAATTATCTACCATATTAATGGAATCATTTACTTACATATGAGAATTGGATTGAGAATCTAAAGATTTAGGAATCAATACCAGCTCTGTTTTTAAGATATGTGTGATCTTGGGCAAGTCACTTTATCTATGTGGTCCTCAGTTTCTTCACCAATAAAATGAAGGGTTTTGACTAGATGACGTCTAATAATCAGGAAGTCCTGAGTTCAAATTCACCTCAGCCTCTTATTAGCTGAGTGATTAGCCTTTCTGGGTTTCAGTTTCCTCATATAAATAAAATAGATAGGGCAGGAGGGTTGGGCTCAGTAACATTTAATATCTCTTTTACCTCTAAATCTATGATCTTTTCAAAATTTATTTCTGTGAAGTTAAAAAGAGGTAGAAGTGACTCCATAAGTTGATTAGTCATTTTACAGATAAAGAAAATAAGGTCTGATAAGTATGAATAACCCAAGACCATATAATTGACATTGACAGATCTAGGTCTGAGAAATACCTCTCCTGCTGCCTGTTCCATTGATCTTTCTACATTGCCATATATATCCTCTAGTTTCCTCAATCAATTGTCCTTGATTTCTGCCCAGTGTTGTTAATGGATTATTGTATCCCATATCTTTAGCAGGTCAAATACAGAATACAATTTTTTTTCAGAATCACAAGGTTAGAAGTGGCCTCAAAGTTCTTATCATCCAATTTACAAGTGAACAAAAAACTTCCAACAAAGGGTCATTCACTCTTTACTTGAAGACCTCTGGTGAAGAGAGAAGTCTACCACCTTCTAAGGCATTTCATTTGGCTTTGGTTTGCTCTAATTGTTAGGAAGATTTGTTCCCCCTTCCTTGAAGCCTCAGTTTACTATTTTACAACTTCCATCAATTGCTCCTAATTCTGCCTTCTGGAGATAAGAAGTACAGCTTGAAACCTTTTTCCACACCAAAGTTCTTCAAATACTTGAAGACAACTTTTAGATACTTTATACAGTGGTAGTTGAGAATAAGAGAAGGAAAGCTTGCTCTAAGCCAGGCAGGATGATGGGATATATGCCCTCTCTCCTTCACCCCCTCATGTAACTAAGCTTAGGATATTCAGTGAGTTTTTGGTTCAGTTTTCCCAAAACTCTTGAATGAACTCCAGTTCCTGGACTGCTGACTCTACCAACCTTCTGAAGCTCATAAGGTTAGAGGTCATTCTATCCATGGTACTCTTTCCTCTAAGAGCAGAGCAAAGTAGATCCAACAGGATCAGACGTTATAGCACAGCCATGTATAAGCCAAATGCAAGCTATATGTCTTTGGAAGGTCTACCACAGATATGTCCAATCCTTCCATTACCTAATGACTTTCTTCCCTATGATCTCATGAAGAGATGGAGCAGCTTCCTCATCCTACTGAAAGGAACAGTAAAATCTAAACACCTTCATGATTCTGTTACCAGCTCCATACACTCTGCAGTCTCATCAAGGGAGCAGTCAACATTCATCTGAAAAAGCCCTTCACTGCCACCAGTGTCCCACAGGCAAATGTGTCAAAAGCAGGACCTGAACACAGGTCTCCTTGAAAGCCATATGGAAAAGTGGAAAGTCACCTGGATGGGAAATTAGAAGACCTGGATTAAAATTCCATCACCAACATTTACTACCTATTACCTTGGGCATGTCTTTTAGTCCCTTAGGGTCTTAGTTTCCTCATCTGTAATATGAAGGAATTGGACAAAATGGCCTGTAAAGTTCCCTTCAAACTCTAAAGCAATGGTTGATAAAGGTTCTATTTGTTCACTATACCACATTGCCTCTCATGATTTTACCTACAGAGACAGCTATATGGCATGGTGGATAGAGCATCAGAGCAGGAGTCGGGACGATCAGACTTCAGATCTGACCTGACACTTAATAGTTATATGACCCTGGAAGGTCACTTAAGTCTGATTGCCTCAGAGGAGAAAAATCTTACCCATCGTTTGCACACCTCAGCTTCACTCTCTATTTCCACCGACTGGAGACTTGGATTTCATACTTGGCTTCTCAATCTCCCTACGCCCATTTAGATTGACTTTTTGTCTTATGTTGCCAAAGTCCAGACCTCCATGTTGCTCTCCGCTATCTCCTTCTAGTTCCCTCCCCTTGAATACCCTCCCTCCCTCTCTTTCAGTTCCTCTTTATATATAGTCTTTGACTAGAATATAAGGTCTTTGAGAGCAGGGACTGTTTTACTCATTTTGTATTTAAATGTTTGAACTATCTACATAATATCTATCTATCTATTTAGTATCTGTCTATCTACCTATCAACTCTCAATCTCTACCACTCTATCATCTATTCATATATTGTGTGTATATATACATACTATATATGTATGTCCATTTATATGTGTGTGTGTGTGTGTATACATATATATATATATATATATATATATGATACTTGAAATATCTACCTATTTCCAAAATCTATCTCTGGCTCTTCATCTAATTTATGTACATAAATATGTACAGACACACACACACCTGTGTGTATGTATTTCTGCCTATCTGCCTGACTATCCTATAAAGGCTTTGGTTTTTTTGTTGTTTATTAGGATACTTTAATGAAAGATCCAAGGGTTTAAAATATGCTACAATTCATCTTCACATCAAGTCTATGAATTAGATGGGAGGTGCCTTTTCCTGTGAATCCAAATCACAAAACACTGAGTTATACTTGGAAAATTCATGAGGGTTTTTTGGGATTTTTTTTTATATTGCCAGGTGATGCTGGATATGGGGGATGATTTTTTTTTACAATGTATAATCTTTCTAATCTGTAGTGCCATTGGGATGTTTGTGCTTTCCTGCCATCTATGTTTCCATGGTGATGGCAAAGGGAGCCCTTCCTCCTTGCCAGTGGTCTTTGAGGCACTACTGTTTGCAGCCCCAGAAGTGTTATCACTTTCCTGTTCATGCAGAGACTCACTGAGGAGACTGAACTGTCAGTCTTGTTCAAGTTTCAGCACTAAATTGAATACAAATCATCAGTTAAGTGAAGCGGTGTTGACAAGAATTTGCTCAGGGATCCAGAAGTGGACGTGACTTGACATTACTTAAAAATAGTAGTAATGTAAGAATGCAAGATGTATTTTATAATGAGGTCTTTGGGGCTTTTTTTCCTAGGCTAGATTTGTTTTTAAAGAAAGAAAATGTCCAGGTGCAAACAAAAAAAACTATTATGCTATTAGATTTGAAAGCTGTTATATTTATGAAGGCATTTATGTCATTATAAAAGCATAATTCTCAAGATTTTTGCATTGTTTTGTTTTGCAAGTTTCTGAGATTGCTTCTACGTGTGTTGTAGCTGCAGGAATTTTAGGTTCGGAATCAGGAGACATTTATTAACTGTATGATCTGATCAAGTCATTGACCACTTCTGGGCTTCAGTTTCCTTAACTGCAGTTCTTGGATTAGATAACTTTACAGATCTTTTCTACTGCTAATAAACTCTTCTCAGTTTAGATTGAAACACATCAAATAGCCAATCTTCTAGATCCCATACAGAAAGGAGTAATGCTGTGTCAAGTCTCACCTTAGACACCTACTATGTGATCCTGGTCAAACAAATCAAAATATGAGAGAATACTACAGTATCTTGATAATTTGAATATAGTAATCTGAGTTATCAAGGAAAAAATGCATTCTGGCTACATTTACTGGCAAAGACTTTGTGAAAGAGGAATGATGTGTGATGAACCTTGAAGGATTTTAAAGATAGGGAGACATGTAAAGAAAAGCAAAGAGTATACGAATCAATGTCTTGTTCTGTGAAATAACGGGCTGGCATCCCTAAGGAGCTAAGTCTCCCTGCTCAGAATATATTCCATCTTCACAGTGACCTCTTAGAATTCCTCATTTCCATCAAAGTACCTGCTATGGAAAGCCTTTACGGATTTCCCTTTCCCTTTGCTTGCTAAGGCTGTCAGTGTTTGTCTTTCTATCTATCTGTCTCTGTCTCTGTCTCTCTCAATTACATTATGTGACTTTGAAAACCTTAAGAACTCTGAGTATTACATGGATGAATTATGATTCCAGAAGACTAATGTCGAAAATATTATTTTTTATAATAATAGTTATATTATAATAATAATATTAAAATATTATTACTTAACCACCTGAGAGAGTTAAACACTAAAGATGCAAAATGAGAAACATATTTTTGAACAAGATCAACATGGAAATTACTTTTATTTGACCATGCATATTTGTCACACAGTTTTGCTTTCTTTCACCTTTTGTTTTTGAATGGGAAAAGATAAAATTTTTTTTATTTGAAAATAAATTTAGTTTGTAAAAGATAAGACTTTGGCTGTAATCGATATTTATATAGCCTTACATATCTTTTATTCTTCCACTCCAATGTAAGTTTCTTGAAGGCAAGGACTGCTTTTTAAAAAGTTTTGTGCATTCAGTACCTAGCCCAGTTCCTGGCACATAGTTGGTATTTAAGAAATACTTTCTGAAACTGGAGAAGATTTATCTGAAAAGCAAGAGAACACTGTACACAGTGACCTCAGTATTATATGATGATCAACTCTAAGTGATTTATCTGCTCAGTACAATGATCCAAGAAATTCTAAAGGCTTTGTAATGAAAAAGGCTACCCTCTCCCTGAGAGAGGAGTGATGATATCTGGGCACAGACTGGAACATCATTTTTCACCTTAATTTTCTTGGAGTTTTTTTTGTGTTTTCTTTTGCAACATGGTTAATATATAACAATATTGCATGACTCTAGGGGTATGATTTGTATTAAATTATTTACCTTCCCAAGGAGGAATGAAAGAGGAATCTAAATAAAAAAAGGGGGCAATTGTTAAAATTTTTGTTTACATTTAATTGAGAAAAATAAATTAAATGTAGAAAAAAATTCTGCTTGCTGATCAGATTTAAATCAAAGGGAAAAGATGAAATTGAGTCTTTGGGTAAGTAGAGGAGAGTAGATTGATATGAATAGTTTTGAGAACAGATTTAAAGAGAAATTAGATATATAAGGTAGGCACATTTACAGAAAACTCTAAATGTCAGTATGAAAAGTTTGGATATGGGTAATTATTTGTATTGGTAAGTGGAATACAAGGAATAAAATTGTTTTGTAACCATTTATCTGTGGCAGAGTACAAGTTATATTGAGGAAGGCCAAAACCATAGGTGGACATTTAGGAGTCTACTATAGCAATCCAGGTCTTAGGTACTGAGAGTATGGTCCCAGAGAGTGGTAGCAAGGACTGAGAAAAAGGAAGAATTGAAAAGAAGTTGACCAATACGAATGTAAAGGAATCTGATATAACTTATGGAATTTCTTTAAATACTTGTAGGGGCTAAATGTTGGCCCTGGAGTCCATCAAGAGGACCTCAATTTAAGCCCCACTTCTGAAACATAGTGGCTGTGTGACCTTAGGATCCTTTGCCTTCCAGAGTTTCAGTACCTAAGATGATAAATTGCAAAACAGTTTCTAGGGACTTGCCTGACATGAAGAGAAATTCAGTGACTTCCCCAGGGTCACAGAGCCAGGATCTGAACCCTGATCACTGGGTTTCAAAGCTCAGCAAAATATTCATTATGCCATGAGGATTCATCATAATTTAAGCACTTTCTTTATGTCTCTCTTTATATAAGTTAAGAACACTATTTTCAATTTGCCTGTTGTATAAAGGTGCATAGATAGGTAACACAGTGCTTAGATCACTGATCTTGACTTCAAGAAATCTCATCTTCCTGCATCCAACATGATCTCAGACCCTTACTAGCTGTATGACCCTAGACAAGTCATGTAACCCTGTTTGCCTCAGCTTTCACATCTATAAAATGGGCAGGAAAAGGAAAGGGCAAATCACTCCAAAATCTTTGCCAAGAAAACCCCAAATGGAGTCATGAAGAATCAGACAGAACTGAAACAACTCAGCAACAGAATTCTTTAATGCATGAGATCTCAGGTTAGTAGAAACTCCTAAAACATCTTGGTGTTTTCATGTTTCATATGATACATAGCTGAGTGAAAACTTGAAGTGCTTAATAAATGCTTATTGACTGACTGTCTGAATGAATGAATCAATAATGAAGTGAATGAACCAAGAAGTGAATGAATGAAAAAAGCACTTACCATTTACCCTGCCTTCATAAAGTCATTAGCTTCCATCTCCTCAGTTCTAATTTTTAAAGAACTATTTTCTTCAGTGAGCTTTTGAACCTCCTTTTCCATTTGGTTACTTCTAATTTTGAAAGCATTCTTCTCCTCATTGACTTTTTGGACCTCTTTTACCATTTGGGTAAGTCTATTTTTAAAGATACCATTTTCTTCAGCATTTTTTTTTGTCTCCTTTAGCAGGTTGTTGACTTGCTTTTCCTGATTTTTTTGCATCACTCTCATTTCTCTTCCCAATTTTTCCTCCACCTTTCTTACTTGATTTTCAAAATTCTTCCATGGCCTGAAGTATATATTTTTGGAGGTTTTGAATGCAGAAGTCTTGACTTTGATATCTTCCTCTGATGGTATGCATTGTTCTTCCCCATCTTTGAAGCTGTCTTTGACATTTGTGGGTTGAGTAATCTGGGAACTGCAGCTCTACCCGGGATTCTGCCCACTGAGTCTGGTTCCAGTCCTGTTCCTGCTGTGCCACAGGGCCTGCATTTTGTGGGTTGTGCTCCACCCCCTTGCCCAGTGTGATAGACTTTCCTGTCAGCTTTCCAGGATGCCTTAGTCTGGAAATCTCTTTCACTCTGTCATTTTGTGGCTTTTGCTGATCTAGAATTTGTTTAGTCATTTTTTACAGATATTTTATGGGCTGCAGGCAGAGAACTTCTACAGGTCTGTCCTTCTACTCCACTGTCTTGACCTGATCCCTAAACCCTGCCTTCAAGAAGCTTCTATTCTAACCAAGAGAACCAACAAATAATGGGAAATGGTGTCTGGAGATGTTTTGGTTTGGAAAGTTACAGGGATGGTGATTGGAGCCAGAGGGGACATTAGCTTTTATTTTTTCCACCAGTAGAAGTGTACTCAGTACTCATTTGATTTTGTAATAGAAAGGCTGCTATTTCAAAGACAGCCAGGGAACAAAGTGGCATGACCAGAATCAGCCTCGATATACTGAGTCAAATGAAACATTCCTTGAGTAGAACAGTGGGTCCCCACAGTAAGAATTTGGGGGCTATAAAAGTAAACACCTTCTGCTGTGGGACACTGTGGATCCCCAAATGTTCTCCCTTTGAATTTACACTTGAATGAAGCTAAACAACTTAAAATGATGTATAATATTTTTTAAAAATTTTATTATCTATGATGTACTCTTAAAGGTTCCTCCTAAGGAGTTAATAACATTTTACACAGTATAGTTAAGGCTTACAAAGCACTCTTACGTAGATTATCTCATTTACTCTCACATGTGAGATAGGTGGTATTGTTATTCACATTTTAAGGTTGAGAAAACTAAGAGAAAAATAATTCAGGTTTCAAATTCAGGTGCTGATGACTTTAAATCCAGCCCTCTATGCACCATGCCACTTATCTGGGAGGAAAGTTGCAGTCCATTTTGTCAACCTTCATCAAACATTGATTTTTTTCATCCAGAAGGAGAAAATAATTGTTCCTAACTCATTTTACATAATTTTATTCGTACTTTGTTAAAACTCTGAGCACCTGTGAAGAGGAATCTGTGAGAAAAATCAGCTATACCAAGAAGCTTCCTGTATCTAAAATGTTGACTTTTGTTATTTTTCAATCATATATCTTATCATTGGGGACCCCATATGGGTTTTTCTTGGTAAAGATACTGGAGTGGTCTGCCATTTTCTTCTACAACTCATCTGACAGTTAAGGAAACTGAAGCCAACAGGGTTAGGTCACTTGGCCAGGATCACAATAAAGCTAGTAGGTATCCAAGGTCAGATTTGAACACTGATCCTTCTGAGTCCAAGTCCAGCACTCTATCCACCATACCATCTAGCTGCCTCTAAGTTAAACTTGGGCAAAGGGTTAAATCCTAAGGAAACCCCTCCCCCGACCATGTGGTTGTAGGCCTATACTTCCTGAAGTGACTAGGACTGATGAGATCTTACTGATCACAGAATCCTAGATTTTCAGTGAGAAGGGAGCTTGGCGACCCTTGAATCCAAAGGGTTATGTTTTATGTTATGAACCCCTTAGGTACTCTGGTGAAGCCTATAGCCTTTTCCCAAAAAGATTAGTTTAAAATAAGCATTCATTAAGCACATACTATATGTCAGGCCCTACCTTAGTGCTGGGAGTACAAATACAAGATATTCCCAGTCCTCAAGAATTTTACCTTGTTAGTGGGAAAAGGGAGCACACAAAAGGTTGCTAAAATGGGGTGTTGGGAGGTGGGAAGAGAAGATACTCATTTGAAAGCAAGATAGAAGGGGGAACATGGCTGGGAAGGACATTTCCTCCAATGGAAATTCTGAAGAGGAACTCTTTCATACTGCTCTCAAAATATTTTGAAAAAGATTCCTGAAACTGAGGTTAAGAATTCCTACTCTAGTCCACCCTGTAATTGAACAAGACTAGCCTCCTTTGCGTTGCTAAGGAATAGGCATCCAGCCTTTGCTTGAAGTCCTTCATACAGGAATCAGCTCATTGCAACGAACGGAACAATCCAGGCTCTTCACCATTACCTTGCAATCATGAGCTCCCCTCCCTTCCCCCACATAGATGAGAGGTCAGCTTCATTCATCATTCCAAGTTCTGCCCAATAGGGTCAAGCAGAAAATGCCTGTTCACTCTTCCACATGGTAGTCCTTGAAAGACTTGGAGACAGTTGGAAAAGGTCAACTTCCTGTGGTTCTTCTAAGTTCACAAGGTCTTGGGGAAGGGGGACCCAGGAGGCTAGACCTAGCATTAAGCCAAGGTGACTCTCTTAATGCTTTGACTAGGGTATTTTTTTCCTGGCAGCTGCTCAGATGATGTGAGTAAGTCAATAGCTTGCAATTTTATAGAAGCCCCAAGGGGTGTGAAAGGTGCATGACTTTAATGCCTTTGAAAGAGTGATTGATTCATTCATTATAAGTGGGATGAGGGGATTGACTGATTGATTCAATCAACCCACACCCTCAGGTTTTATGGCATATTCTCCAGCCTCCTCAATACCCTGTTTCTCTTCCTCTGGAAGTAAGGTGATAGATAATGAGCTTTTTATAGATAACTCCATTTAAAAATTCCTCAATGATACATTTAAAACAAATATATTTGCCATCCTTATTATTTACATAGCAGGTTTTCTTTTCTTGAAAGAATTTACTTGTGTCACTAGGTAGCTAGATTGCACAGTGGATAGACCACTGGACCTGGAGTCAAGAAGATCTTGATTTCAAATCCAGCCTTAGTTGCTCAGCTGGTGTGATTCTAGGCAAGTGACTTAACTACTCACTGCCTCAGCTTCCCCAAATGTACCTACCTCCCAGGGTTGTTGTTATGATAACAAGAGAGAAGAAAAAGAGCAAGCATTTATGAATTGCCTGCTTTGTGCTAGGTATTATTCCAAGTACTTTACTTATCTTGACACACTTGATCCTCAAAACAACCTTGGGACGTAAGTTCTATTAATTTCCCCATTTGGAGGTAAGGAAACTAATTAGTTTCCTAGCTTCTAAATGATAAAATTATGGAGTTTTTATAAAATGTTTTGTAAATATTAAAGTACAGTATAAATAATAGCTATTGTTATTAAAATCGTCATCAGTCACAGAAGGACTGAACAAGTGTGGCATGTGATTATGATGGAATATTACTGTGCTAGAAGAAAGGAGGAACTCAACGATCTCAGAAAAACATGGAGACACGTGCACAAAATAAGAGCAAAAAGGGCAGAACCAAGAGAACATCGTAGACAATTACAGCAATATTGTTTTAAGGATGATGTTGAGTGAATAAGTTATTTTGACTATTATAAATATTCAAATTAACTATGAAGGACACGAAGAAAATGTTATCTGCATCCTGAGAAAGAACTGATCAATAGAAGTATAGAATGATTTTCTATTTATGTCTAATAGTAGTCATCTCTGGGAGGGGATGAAAGGGAGGCAGAGGGAAGAAAAAAAAGAAATTTGTATGGTAATTTTATTATATATTTAAAAGGAAGAGCAAGTTGTACATTGTAGGTTGCAGTTTCATGTTCAATCATATTTTTATTATACTATATACTATTATACTATATATATACCATACTATATATATATATATACCATAAATATACCATACTATATACATATAAAAACATACTATATATAATATATATTATATATAATATATATATATACCGTAAATTAAAAAAAAATAAAAGAAGAGACAAAAAAGAGTATAGATATCTAGATGGCCAAGGGCATAGATCTCAGGACTTGGAGCCATGAAGATGAGATTTTGATTCCTATCTTAAATGCTTGCTGCTAGCTATGTGACCCTGAGCAAGTTGTCTCACCTCACCTAAGCTCAGCTTCCTCTCCAATACAATAATAGAGTCCACTTCAAATAACATAACATAGGTGAAGTGCTTTGCAAACACTGAATAGAAATGCTAGCTATTAAGGAAACTGACAGCTTAAAAACATAAACATTCTCATGCCTCTCTCCATGCTAATCTGAGACATCATTTCAAAGAGAAAATCCATAGAATTTACCAGATAGCTTTTTAAATAATTTCCTCCCTATCATGAAGGGCTAAGGATATTGATTATAATTAAAAATGAAAATGTGTGGCCCTCCTTGGGCCTTCTAAGACAGATGGCTTGAGGCATGTAGTTTTTAGTGTTTGTCAGAACAACCACATTAAAGCAAATGAAGAAAAAGAACCTTGGGACTGAGAGTGGTGCCAAAGGGCAAAGCATAACCACCTCCACCCCCACCCAGTGCTCACAAGCAAGGAGGAAAGGGGGGCACAGACAGTAAAAATCAATTCAAAGGCAGGTGGCTCATTGATTCCAAGAACTGAGAAGTTGCTTTTAAAACAATGACAGGATTATGCTTGAGAGAGAACATGTCATGAATAATATCATAAGATTTATTCTTATAATTGCATTCTAGCATCTTAAGAACTCTGGGAGTTCAGCTGTGTGTGTATGTACACAAGTCTATGTATGGGAATATCATATCACCAGATCATCTTAGAAGTATTCCTTCTACCTCTTTACAGTCCGAATTCAATATTATAGCAGCTACTTAAAGTTCTTTTGAGACATTATGACTTCCATAACTTTTGTGAAACGTTTTTGTTTCCATCCTTTTCAGAGTCCCATGATGAATTATAAAAGGAAATGGATGAAATTTATAAGAGAAAATAAGGTCATAACTCTCTTGCTCTCTCTCTCTCTCCCCCTCTTCCCCCCTCCCCTCCCCACTCTTTCAAAAGTTATTCCTACAATGTTGATGTTTCCTATTTGTGGGATTTTGATGCATCATAAAGATTAAATAGGCAAACAGATTTGATCAATGCCACACCCAGGAAATGTCATCAACAGTTGAGGGGAGGGGTAGAAAGAGGAAGGGAGAGAGGGAGGGAGGGAGAGAGGGAGGGAGGGAGAGGAGGGAGGGAGGAGAGAGAGAGAGTTTATTTTGTTTCCATTAGATGTTACCCTTTCCAATGAGATACAGTGAAAAGATCACAGAAGAGTTAGGAGGCAGAGACCCTATGTTCAATCTCTGTCTCCGTTACCACCTAGGCAAGTCATTTAACCTCTCCAAGCTTCAGTTTCCTCCTCTATAAAATAAAGGGGTTGGACAATGACCTCTAACTTCCCAGCTCTAAAACTATGAACCTTTTAATGTGATTTTAATTCTTAGCATCTACAGAATCGTCAAAATAAGAGACCTATCACTTGAATCCCTGTTTTGTAAGTGCATGGTGAAATTGAGTAGCCTGTAATACATTCCAAAATGAGAATGTACTGGAGACAGTTCATTAAATAAATGTGAAATTGAACAGAGAAGACAAACTAGTCACGTGATGAGAGTGAGGCATAACCAATGGAAAGCTTATATAAAGTTCACAGGCAGACTCAGGCAGGCAGGAGAATGTGGTGAAGGCTTCCTGTGTGAAGGGTGGTGGTAAACTGCCAGAAGGACAAGTACAATAAGAGTCAGCAACTTTGGACAGGCTCCAAACTATATCAGTGGAGGGAATATCTTCAATGACAGAATCACAGATTCATTTGAGTTTTGATAGCTTTATGATACATCAGTTTTTGCAAAGTACAAATATCAAACTTTCCATATCATCTGTGTTATAGCAATTAAAAACACTGATTTTACACAATGATTGAAATGTAACAGGCATGTTAAGAACTAAAGCACTAACCCTACTAAATATCACTTAAAATGAGTTAAGATTAACATAGCCATCACATCAGTGAAAAATTTCCAAGAAGTTGACTTTAATAATATCTCTTTCTGATCACAGCCCCCAGGTTTCTCCTCATTCTTACTCTGCAGACTACTATGAATGTGGAGAAGAGTACAGCTTGGAACAGTACAGAGCAAAAGGAAAATTGTCCTTTGGACAAGATGGCTGATGCATTTTATTACCATGATTTCCGCAAGTCAAAATATGTGAATAATGGGGAAGTCGTTACTGCTTTATTACAAGGATAAAGGAAACTACCTGACTTTTCTCTCTGAAATGAGTACACAGCAGGTTCATAAACAGTAATATGATTTCTTTGAGTATATTTTTAGTAATACTTCTCAGTTAATACCCACCTAATTCGAACAACCCAAAACTTGTTTTATCTCTTAGTCACAGAATTTAGGGCTAGAAGGGACCTTAGAGAGCATAAGATCGTAAGACCGAAGACTTCAAATAGGACAGGGCTCAGAGGCAGCTGGGTGAGCCAGTAGGTAGAGCATTGACCCTGAGTTTGACTTCGGTCCTCTCTCCAAGTCTTTGTTTTTCTTTCTTTGTAAAGGAGAAGTTTGAATTGTATGATGTGGTTTCTAAAAAGTGCCAGTGGGACATTAAGCTATAACAGGAGAGAGGAGAGCATTCAGGATTATGAATATGATCTCATCACACCTAGAATATCATGTCTGAGTCTGGATATCAACAAGTAAGAAGGCCACTGGTTAAATGGAGAGATTCTTAAAGAAAGCTACCAGGTCAGTCATGGGCCTCAAGTTCATACTCCAGAAGGATCAGTTAACAGGACTGAGGACCTTCAACTTTCAGGAGACAAAGCTTAGAGGTGACGTGATAGCTGAGGAGATATCAGTACAAGGCTGGGAACAAATGATATGAGTGCCAAAAAAGGTAAATTGAGACACAGGGAAGATAAATCCCTAAAAATTAGACCTATCCGTAAGTAAGAGGCATAAAATGACAGAAAATTGAACTTGGAATCAGGAAGACCTGAGTTCAAATTCTGCTTCAGACACTTTCTAGCTACATGAACTCAGGACAATTGTGTAACCTTTCTAAGCCTCTCTTTCCTTGTGTATATGATAATAGCACCTCCCACCTATGAGAACAAAATGAAATAATAAGCGTTCATCCTTCACAGATCGATCTCAAAATGCCATATAAAAGCAATCTGTTATTAAAGTTCCTCAGATTGCCAGTTCAGCAGTCTTTCCAGTATCCCCAGAGAAGGGTTGTATCAAAGTATTCTGATTATTTCCTCTTTTCTCTTTCCTTATCTTTGAATTTCAGGTTGGTTAACTTCCTTTTATTATTCCTTCCATCTGCCACATGGGGCAGAAAAGAAACCATTGTAAATATGTAACCTGTTCCATGGTAATGTTCAAGCATGTTAATACTAATCAAAATGAGTTATCATAAAAGGAAATACAAGGTAACACCTGAAAAGATAAAATTAGAAATTAGTTCTAGGAAAGGAGTTAAACAAACATCACTAAAACAAGTTTTGGAAGAAAGCCTTGTACAGATAGAAATATGTAAATAGGAAAGAAAAGCAGCATCTGAAGCCAGGCCAGAACTAGGGGAGGAAAGGCCAGAACTCACACTGGAAAAATAAATTTAAAAAATTAGAATAAAAAAGTTGAAAAAAATGGAAAGAAACCATCTTAATTCTGTTGATATACTAGAAGCAAAGAAGACCAGATAAATTTTCAGTGAATACGATCATCATCCCCACTATCCAAGTGAGCAGGAAGGAGGTTAATTAAATCTATCCAGAAAGGGCAAAAGATTCTACTTTTCTCAGAAACTGCATCTCAGCCTTTAGAAGATCTGAAGTCAGTAGCTAGTGCAGTGGAGAAAGCACTGTGACTGGGGTCAGCAACCTGACCCATGTTGGGAAGTAGAATGTGAATCTGGCCTTACTATAGCAGCTGGGAGACTCTTGGCAAGTTACTGAAACTCTGTCTTAGTTTCTCCACTCTAACATAGTGATAATAAGATTGCATCTACCTACTAGGGTTATTATAAACCTCAAATGTAATAATAGGGGGCTTACTGAATGGAAGTGTTTGTTTGTCCAGAGAGACTCTGAGCAGCTGCTAAGGAGCCAGAAATTGACACTCCTCCTGCTAAAGCCCAGAAGTTGATGCTTCCCTCTCTGGTAACTGTATATGTATGTAATGGTCAAGTAGTCTGGAAGTGCTGTCTGTTGATTTATTTTTTATTTCTCTGAAATTTTGATTTTCCCTCATATCTGTGCTTGATGAAAATGATAGTTAACCCCTTGAAAGTTGCTTTCTGAGAAAGGTAGACCTGATCTAGCTCTTCCCCCATAGCTCATAAAATACCTGTAAAAAAATGACTCTAAACAAATTCTAGAGCAGCAGAAGTCACAAAGCAACAGAGTGAAAGAGATTTCCAGCCCAAGACAACCTGGAAGGCCAACAGGAAAGGCTTATCACACCAGACTCAGAGCAGAGTGCAGCCCAGTCTTGACTGCTAGGCATGGTACAGACAGGACTGGAGCAGGCTTCAGGGTGTGGAATCATGGGTAGCATCTACAATTCCCATATTTCTCAACCCACAAAAGCAGCTTCAAAGGTCATCAAGAAAGCTCTTTCACCTAGGTAAGAGGGGAGCATGCTCTGGCCTCTTTCCCAGTCCCAAGGTAACAGCAGCCACTGAGGCAGCATCCACTTTTGGAACCCTTGTCCTAAAGACCCTGGGGGAATTGAACTGTCAATCTAGGTCTCAGTTCTGAGTGGTGTCCTGGGGTGAGGAGGAGCACTGGCATGGTGGAGCTGGTGGCAGCTCTGGAGAGGGAATTCTACTCCCAGATCCTGGGCACATAAGAGTGCTTATGGTTGCTCACAGACCACAGTGCAGGCCAAGAGAGGAGCAAACTCCTCTCCCTTGATTGTGCCACCTTGGAGGAACTGAGAACTTACAGTCTCTAGAGTATACCCTCCACTTGACAAAGGACTCAAAAGTCAAGTAATTGGCTGGGAAAATGCCCAAAAAATGGGAAAAAAATAAGACTATAGAAGGTTACTTCCTTGGTAAAAAGGTATTCTCTTCCATCCTTTCAGATGAGGAAGACCAGTGCATACCATCAGAGGAAGACATAAAAGTCAAGGCTTCTACATCTAAAACCTCCAAAAAATATCTGCAGTGATCTCAGACAACGAAGTTGAACAAGAGTTCAAAAAGGATTTGGAAAGTCAAGTAAGAGAGCTGGAGGAAATACTGAGAAGAAAAATGAGAGCAATGCAAGAAAATCATGAAAAGCGAGTCAATAGCTTGCTAAAGGAGACTCAAAAAAATGCTGAAGGAAATAACACCTTTAAAAACAGACTAACCCAATTGGCAAAAGAGGTCCAAAAAGCCAATGAGAAGAAGAAGGCTTTCAAAAGCAGAATTAGCCAAAAGGAAAAGGAGGTTCCAAAGCTCACTGAAGAAAATAGTTCTTTAAAAATTAGAATGGAGCAGATGGAAGCTAATGACTTTATGAGCAACGAAGAAATTATAAAACAAAACCAAAAGAATGAAAAGAATAGAAAAACAATGTGAAATATCACATTGGAAAAACAACAGACCTGGAAAATAGATCCAGGAGAGATGATTTAAAAATTATAGTCTACCTGAAAACCGTAATCAAATGTAGTAATATTTGAAAAGCACTTTACAAAATTTGTAAATAAATGCTTATTATAAGATCACATAATACAGCATAAAAAATACAGTACAATTTAACTTAAATAGAGCAGCCTGGCACAATACAAATTAATACATTACAATTTTCAACACAGCACCATATCATATATCACATAATATAGTTTAATACTATGTAATATAAACTATATATGCTACTACATATATACATACATAATATATGCAATATATATAATATATGATACAGCATGATATAAATTATTTGCTATGATATACTATACTATGATATGAGGTGACATGACATGACAGAAGAGAATGTTGTAAATTATTCTTTTTCTTTTTATTTTTATCTAAGCCCCTTGATTTGTAGGGATTCCTTCTGCCTTCCCAGATTACAGCTGCTCCACAGCCTAGTGAATGTTCTTCACTATGTTCAAATCAATTCCCTGCCCTGAAACTTACCATTTGTAGTAAGAAACTGAACTTTGGAGAAGTTAAATAACTTACTCACAGTGGAATAGGAAGGAAATGCCTGAGCTAGGATTTGAATTCAGGCCCTCCTGACAACAATGCAGTGCTATATTAATTATACCAGCAAGTTGTCTGACAACTTTGGGGGCAACTAGCCTATTGCTTTTAGGGATATCTCTAATTGTTAGGAATTTGTCTTTTCCCCTTATGTCTCAATTAGCTTTTGAGGACTCACATCATTTGCCCCTCCCCTCTCTTTCTCTTCCCTTCCCTTCCTCTCTCATCTCCTTTCTTCCCCTCACCTCTCCTCCTCTCCCCTCTCCTCTCCTCTCCCTCTCCCTTCTCTGCTCCCCCCTCTCCTCCTTTCCTTCCCATTCTAATGTAGTGATACATATATAAATCAGAAAATACAACATAAGTACTGAGTATTTAAGGTAGCCTTAGATGGGCAAACTTAGTAGAGGTGAGAGATGGAAGGAGCCCAATTAAAGTTTCCTGTAGGACATGACCAGATGATACTTAACCTGAAGAGTGCTTTCTTCACATTGAGGTCAATTATTAGGGATGTGCTTGGCCTTGGGTGATTCCAGTTAGACTCACTGGTTTCCATGCTGTTTCTAATTGTATAGCTTTGCAAAGGTGCTTGTCACTGCCTGGACAAGTCAAAATCGGAGTACTTCTCCATTCCTATAGAGATTCCTTCCCCAGCTCCCTCTCATCACATAACAACACTCCTTGATTCATGCTTGGTAAGAGGGTTGACACCCATGGCCTTCTGTTTTCAGACTTTCCTACCCACTTTCCCCTCTCTTTCCCTTTTAAAAGTTGAGGCCTGATAGAATTCAATTTAGATGTGTTATTCTTCTGCCTTATTATTTCTCCACCCCAGGTCATGCTAGTGAATTTCCTGTCCAGAGTCATGACTCATAGTATGCCATAAAACTCCTCTCCTCTACCATCTGCCTCACCAAAACTCTTGCCATGGCCATAACTTCCTTACTTTGTAGAGGTGGGAGATTAGGTATCTCAGAGTCCATACATGGTCAGTTGAAGTGTTGATTAGTTAGTAAAATGCTTTTCTTTTTCTTTTTCTTAACTCTTATTACAGTTGGTAGGGGAGGAGAAAGGAAGGAATATATTTGGAAATGAAGATGAAATAAAACAAAAATGATTTTAATAACAAATAAGATTATTTTTTTAAAAAAGAAAATAAGAAAAATTAATGACTGTCCTGGGCTGTGAGACCACAACATAAACGTAGACATGCTGCCTCAATATAAATGTGTATATATGTTAAACATAGTATAAAATGACACATAGGTGACTAATTTGGATCTAAGATGACCAAGTTCCCCAGTTCTCAGAGATGTTATAGTATCATATGACCACAGAACAATATGAATTGTTTTTTAGCTCTGGGAAACAACAGTCAAAAAAGAGAGATGAATAACGGTATGTTATTCCCCTTTTCATTAAGAATGCCCATAGCAGAGCTTTAACGGTATCCCCTTGCGTAGGCATTACGGAATTAGGGGATCCATACTCATCTAGTAGCTTCTGGGTTTGATGAAGGAACAGAATTGAATTCTAGGTGTCCTTGTCATGATTTCTGCCTGTTAATGGACGATCACCAACCAAAAAAGACATTTTAATGGAATTTACTGAATATATATGTAATAATAATATTTACATTATCAATGTAGTTTTCTAATTGAGGATGCAATTTGGTTGAACAGACAAGGACTCCATTTTGAAAGAAATTGATTGAAAAGACACAGTTGACTAATCATCCACAAAGAGAAAATGATGGAGATTCTTTCCTTTGAGCTCCCTTTATTTCTCTCTACCTTTAAAGGCACAGTTAGATCAGAGAGGAAACAGGATGGCTGTTTTTGTTAAAGGGGGTAATGAGATAGGGTGGAACTAGATCAAAAACACCATAGAAATGGGGTCATGGAGAGGTTTGTCCTCATGAATTTATTCATTGGGATGCAGCTTGTGCCCTTAAATGAGATGAGCTCATTACCATATGGGAAGCACTGGTATGCAGGGTTGGTGCGTGAGATGACTGAAAAGTGACCCCAAATGAGTGTTAAGAGTCAGGGAGAGTCTGAGGCTTCTGGGGAGAAACAATCAACTGGACATTCCTGAAAATATTCAGTCTCCTTATTTTATGCCATTCTAGTAAGGAAATAAGGATGCTTTCCTGAGAATGAAATCTGGGGAATAAGCCATGTAAGGCTCATAAAAATACAGGCTGCAATTTGAATCTGGAAAAAAAAATCAGTCTGCCACCATAATTTTTCTTAGAATCATATCTAGGTTTTTTTTTTTTTAATGCCACATTACTTACTGAAAATAATATCACCATTTTTAAAAAAGGCTCCATGGGCTTACAACATCACAAATATTGAATGTATATATATTATATCTATACAATATATAATACAGAATCATACATATTTATGGAAATATAATGCATATATATATATATATATATATATATATACATATATGTATCTTTCTGTTATCTGATGAGAATAAACCAGGTAGATCTGGGAAGCCATTGGTTGAAACCAAATAGCCCATTTGGACCATTTTCCGTTAGTTAAATAACAGCAAGATATATGGCACTTTCCCTCTTGTCCTGTAAGGCTAATTTTCTTTCCTTTTTTTTCCAGTAAGATTGTGAGGACTTGGTTTCTTCTTCTTTATACAAATTAAGTTTTAAGCATTAGGAGTGCTAAATAATGATATAACAAGGTGAAAATAGACAATCAAAGATTATGATAAAAAGGCAATTGAGAAAAAAAGCTTTTAAAATTTCTTTTGAGTAGGATAATGGAAACTTCCTTTCACAGGTATGGTAGGAACAAATTCAGTTTTACGTTGGACTGATTTCCTTTTAAGTCAAAACAACAAAAATTTATTAAAAGCTTACTGTGTGCCAGGCAGGAGGCTGTGTGGGAGATACAAAGAAGGGAGGTGAGGGAGAGGGACTCCCTTTCTTCAATAAGCTTTCAGTCTAATGGGGGAGACTTGTAAATTACTGTGTACTTGGAAGATTAATATTGAGTAAATTCAAGGTGATCTGAAAGGGGAAGGCCTTAGGAGCCTGAGGAATAGAAACGGCCTTTTACAGAAGGTCAGATTTCAGCAAAGATTTGAAAGAAGCCAGGGAAACTGAGATAGAGGGAGAGGACAAAGCATTTTAATCATGGGGGCAGTTAATGGAAAGGCACAAAGACTGGAAATAGAATGTTATGTGTGAGGAATGGAAAATGGACCTCTAGTGAGGTTGTAGGATGTTTTTAAGGCAGTAAAGTTAAATACTGGAAAGGTAAGAAGGGGTCAAGTAACAAAAGTCTTGAAGTGCCATACTCAGGACTTTCTATTTGATCCTACCAGAACTCATTGAGCAGGGGAGTGACCTGGTTAGACTTACTGTTGTTCTTTTGTTTCAGTCATGTCTGCTTCTTCAAGACTGCATTTAGGGTTTTCTTGGCAAAGATAGTAGAGTGGTTTGATATTTCCTTTTCTAACTCATTTTCCAGATGAGGAAACTGAGGCACACAGAGTTAAGTAACTAGCTCAGGGTTACATACTTAGCATCTGAGGCTGGATTTGAACTCAGGAATATGAGTCGTCCTGACTCTATGCCACTGTGCCACCTAGCTGCCCACAGGTTAAACCTACTATGTTAAAAAAAATCTTCTTGGCAACACAGTGGAGGATGGATAGGAACGGTAAGAGACTTGATACTTGAGATTTGAGGGAGGATCTGAATTAGACCTTGGATTGTATAGGTGCAAAGAATTGTTTGAGAAATAGTTAAGGTAGAAATGATATGGATGTTTTCAGAATCTAGTTGGTCTAAAGGTCTAACAAATGGCACATCTTTCTCATCACCTGAAGCTTTAAACAGATCAGATCAAGGGGAACTGGTGCTTCTGAGGTCTGACAGCCCTCCCACTTCCACACAGGGGTCTTTCTCAACCTTTGTGGTGAATTTAGAGGTGATGGGAGTCGGTATCTACTTGAATGACTAGACTAGCCTGAGGATTGACCTGCTTTGCCCAGAACAACATTGTACTAATATTTTTAAAAGCTGTAACTGTTTTAGACCTATGTTCCTATGGCTGTGGCCTCTTCTGGTGAAGATTACACACTGTATCTTTTCTTCCATCTGGTATCCTTCCGTAAAGCCTCCATAACCATCCACCCAATAGGCTGAGGACCCTTCTTCTGGCATTCCATGGATCCCAACACAGCAGAGTTGCCCTCATGTGGGTACCCTTAATTCAGTGTGTGATGGCCTACTTCTTTCTTCAGTTAAACATCACTCTGATGATGGTGGTGGTGGGGGAAAAAGGAAATAGTAATTAGTTAGGTCCCTTTGTGCCAGGCACTGTGCTAAGTGTTTTATAAATATTAAATCATTTCATTCTTTCAACAACTCCAAGAAATAACTGCTATTGTTATCATTATTTCATAGTTGAGGAAACTGAGACAAAGTAGAATGACTTGCCCAGGCCACACAGCTAATAAGTGTTTGAAGCTGGATTTGAACTGAAGTCTTCCTGTCTCTAAGCCCGGCACTCTTCCCAATGTGTCAACTAGGTGTGTCCACTGCTGCTGTTGATATCCTGTATGTACGTTGTGCTAAAAGTAACTTGCATGATCTGGTTCTCTCCTCTGACTTCTTGACATTTGGTTCATAGTAAAGGAAGAAAATTTCCATTTTATCATACAAACTCTACTGTCATTAGCTCCTGTCAAGCGTCAACTTAAATTCTGCCATCTTCATGAGGATTTTCCAGACTCATCCCCCACCCCAGATGTTCTTGCTTGAAAAAAAATTACCTTTTATTTGCTTTGTATATATTTTACTTGCATTTATTTGTGTATGTGTGGATTTGCTTGTTTTCAGATTGGATCTCCCTAACTTTCCCTTGGTTGGAAGTGTAGAAGGCCCAACCCTACCTCTAATCTACTTAACTTAGGACCTTTGACCTTCTCTGTCTCTGATCCATTCCAGTTTGCTCTTACTCAGGTAACTTGGTGCTCCTCCTCATTTCTTGGGTCTCCCCACTTTGGAGACATACTTCCTGCAGACACTTGAGAAGCTTTAACCCACTATATCTCCCAGCTCTCAAGCTCAAGTGATCCAGAAGCTTAAACTTCCTTGGTGACAAAGATTACAGGTACTGTTGAGGTTTGGGTGGTATGGAGACTCCAAAATACAGACATGCTAGGTCTTGCTCAAATGAATTCGACACAAGCCTTCTTAAAGTCAAAGAAAAACAAAGTTAATTAAAGATTCACCATATTGGGGTGACCCTTAAGGAGCGCAAGCATTTGTAACACTTGTATTCACAAGTGGGCCAGATAGAATCTCAGCTAGACTGAGTCGGAGCTGCACTGAATCTGAGCACCTTCGTGGAGGTGAGATGGAACTTAAATACAGAAGAAGACTGGGGGAAAAATCCAGGTGTCACCAAGTAATCTGGGGTCCCAGGGATGGTCTTGATAGGGGAGGTCAGCCTGGAATGTAGATCAAACCCAGGGAGGATCCTGATGGAAGTGGCCGGTAGTCCAGACAATCCACAATGCTGGCTGGACCACTGGGACCTCAAGAGAATGCTAAGAAGGGGTAGGAAGGGAACAATATTGAAAGGATGCTAAATCAGGTAAGGGGCATCCAAGGAGCCCCTAAGACCAGGCTTTCCAGGGCCCTCCAAAACCATCTCACTACAAGGGACAAAGATCTTGGCTTGGGCTTGTACCCCCATCAGTATGAGGGGGGAGATGGTCCCCTTTTATGGCCTCTAAGGCTCTTGTAGCTCTAAACACACATCCTATGAATGATCATCTCATAAGGAAGTACCCAGGGTTTCTCAAAGGCTTTGCAGTGGACTTCAAGTATTCACTGGTCTATCAAATTGGAAAGACTGGGAAGGAACTTGACCATAAACCATGTCTGCTTTCTGAGGATAGTTTTTTGGAGAAGTCCATCAGAAGACTGGACACAAAGTCCTGGGGTCTCAACAACTCATAAATAATAAGTGGAAGGAATTCCCATACTAGTGAAATAGTTGCTCTTTTCTGCATTGAATTACATGTCCATTAATGGCTTTATAATGCTATTATATCCTATCATGGAATACTCAACTTTCCACTAGCACTCTCCAGGACATCTCTTCCTCCCCAGATGAACTGGGCAGCTGCATATAGCATGGAGAGAGAAAGTATTGCTCTCTGAATTCATTTACAGGGAAGGTCAGTGGATATAAAAACAGTTGGCTCAAAAATTAAAAAAAAAAAGTCAGGAAAGCATGAACTCTCTAAAGTTAATCTCCACAGCTGGCATTTGTAGCTGCACAATCCATTGAAGAAACATCAGTCAAAATCATAGTCCTTGCATGTGTATATGGGCATGTGAGTCTTAATTGAAAAGTGGTTTTGTGCTTCTACAAAGCATTTTGAGCAACATCAATTTTCCTTTGGCAAGAGCATTGGTTACCATCGTTTATAGTTTTTAAGAACCACATCAGAGTTCCTATTGTATTCCTCTAGCTTTAGGGGGAAACTAATTCCAGGGTTAAACAAGAACTCTTTTAATTCATGACTTGCAATTCTCTCCTTTCCCCCTCCTCAATTCATCACCATTTTAAGCCTTAATAACCTTAACTTTTTTTAAAGAACACTTGACTGAGTCAACTCCTTATCCTTCTTTTCTCACTCATTGTATTTAGGTGCCCCTCAAAATTCTATTTCCTTTTCTCCTGAAATCTTTTCCTTGGTGATCTCATCTACTCTTATAGCTTCCATAACTTGACTCAATTTCTTCTCAGAGATTCAGTTCCATGTTTCCAGTTCTCTGCTACAAATTTCTACTTAGATGTTCCAAGTGTACTTAAAATTCATGATACCCAAAACTATTTGTCTCGTTCCCCTTCCCCCAAAAAAGTCCTCTTATTTTTCTAATTTCTCTATTTCTGTTGGTGGAGAGAAACAGCAGCCATGACCTAGTAGATACAGAGATAATTTTGGAGTGAGGAGATCCCACTTCTGACACTTACTGGCTTTGTGACTTTGGGCAAATCACTTACCCCCTCAGGGCTATAGGTAACTCTCTTAGGACTGTAAATTGCAAAGAAGGTACCAATCTATTTTGGTAGAGGTAGCTCCACACCAGGAATTCATATATCAATAAAGTCACAGTCCCATTTCTTATCCTCTATCACCCATTCTCTTATTAATGACACCCCAATCCTCCCAGTGGTCTAATTCAATTCAGATAAAATTTACAAAATGCTCTCTTTGTCTAAGGCTCTGGGTGGGTTAACACCATGCAAGTCAAATTTGATTCTCCTTTCTTATGTTCTCATATTGGACTTTTTGCTCAGTGTTATTGATTCTACTTTGACCATAGATAGATACCTTTTACACACACATTTCTACTTTCCACACACACAACCTTACTTTCCATTCTTATTGCACTGATTGGAAGGAGTCATTCTTCATAGACATGCATTTTGTCCAACCCCACTTTTAATTGTGAACCCCCAAACCAGAGTTTGTCCTAAAAAAGAGACAAATGATTAAGTTAGGTCCACATTTTTATTTTTCTCACACATTGGCAACATGCATCGTATGAAAGTGGAAGGTGAGGTCCTTCACTAAGAGGGTAGGGACTAGAGGAGATAATAGGATTTTTGGAATAGTGTGTGTGGGGAGGAGTGGAGAATCACTTAGGAAAGGTAAAAGTGAGGGCCCTGTTGAAATTAGAAAACACACATTCATAGTGAACTGGGTCAAAATAGTTGTGTGATATTGTCCAGTTCCTTTCAGAAATTAGGTAGTAGAAGAAAGCCAAAGTTGGACAGGAATTGAATGACAATAAGAAAGGGTCTAAGGGGTTTGAGAGTAAAGGAGAGAGCTGAACTGGTTCAGTAAGGGCTTGAGATTGGGAAGGGAGGAGAAAGAATCATCACACAGAGGGCAGCTTGGGAAAGCACTGAGAGGTTGATCATTGGCTGACAAGGTGAGAATGAGCTTAGGTTTAGGAGGAGTGAGGCATAGGGAGAGGGATGAAGCAAGATTTTTATTGACAAAATAATTTCAGAGTCCTTGATTAGGGAAGTATAATAAATATTACTAATAGCTAGACTAATAGCTGTCTTCCAGACACCGTGTTAAGCATTTTACAAATACTACCTCGTGAGCCTCACAAAAAACTCTGGGAAGTAGGTGCTAGTATAATTTCTATTTTATATTTAAAGAAACTGAGACCAGCAGAAATTAAGTAATTTCTCTAAGGTCACACAGCTGGTAAGTGTCCAAGGTCATATTTGAACTTGGGTCTTCTTGATTCTAAGCCAAGTGCCATATCCACTGTAGCTGCCTCAGATAGAACATGCATAAGTGACGATGGCAAGGCCATCTCAGTGAGTAGATGAAGTAGAGTGGATGAGTCAGGTATCCCACAAATTAAGTAGATGGTAGATCTGGGATTGTAAAATATTCGAAAGAACATCAACGTTTATGTTTAGGTTCCCTCATATGAGAGCTGGACCCAGGATAAAAGCGATTCCTTTAGCTGGACTCTAAACTAATTGAAAGAGGAAGGTCAATGCCTTGGGGGTTAATCAATGGAGGGGTTAGTCCTTTTGGATAAAATGAGCCTTAAAGGAGAAGAGGTTGATAAATAATAATAGTAGAGAGGGAATGTGGTAGTGGTAATGGGAAGAAGGACTATTCCTCTTTCCTTTTTTAGATAAGTGAGTCATGAATCACTGGATCATAAATACAAAACTAGAAGAAAGCTTGGACGTCACCAAGTCTAGTCCCCTCATTTTACAGGTGAGGGAACTGAGGTCCGGAATGGTGAAATAACTTGTCCAATCATGTGATTAGTGAGTGTGTGAGGTAAGATTTGAACCTAGGCCCTCCTGATTTCAAGTTCAGCTCTCTCTCTACTATACCATAATGCCTCTCAGTATTAGAATTGGTGACCAGAAAGGTAGGATCAATTGAGTTAGTTAGATCTGAGTGAGTGCCAGAAGAGGAAAGGAACAAGACAAGAAAAGGTCTAAAATACAAAGGAATCTCTTTCAGATTAGGGATCCCAGAGAGGACTGCTTGTTCCAGAGAGGCAGCTGTTGACTTAATGGACAGAGCATGGATCTTAGATCACAGTGACCTGAGGAAAATCTTACTCTAGACACTGGCCAGCTGTGTCAGCTTGGATAAATCACTTAACCTTTGTCTTTCTATTTCCTCAACTGTAAAATGACATCTACCTTACATGGTTGTTATGGAGATTAAAGGAAATAATATTGTACGAGTCCTTAGCATAGTGCCTCATCCATAGTAGGTGCTACCCTTCCCTTCCCTGAAAGAGCAGGCACATTTGGAGTGGTCTGGTCCTAATTTAGGGATGAGAAAGCTGACAACAGTATATACATACATATATACATATACAAGTATATATATATGTACACATATACTTGATCTGACATTTTTCTGCCCAGGGTGAAAATTTGAAGCATCACAGGCTGAGATGCCCAAATGCTCCCTTAGAGTTTTCCTGAATAGTATCAAGGGTATATGGAGGTATTTAGCATAAAGTCAGTCTCTTGCCTCTTTGGGTCCCCAATTTTAAGCCACTGATTGAAAATATGCCAAATAAGGGAACATTTTCAAGTTTATTTAGAAAGTACAGTGATTCCCATATTTTCCATGAGTTGTCTTTTCAACAGATTGCCAATGTACATAAAAAGTGGTCAAGTTGGTAAACTATTACAAATTGTATTAGATCACAAAAAGCAGAGTTCATTCTTACCGAGGCTATAGGTACCATATTACTAAGGGTATTGATTTATGTTACATGAAGCCTACTCTAATATGTGAGCCCATGAGTGGGAACCATTGATTAGAACCTCGGTAAGTGTAGTACATAGGATTCTACTAAGTTGAATAATTAAAGACAAAAGATTTTTAATGTCTCCACCTCCTCCTAACTCTGACCTCCCTGCTATGTGAAAGTTCTGAAAGATCCATTGGAATATTCCAGGATATATTTGAACTGAAGGAAGCCTGTGAAACCCTCAAGTCCAGATGTCATTGAGACTGGGAATCAGACAACTATCACATACTAAGACCAGAACTCTCATAATCACTGCAAACAGACAGAAGACTATTGTGTGCAGGGGAGAGAGACAGCATCTTAGGAACATCATCATGAACTGGCTATTTGCTCCTTCTAAAAATATTTATTGAGTTTTTATTATTCACATCTTATCCTCATCAACAAAGATTTATTATTATGGATGCTAAGTGCTTTCTGGTAGAACCATAGTCTAATTGATGTGAATAGGTTCTCTAATAGTGTAGAGAAGAAGTGTGGAACTTGCAGCTCATACCTACAAAACTACTAAGAACTGTCCAAACCTAATTAAAATGTAATTAGGAAATTTTTGACTACCTAAATTAAAATGCAATACAATATCGATAATATAAATTTGTGATTTTCTAAGTCAATACACTGCCCACAGAGATCCATTTCTATTTGAATTAGGCAACACTTGTGAGACTATAATCCATCTAAACCTATTCCATAGGATTCATGTCTGTCTTTCTACAATTCTTTTTTTTTTTTTTGAGGGAAGGCAGTCAGGGTTAAGTGACTTGCCGAGGGTCACACAGCTATCTACAAATCTTTGATAGAAAATTCATCCAAAGTTATGGAGCCTTTTTTTCCCAGTTCTTTCAGAATTTCCTTGGTAAGAACACAACATTGGCTTTACAACAGTTAGCCACAGGTTTGGGGGAAAATTTGTTGTTTTTCTGGAGAGCCAGAGAGCCTCAAACTTGAATTTGGTCATTGGTCTTAGTAAGCAGGGAAAGGATGTTTATGCTTAACCTTGTATAAAAATTTATTTCAAAGAAGGCAAAATACCCAAGGCAGGTGTGGCTGCCTGTTTATGTCTAAAATGGAGCCTTATTTTAGAATGTTATTGCTCTAGTAGAAAGAAGGAGAATATAATGCTGCTCTTTCTATTCTGCCTTACCTTTTAGGTCACATTTAATTTTGGTTCTTCTGTGATTTTGATGTACCATGATTTGTAGTCCTAGAGACCTAGAATAGCCCATGGAAAGAATATTGATGCTAAGCAATGTATATTTGTTTGTTTGTTGCTGTTTAATTTGTTGTTGTTGTTTTATTTTTGTAGCCTGGAAATGATTTTAGATCTTTGAAAGCTCTGGAAAATTTCCCAAATGGTATTCCACCCAATTTACTGTAGAATTAGCACTCATGATCAGCTTCTCTGTCTCTGTCTCCCTTTCTCTGTCTCTGTCTCTCTGTCTCTCTCTCAGTGTTTTGTTGGTGGCAGCTTCTAGAGATGACTTTCAGAGTCTAGCTTACCTCAATGATTTTCTTGAAAATAAAAATTCCAAAGATAGTTTTGTTGCTTTCTGTTTTGAGAGGGAGTAACTACTGAAAAGAACGTCCAGTGGGACATGACAGAAGGTAGAAGGAAGACACCATGAGTTCTACATAGAAATTTACACCAACAATCAAAGTACTTGGAGTGAGATATGCAGAGATGGTGGAGGGTACATTTGAGGATAAAAAATTGAGATGCTGAAGCTACTTGACCTCTCCCTATCCAGACCCAGAGTCAAGAAGTTTGCTGAGTTTTTTTTTTATTTTGGATACCTGAGAAAAGTGACATACTGTAACTTCCTTCCTTTCTCTCCCTCTCCTTAAATATAGCAATTAATCCAGTTTCTCTGTCTTTGAATTTGCTCATCATTTCTGTCTAAATTTATATTTTAAAGATGTCTTACTCTAGAATGAAATAAGATTTATCTTAGCTCCTTTTTATCTGTTAGTCTCCTTATTTGTGAACAGGGGGAAGCAAAATAAAGTAATGGTCTTTGTTAGATATTGGTATACAGACAGAGGTTGAGAACAGATGTCTGAATGTGACTGGATGGAAAGGGAGGACTTCTCCCACACCCCACATGACTGGGACCTCACTGTTGAAATGAGAGAAAACAATTTTAGTTTATTAATTTGTGTAAACATTTAGAAGCAAGGGCAAAGTACTTCTGGGATATTTCTGCCCTCGGGATAAAGCAGGGAGTTGCTATTGTTGTCTAGGAGGGAATAAATATTTATTAAGCCTCTGCTATGTGCCAGGCACTATATTAAGCAAGCATGGAGTTGTTAGGTCGAATTGTCCTTTGCATCATTTTTCTCTTTCCCCCTTAGAGATGCTTTCTTTAGAGGTGGAGCCAGGGCTTTGACTAGGGAGCAAGTGGTGCCTAGTGAAAGGAGACAAGGAATATAGGGACATAACAAAATCCAAATAGCAAAGTTTCTCAGGATGGCTGAAGCACTTCTCAGCTGCCTCTCAAAGTATTAGTGAGTCTGCAATCCCACAACCCATTTAACACTCATCAAAATCTTTTTGGAAATTGACTTTGTCAGTCTTCTGGGTGTGAGGTGGAACCTCAGAATTGTTTTGATTTACATTCTTCTTATCAGTAATTTGGTAGATTTTTTCAGATGGTTGCTGAACACATCTTTCTTCATTTAAAAACAACTTGTCCATATTCCCTTGACCACTTATCTTTTGAGGAAAGACTCTTCTTGAACTTATGTATTATTAATAAAAAATATATGTATTTTATGTAACAGACCTTTATTGCATATATTTGTTATGAAGAATTTTTCCCCACTTAATAATTTCCTTTTTCATTACATTGACTTTATTTTTACAAAAGTTGAATTTTATGTAATTAAAACTGTCCATTTTACCTTTGGTTCCTTGTTTCAGTCAGAATTTTTCCCCTAAGCATGATTGTGAAAGGTATCTCTTTTATATTTTCTCTGATTTCTTTATGATATGACCTTTTATAACTAGTTCCTAAATCAATATGGAACTTGTGGTATATAGTATGAGAGGCTAATCTAAACTTAATTTTCTATATTGCTGCTTTTCTTCTAAGTTTTTTTTCTTTCTTTCTTGAATACCAAGTAATATATTTGAGTCAAGCAACAGGCTATTATATTTCTTACAAATATTGTTTATCTAGTCTATTTTGTGGATGAACTTTTTTGTGTACGATTGATTTTAGCTTATAATGAATATTTTTCATGATTATGGCTTTAAATAGAAGTTGTGATCCAGTACCTCTAAATCCTTTTTCGTTCTTGCATATTTTTTCATTGATTGCCTTGAGATCCTTGATCAAAGTAAAAAACAAAAGAAGCTGAAAAAAGACATAAATGAATATGTAAAGGAGAGGGAGAAAGAAGCTTTGTTTCTCCAGCAAAATTTTATTCTTTTGTGAAGAAACTCTTCAGTGCTTTGATTAGCATGGTGCTGAATTTTTAAATCAGTTTGGGAAATTTCTGTATATTTGCCTTTCCTAACCATGTGCCATCAAAATCACTCCAGTTATTTCTGTCTTCATTTATTTCTGTAAAGTGTATTTTTAGTTCTATTATCATAATTCCTGAGTATGTCATAATAGATAATCCTATCCTTCCTTCCTCTTTCTTTCTTTTTCCTTTCTCTCTCTCTCTCTCTCCCTCTCCATATATATAGTTCTTATGAATAGGATTTCTTTTTCTATATATTCTTAATAAATTAAAAAAATTAAAGACTGATAGTTCATGTAAATTTATTTTATATACTATTACTTTGCTGAAGATGATTGTTTCAATTAAATTTAATTATATATTAAGTATTGTCTAAATAAATCATCATGTGTTCATGTCTGATTCTTCATGACCCCATTTGGGGTTTTCTTGGCAAAGATACTGGAGAAGTTTACCGTTTTCTTTTCCAGCTCATTTTACAGCTAAGGAAACTGAGGCAAACAGAGTTAAGTAATTTGAACAGGTTCACACAAATATTGCATCAAGACAGATATGAACTCAGGAAGATGAATCTTCTCATCGTCTGTGCCACCTAGCTGCCCTAAAAAAAAAAAACATATGACCTGCAAATGAGGCTAATTTTATTTCCTCTTTGATTATATTTATTCCCTCAATATTTTTATTTTGTCTCAACACAAAATCTAGCATTTCTTGAACTATAGCAAATCAAAATGTTATAAAGGGCATCTTATTAGAAGGAATGATAGTGTTTAGCCATTGTGGATATTGCTAACTTTTGGCTTTAGTTGTACCCTTTATTTAGAAAAGAATGATTTATTATTGGCCTTTAACTGTTTTGTTTTAAATGTAAATAGCTTATATTTCTTTACTTTTCATCTCTTATAATTTTCAATTTATTATTTTCAACCATTGTATTTATATTTTTCCTAATACTGAACCAATCCTGCTTTCCTAGTATTAATCTAGTTTGACCAGTATGTACAGTCTTTTATCACATACCTATTGACTTTTTCCTAAGTATTTGTTCAAATTTTCTTTATCTGTTCTACTTTTTCATAGTTCAACTATCAGGACTATAAATGTATCATAAAAGTTTTTTTTTAATAAGATGCTTCCTATTTTTTTGTTAATGTATTTTAGTTATTGATTCTTTGAACACTTGATAAATTCATCTGTAAGTACACCCAGTCTTTGGTTAGCTTCTTTTCCCCTCTCTTTTACATGTTCATTTATGTCTTTTTCAACTTCTTTTTTTTTTTATTTTGATCAAGTTTTTAGACCATTTCTTTAAACAATCAAATTAGCTAATAGTATCTCTATTTTCTCTTTAATAAACTTCTGGTTTTATTGATTGATTTTTTTCTTCAATTTATCTCATTTGGTTTTTAGAGTTTTTATTTTGAGCATTTTAAAATTTGAGCTATAGACACACACACATACACAGAGAGAGAGAGAGAAAGAGAGAGAGAGAGAGAGAGAGAGAGAGAGAGAGAGAGAGAGAGAGAGAGAGAGAGAGATGTTTGTTTTTATTATAGATTTGTTAGCAGGTTCTGGGTTTCTCCTGGACTTCTCCTCACCTCTAGCATTTCTTTATTACATCAGAAGATTTCTTCTGTTTATTCACGTCTCCATTTTCTATCCCTGGACTGTGACTTAGTGTCAGACTCAGGCTTTGTCTCTTCCTGTAATCTGGGATAGAATAGTTAGTGTTGGTCTCTCTCTGTACTTTTCCCCACAATCCTCTCATGGCTTGGTGCACTAAAACTAGTGCTGCTTCCAACCCACACCATCTACCTCACCCTAGTTTTATACTTTGCTTCTGTTTTCCTCTTCTTGGGCCATCACCCATATTTGCAAGTATGCTTTGAGTTTCATTTCCTGATGTGGCCCAGACCCATTCAAGCAGAGATCATGTTGGCTTCAGGCACTATCTCCACGATAGTTCCAAAGTAACAAGTGTATCCTTTTCTCAATTCCCCTGTCTCCTTGCTCAGGCAGCTTTGATGTACATCAGAGAATTCATGCTGGGGAGCAGCTCTATAAATGTGATAAATGTGGGGGAGGCCTTTAAGCCAGAACTCCAACCTTGTTGTACATCACAGAAGTCAGAGTGGAATCATTAATATGGTAATATATTTTGGGACCTTAGAAGTGATGAGATATCAGAAAATTCATCCTATAAATGAAGTCATATAAATGCAATGAATTTCTCAGCTTTATCATTTCTTACTGTCTAATAATGAGAAATGACTTTTATCACCTTGTATGACCTCAACAAACAAAATCCAACTCCACCCAATTGGCTTCAGTTCTCCTCATCTTCACATCAAGTTCAGCTTCCCAGTCAGGATACCATCAGACTTCTGGCTATATTCTTGTATAATCCTAGATTGGATGGAAGTCCTCATTCATATACACAAAATATACACATGCATACATACAAGTATATAAACACATATGCATATATATGTATACACATATATGTATATATCCTTTGGTTTATTGTTTGATTTGTCTCTTTTTAAAAAGAAGAGTCTTTGCTAGAGTATTCCTTGGGAAATCTGACTCGAATCTTGAACTCTACCATCTTTGCTAGCCCTCTGCATAGTCAGTCACTACATCAATAAACATTTATTAAGCACCTACTATGTGTCAGGCACTTTGAATACAAGTAGAAAGCAAAAGGAAGACAAGCCCTAACCTCATGGAGCTTAAAGTCTAATGGAGGAAGACAGGCAACACAGAAATTAAAAATATAAAGGGGGATGGGGAGTGAAAAAGGAGAAGACGCTTGACTCAGGGGCATGATGAAGTCCAGAGAATACTGGAAACAGTGTAACTGGTGGGAAATGGGGAGAAGATTATGTTGGACTCTCTCCATAAACAAAGACCTTGGAACCCTCAACCCTTCCCTTTAGTTAGAGGGTCCAATTATAGGGGCAGAGGGTTTGGTGAGATGTGAGTACCAAGGCAAAGCTGATTCAATTTTGGAGGCTAATGAGGTTTCTCAGTGATGACATCCCAATGATGACTAGTATCATGAACATTTCATAGAGATAAAGAAGTACAAAGAGATGTTAATAAAAGGTCCTCTTCTAGAGAAGCATGTAAACTGGAGCACCATAGGACAATGGAAAGGGAGCTAGATTTTTGACCTGGGGCAAAGAGAACTCTAATCCCATTTTTTCCACTCTGTGTCTTTGGGGTAGTCATTTAGCTTTTTGAGGACTCTGTTTCCTCATCTGTCAAATGAGGTGCTTTAACTAGATAGATTTTGTATCACTTCTAGTTTTAAAACTGTTCTCTCATGATCTTAGTCAGAAGGATTTGTTCAGTCATTTCAGTCATGACCGATTCCTTGTGACTCTGTTGGAGGTTTCTTGCTGAAGACACTAGAATGGTTTGCAGTTTCCTTTTCTAGCTCATTTTTACAGATTAGATACGCCCAGAGTCACAGAGCTAGTCAGTGTCTGAGGCCAGAATTGAAAACAGGAAGATGAGTCTTCCTGAATTCAGGCCCAGCCCTCTACCCACCTGTCTGCCCAATTAGAAAGGTAGAGCATATTAAAATATAATATCTGGTTCTGTATTACAGAATAGATAAAATAAGTATATGACATGGTCCCTGACCTCAAGAAGCTTCTTTTATTCCTCCATATACTTTTCTAGTCAAATCAACAAACTTTATAGTCATCTACTATGTGTCAGGCAATGGGCTAAGGGGGACACAAGGGAAAACAAAACTAATTCCTGCGTTCAAGGCCTTCACACACCAATGAGAGGAAACAAGGTGCAAACAATATACATCTACAAGATGTTGAGGATAAATGGGAGATGCCCTAAGAACCTTACCATGATGGGGCTTTGAGAAGAGAACCTGAGAAAAGGAACTGATGGCAGCCAAAAAGCCTCCCTCCATACTGAGAGAAATGACATATGATTAATTGCCTTTCTTCTGGTTACTGGAACCCAAGACCATTTTCAATAAATAAGTGAAGGATATGGAAAAGAGAGTTCAGATAACTAAGGAACTAAGATTAAAGGATGTTTCCATGTAGATTTTGTGTATGTGTGGCAATCAGGGTTAAGCGACATGCCCAGAGTCACCCAGTTAGTGTGCCTGAGGCCAAATTTGAACTGAGATCCACCTGACTTCAAGGCCAATGCTCTATCCACTGTACCACCTAGCGACTCCTCTTCCATGTAGATTCTAAGAGGGATAACTACTAATAATATAGGGGATAGGACTGGACCTGTGTTGTCACTGGCATACAGAACTCTTATAGGAAGAAACTCCCTCTAATAGTATAAGTTAGCTCCTGCTCTTCCAACTTGAGTTTCCTAGAGCACCGATGTGTTAAATGACTTGTGCTGGGTCATACAACTCGTGTATGTCACATGCAGGATTGATGTTGCTTCTCATTTATAATATTAATGATAATAGCTAGCATTTACGTAGAGCTTTAAGGTGTGCAAAGTACATTACAGATATCTCATTGATACTCACAGGAACTTTGGCAGTAGGTCCTATAATAATTCTGATTTTGTAGCTGAGGTAGCTGAGGCTGAGAGGAGTTAAATAACACCCAGAGTCCATAGCTAATAAGTGTCTGTGGCGAGATCTGAACCCAGAACTTGACTCCAAATACAACATTGTACCCACTGTATCACTTTCTGAGAATTACTCCAGCTAGTTTTGGGTCCAATTCTGTTATGGACATCTTTTGTAGTATTTAGTCTGTTTGCGGTAGCCAGGCATAGCTAAACGGGCTGGGCCCAGAGTCAGGAAGACTCAAGTTCAAATCCAAAGTTAGATGCTTACTGTGTGACCTTAGATAAGTTACTTAATTTCCATTTCCTCAGTTTCCTCAACTGTAAAATGGGAATAATAGGTTGTTGTGAGCATCAAATGAGATAATATTTGGAAAGCACTGGCATTCTGGTATATAATAGGATACATACACACAATAAATGCATTAATTGTATGATATATTATAACAATTATATCATACTATAGGATATAATATATATTTGTATATGGAAATAAAGTAAAAACATTTCAGTGGTTATAATTAATATATACATGTATATATTTATATATCACATATTTATACATGTATACTTATATGCATATATTTGCATATATTATATATGTATATAGATAGAAATATATACTAGCTATTATTATTACATCACCATCGTTGAAATATTTTTACTTTATTTACATAAGGGCAAGAGAAGAGAATCAGGGAAATCAATTATCCAATCATTTAGTCTAATTGTCAACCATTTGCTTTAGGTAAACTTAACTATCTCCATGACTGTCCTCCCAGTTTCTGATAAAATTAGCACAATATGTGGATTTCAAAGCAAATCCCACTAGCAGAAGGGAGCCATCTTAATGGGTCTTGCAGGCACCAGGGAGAGTTCATTTTGCTTCTCGTTCCCTGCACACCAGCATTAGCAGCCGGATGTGTTAAGAACATTACTCTCTCTATCACAAGAGTCCATATTATGTTACAGCAAATGCATGAAACCTTCCATCTTAACACAGTGGCCCTGAACGTTTCAGCAGCAAGCACGAAGCAGTCATATCATGTTTTCCAGGCTGACTCTTCCACATGATATGTGCAAAGCTTAAACCATTTAGAGACTGCTGTGAAGGTTATTACCCAGAGACTCACAAAGTTAAAGTATCCTTTAATCTCAGGCTCATGGGGAAGGAATAAAGAACACAATCCTTCTCTCCGAAGCGTGTGATGAGAGAGTTGGTTCAGGGGGCTGAGACTGTGGTGGACTGGGAGCTGCTTTCTCTTGTGGTTTTTTCTTTAGTTCTGGTTTTATAAAGCAAGGTAATGGTTGATAAGCCTGCTCTTTCTTTTTTGTTTTTATCTTTTAACAAAGATTAAAGCAAATCACTAGGTGCTATGCAGCCTTTTCACCACAGTCACTCCAATGTCCACTACTTAAGAGTAATCCAATGTCTTTAAATCCGGCAAACCTTATTAACTGCCTACTCTATGCCAGGTACCATGCTAGTCAATGTGGGTACAAAGACAAAAAATGAAATCATCCCTCCTCCGTGAAAGCCCCTGTTTACCTAAGGGAGACACATTCTACTAGTGAGTCTTATAGCATTTAAAGAGACAAATCAATGAAATAATTTTTTCAAAGACTTTAAAAGCACTTATTATATTACAAACATTGCACTAAGCTCTGGGAAATACAAAAAGTGAAATAGTCTCTGCTCTCAAGGGGCTCATACTTAATTAGGGGGGTGCAGAATTTAATACATGTAAGAGAGCTCAGATGAGTAAATTCAATGCATGTACAAAAAAATCAGAAATAATTTAAAAGGAAGGAAGCACTAACCTTTGGAGGGATCAGGAAAGACCTCACAAAACTAGAGATTCTGTAAAGCAAAGAGATAGTACACTCCAGACTGAAGTGACCACCTCACAAAGTCACAGAGGTAATTGAACATCCACTATGGAAGACAGCTACCAAACCAAACCAGTTAGAATTGGAACAGTATTTGGAAGAAGTGGGCAACTAAACCAGACTGAGATATTAGATATTATCCTAGAGACAGTGGGGAGCTTTTGAAGGTTTTAAGCAAGGGAATGTCCTGATCAGACATGATTTGTGGAAATCATTTTCCCGCAAGGTAGATTGGAGAGAATGAGATTGGAAAATAGGGGGAACAGTTAAAAAGTTCTGTAAAATTCCAGGTAAGCAGTCACAAGGGGCTAAATTGGGATGGAGGTCATGTAGAGAGAGGCAAGAAATGTTGTGGGGTGTGTGTGTGTGTGTGTGTGTGTGTGTGTGTACAAAACTCAACAGTTCAGTAAATGTTGGGGTAAGTCAAATGAAAGAGTTAAGTATGATTCCAAAGTTCCCAAGTTGAAGGATTTAATCACAAAAGCATGAGCTGTGAATTTTTAGAAAGAACAAAGAGAGACATGAATAGCTTTTGTCTTTCATAGATCAACTCTTGCTTTCTCTTGGCACGTGGATAGAACAAGCACCTGCGGCTTCTCCAAAGTCCATGTTAGAATACTGTGTGGCACTCTCCATAGAGCATGAAGCGAGATTGAACTGTCTGGAAATTACATGACATTGATCTCAGGAAGAAGCAGAGGAAGGAAAAAGAAGAATGTGCAAACCAGACCACAGAAGTTTGTCACAACTATAAAAACAACAATTTACATTTTTATGATGTCACAGCATGCTCTACAAAGCTTTTCTCTATACTGCTGCTCTGAGGTAGGGAAGGCAAATGTCAATGTCCATTTTATTTTCAATTAAATTTTATTTTATTTTTAATGAATAAGTATTTATTTTTCTCCCTCCCACTTAACACTCAAATTAGATACACACACATAACAGAAACAAAAATAAAAACTGCAACAAATATACAACCCAGACTAACAAATTTCTGTATTAGCCATATCCAAAAAATTAGTCCATCATCTCTCTGTTGGGAAGTGATACATTTATGTCAATTTCCATATGTCTATATTTTTATATAGATAAATATGTACACAGATATCATATGTGTACACATTATATACATATACACACATGAACATGTATACAATATGATACACAAAACTGTGTATCTCATTTGGAATACACATACACATGTATATGTGCATATATGTTTATATATATGAACATATATGTATACAGAAGACAAAGAGGACTTCTATATTTATTTAATGTTATGTGTAATATATACACATGCATGCATGTATGTATGTATGTACATTGCATATATAAATGTGTATACACATACAAGAATGCACATGTTTATATACAAACATAGATACATACAGGCACACAGGCATATTCTATCCTTCTCCCTCTTTTTTTAAGTTATAGACCTCGTAGTTGCATCATTGAGTCAAAGGATATTTAGTAATTCAAGGTGAGGTAGAGCAGAACTCCAAACTGCTTCTGAGAATAGTTGGGCCAATTTACAACTCCACCAACAGTTTACCAATAGGCCTGTTTTCTACAGTTCTTCCAACATTTGTCATTTCTTTTCTTCATGACTCTGCTGAGTGTAAGATAGAACCTCCGAGTTTAAATTTGCATTTCTATTAGTGATTTAAAGCGTTTGTTTATATGGTCTTTAATATCTTGGATTTCGTCCCTGGTTAATTATCAGTTCCTATTCCTTGAGCATTTGTCAACTGGATAATGATTCTTATAAATTTGAATCAGTTCCTCAGATAGCCTAGAAATAACAACTGTAGCAAATAAACTTGCTGCAAATCTTCCCCTCTAATTATCTGCTTCCCTGTTAACTTGAGCTGCATTAGATTGGTTTGTGCAATTAAAAAAAAAAGTTATCAAAATCTCTTTTGTGATTATTTTCTTCTATTAACTGATCATGAATTCTTCATGTATCTATAGATCTTAAAGACAGTTTCTTCTTTATTCCTCTAATTTATTTATGAGGTGACCTGTTAGGACATGGATCTGGTTGGAGCATTTCTAATTATATGGTGTGAGATATTGGTCTAAGCCTAATTTCTGCCAAATTGAACTACAATTTTCACAGGAGGATTCCCTGCCCCACCCCCCACTCCAGTAGCTATAGTCTTCATGACATGTGGCTGTAGTTTCTTCTAATATTTTATTTAAAAATTTTGCATCACTCTTCATTAGGGTTAACAGTGTATACTTTTCTTTCTCTGTTTCAAATTTTCCTTGTTAGGTATCAACAACATATTGGTATCATAAAAGGTTTTTGTTATTTTTTCCTATTTTTGTAAACTATTCATATAAAATTTGTATTAATTATCTTTGACTATATTTTAGAAATCTAATTAGGCAGTGGTCAACTTGGTTTTTTTTTTCTTTTTTCAAAAACCTGTTTTCTTTATTCATCCACTTTAAAAAAAAAACTTTAATTTTATCAATATCTTCTTTGGTCTTTAGGATTTCTCCATTTAAAAAAATTTGCTAGTTTTTTAAAATTTTATTTTAGTTGCAGTTCTAATTTATTGACTTTTTTGTTTTTTCACTGATGAAACTCGATAGAAGTATAAATTTTGTTCTAAGGACTACTTTGCCTGCATCTTAAGCTTTTCGTATGTTATTTAGTATTTTAGTATTATCTCAATGAAACTATCATTTATATGATTTATTCATTGACCCCATCAATTTTAGGAGCTAAATTTTCTCTAGAAACTTTGTGTTTTTCTTAGTTTTCCTTGAATATAATTTTATTGAATTGTCATTAAAGGATATGTTCTATACTTCTGGTTTTCTGCATCTGTGAAATTTTATGGTTAAATTTATGATCCCTTTTTTTTGTAAAGGTGCCAATATGGTGAGTAATATGAATATTCTTTTCCATACTATTCAAAAACCACAGAGTTATCATATCTAACTTTTCTCAAATTCTCTTCAGATCCTTACCTACTTTTTCATTTTTTTTTTTACTTAGATTTTTCTATTCCTGAAAGGCAGTCCCCTTCTTCTATAGTTTTAGAGTCTATTTCTGCCTATAATTTATATCTTTAAGGTATTTAGACATCGGTCCACTTAGTGTATGTGTGTGTGTGTATATATATATGTCTGTGTGTGTATGTGTATCTATACACATATACATATCCATATGTATATAATACACACATACATTCGAATAACTCATTATTTATAGTACTATTCAGTAAAATGTAACTTCCATTTTTATCTCTTTTTCTATTTATCTTTCTTAATAAAGTCAATTTTCCCCATAGTCTTGTCTGAGATTATTAGTGCTACATTTTTTTAGTTCGCCTGAAGTGAAATAGATTTTTCTTTAGCTACTCATTTTAATATTTTTTGAGTCTTTATGTACCAAGCATGTTTCTTATAAATAGTATATTGTTCTAATCCATTCTGTTACCCTCTTTCCTTTTGTGGGTATTTTTATTTTCATTCATATTCACAGTTTGGTCTATAATTATGTATTTTCCTACATCCTCTTCTCCTATGTTTTTCCTAACATGTCCTGATAAGAAGAAAAGGTTCATGGGGCATATATGTTTTCATTAGCAGTGCTCCATACTTATTCTAATCAGTTTCTATTGCCCTGACCATCTTCTTTGACTCTCGCCCAAAATCCAGTCAATGATTTGGAACTTTTTCCCTTTTCTTTTTAAATCTCTCTTTACAATCTTCTCTTTGTATTTAAGATTTGTTTTACTTAAGACCAATTCTTCCCTGATTTTAAAACACTTTCTTATGCCCTCCTCTCTATCATCTCACTATTTTTCCTTCCTTTTTTTTCCTGTTGTGTTAAATTCATTTGCACACCAAACTCTTAGTGTATGTGTGGGTGTTTGTGTTTCATTTTCCTTTATTCAGTTCAGATGAAAGTGAGATTTAAATGATGACCACTCCCTCCCAATCCTTCCTTATTTTTTATAGTTTTTTCTTGTGAAGATTAAGTGAGATAATAAATTCTCCTTGATTTCTTCCTGATTTTCCCTCATGATATGATTTTATTTCTCCTTTTCTCTCTTTTTTTTAAGATCATCAAAAAATGCATTCTCATTCTCAGACCCTATGACTCTTTGATGCCTTTTAGCCCTGATAACACTAGGGCTCACAAAGGGCATATATCACCTTCTCCCCCAAAAGAATTAATATAGACACTTTATGTAGTCTCTTCCAATTTTCCCTTTTTTATGCTTTTTTTTTTAAAGTGTCTACATGGGTTTAAGCTTTTTGTAAAGAGTGCTTGGAAATCCTATATTTCATTAAAGGCCCATAATTTTCCCCTGTAGAATTATATTAAATCTTGGTAAGTAAGTTACACAACCAATAAAATAAGAAAGTAAAATACAAACAATTTTTGGTCATAAGCATATATCTTCTTGCCTTTTGGATTGTATTCCATGCTCTCCCTACCTTTTAAATGCTAAATCTTGTGTGAACCTGGCTCTGATTCTTTGGATTTTTCATTCTTCGTTGCTTACATTAGCTTAATATGACCTAGAAGCTCTTGATTCAGGCTCTAAAATTCTTGGGAGTTTTCTTTTCGGAGTTTTTTTTCAGGATTTGATTAGCAGATTTTTCCATTTTCTCTTTTCCCCCTTATTCTAATATGCCTAGAAAGATTTCATTCATGAGTTCTTGGAATGTGATGGTTACACTTTTATTTTGTTTTTGTTCTTTGTGGTCCTGGTCTGTCTTATTTGGGGTCTTGTTACTAAATTCTCTGGGGATTAAGTGCTGTGTTCTTCAAGGACTACATATGTGGCTCAGGATGCTCCTGGCGGTCAGGAAGCCGTCTTTGGTCTAATCAAGAGCTTCCTGTGATCACTTTCCTCTTAGATTTTCTAGCTTCCACCCTCTAGTTTAGGTTCAGGCAACTTAGCTGAAGATTTGTCCCTGGAATTCCAGTAAACAGTTGCTCATCAAGTCCTTTTACAGGTACTTAGAAGGTCTTTTCTATGGTCATTGTGATAGCACTGTGTGCTTACTCCCCTTGTGAGCATGTGGGCTGAGTCTGCAATCCATTCTGAGTGCAGAGAAACAATGCTGCTGGCTTAGCACTGTTCTGGTTCTGGGTTGCATGCATCACCCACTTTGGGGCTGAGAGAAATAGCACAGCCATTGTCTCTTTACTCATATTTTGAGCCCAGGGCTTAAGCCCACAATCAGCTCTGGGTCAGAGCATCTGTATTGTAGCCCTATTCAGAGATCAGGGGCTTAGTTTGCAGTCCAAGCCCACCTTGTTCCACAATTTTTCACTTGCCTGAAGGTTGAATTAGTGACCATGGGCTGAGAAGATGCCTCTCTGTGTTTTCTTCTTACTTTGTCGATCATCATTCTCTTTGGTGCTCTTCCTGAACCTTTGTGGGAAGGGTTGTGGGGGAAGCTAGGATGCGCTGCTTCCCTTGCTTCACTATTTTTGCTGTTCTTTGATATTTCTATTTCAGATAGGGAAATGGAGGCCCCCAAAAGTGAGGTGATTTGTCTACAATTGCACAGCTATAAGTGACAGAGCTGAGATTTGACTCTGTCTAATAATCTTTCCCTTAAAATGTTTTATTTATGCTTTAAAAAAGCTCACTTCCCAATAATGAATCAATAGACTCATCCCTTCAATAGACATAAGTTGAATAAGCTGACACATTGTTCATGTCTGGCAGATACGTCTTGTTCCACTCATGCAATTTTACATCACTTTTCTACTCAAAGGACCAGTGTATATTTCTTCATCAGTTCTCTGGAAACAAAACTTATGAGGGCATTCACCAGAGTTCTGTTGCTCATTTATGCTGTTTTCCTTTATATTATTTTACTATTCCTCACAGTTTTCTCCTGACTTTGTTTTCTTCCCTCTATATCAGTTCACAAATGGCTTTCTACATTTTTCTGAATTCGTCATATTCATCATTTTCATAGTATGCATTGGCATGTAGAGATACATCTTCCAAAGAAAAAGTCAATAGTGATATTTGTCCCACTGTAGAATACCTTTGCGTGTATGTGTGAGTGTGTGTACATCCCACAAAGGCATATGTACACATAGGTGTGCATATAAATACATACATATAGATTGGGTTAAGTATATATTAAGTTCTTACTATGTGCAAAGCATTGGAAATAAAAAATAAGAAAAAAGGGACTATTTAGTACCTGTCCTTTAAAAACTTTGATGCTAATAGGGGAATGACAACACATAAAAGGCAGCTGCAAAGTCGGGGGGCGGGGCGCAAAGTGGAAAAGTAGTATTATGAGTCTGAGGCTGGTGAGAAATGCACACAACTAGTGTGGATCCTTCCTCAAATAGAGATAGTAGCACCTACTTTCCAGAGTTGTTGTGAGGATAAAATAAACTAGCATTTATTAAATGATTTGCAAATCCTAAAGTGTTACATAAATGTGATTTCTGTACATGCATACATATATCTCTATCTAGCTATTGTCTATATACTCCAAGTGTATCCTGTAGGTTCCAGTGGGATGAGCATACATACTGATTTACTTTATGAAAAAAGTGCTGGATTTTGATCCCAGCTCTGTAGATTTTGCCTTGTATGACAACAGACGAGTCAATGGAACTCCTGAGCATCAGTTCCCTCAACTATAAAATGAAGACCTATAGGTTCTCTCCTGGTCATTCTATGTGTGCATCTATAACTCTGTGAAACTTACAATTATTTTTTTTCAGAACTCAAGCCTTCCTTTACCTTAAGCCTGCCTAGCATTTAAAATTTCCGTTTTTTATTAATGTTGTCCCCATTCTACTAGTCATTCCGATATGAAATCATGGAAGCATTCTTGATTCCTCCCTCTCTTACACTCTTTATATCTAATCAGCTCCCAGTCTTGTCATGTCTTCCTAAGAAACATCCTTCATGTTGCTTGCTTTCCAAACTACCCTACTGTTTCTTTTAAGACATACCACCATTCTTTCAGACAACCAGATTTGCCAGCCTACTCATTTTTGACTCTTTACCCTACCTCACCAGTGAGAGCCAATCAATTGGCAGTTATTGTGTATTCTACATCCACATAATGTTCCCCATCCTTCCCTTCCTCTCTATTCTCATGTCCTACAGGGCATGACCTAATTCAAGTTCTTACAATTTCTTGTCTGACATAGTACAATGGTATCTTTTCCACTCTCCATGTTTCAACCATGTCAACACTTTCATCTTCTTTCTATAGAGATTCCAAAGGTATATTCCTAAAGTCTAGGTCTAACTATGTCACCTCCTGCTCGATAAATGATGTCCCTCCCTATTGCTTCTAAGATATAATACAGATGTCTCATGTAAAGCCCTGTGTTACCTGACTCCAACCTACTTTCCAGTATTTTTCTACTTTATTCCCCTGTGTATGTTGCTCAATCCAACCACACTTGTCTTCTTGCAATCTATAGATGCATTTAAAGAATGGAAAATTAACTCCCCAAATAGTTGTAGTAAAGGTTCCCAATCTAATGATAAGCTCACCACACCTTTGCCCTTTTTGTGAAATTTCTGAGGCCCACTAGCAATGATCATTTGAGTCTATTCTAGGAAACAGAGGATAAGAAACATCAGTTGCTGATTGTGGTCATTTTTGTAATGTGAACCTATGATCCAGACTTAAATGGAAAGTTAGAATGACAAACTCTAGTCCTGACTTGACTCTTAAGTAGTTGTATAATCTCAGCTACATCAATTAACCTCGCAGGAATTATTCTTCAGTTTCTTTATCTGTAAAATGAGGGCATTGAACTGGATGATTTCAAGTCTACCAGACTCTAATATTCTGTGAATTTAAAATTTTCTTATCCATTCCTTAAACCAGAGGGTTTCTATGACAACAGACTAATGATTACAGACTACGTATGCTACAGACGAATGAGTATGATTAGACATTCTGAAAAGCTATCACAAAACCATCCACCATCATGATCAAAGAACCAAATTCACATCCATGTCACATTCACAGGTGCCTGAACATTCTTTCACTGGAATCTTTGAGTATTTTCTCAACCTTATAACACAAAAATATTTGCTGATGGTTATATTTGGTGGAATTGAGGTGGGATACCAAACCCTTTTGAAACTACTGTATTGTGTTATGATTCCTACAATATAATTTTCACAAATACTCTGAGGATCTATAATAGTGTCGTCATGTAAAATGCCTCAGCTGTAAATTTCCTCAAGTGAGGCAAATGCAGTTGATTCATCATGGGGCAGAGGGAGCACCTTGAGCTTGATGCTAAGTGACTAGTTCAAGGCCACATCGAGTAGTTATCACCGATAGTATTTGAATCTTATTTTCTTGAATCTAAGCTCTTTCCTTTATGACCCACTGTGTTCCTTGGCTCATACTTTACACAACGAGATTGAAATTCAAGCATTATTAACATGATGCATGCTACGAAGAAGAATGTAATATTTAGTAGAATTTTGGATTTTGCCAAATAATCCAATCCTTGTGGTTTTCAGAGAATTCATGGAATTAGCACAAAATACTAACTTTATTATTAAGTTAAATACTACCTTCCTTCCTTAAGAAGTAAATTTTAGCATCCTTTTATTAGTATAATTTCAAGCATGAAAACCAATGTATTCATAATCTTGGAAATGTACAAAAGTACCTTTAGCACTCATAAGCAAAAACCAAAAAAATTGTGTTTTATTCAAAAGTAAAGATAGTTTCCCTGCAAAGTTTGCACATCTCTCTCAGATTTAGAAGCATCCTGAGCTTCTAAATTATTCATGTTTCATCCTCCCAGGTAATAGGACATGGGCGTCATTGATGCTAGACTCACAGCCAGGCAGATCTGAGTATGAATTCCAACTGAGATATTTCCTTACTTTGTGATCCTGGTTTAGTAACTTAATCTCCATGATCACCAGCACATTTGTAAATTGAGGACAACAGCATCTACCCCACAGGGTGGCTGTGGAGATCAAATGAGAAGGTTTTTGCAAGGTTGTGTGCAAACTTTAATAAACGATATAAATGTCTACTGTTATTGCTTTCCTTGTTATAGTTAATAATATCATTCTTATTTTTTCCCATGAAGTCAGTCAATAAGCATTTATTAAGCACTAATTAGGAAGTTAGTTGGTGCAGTTAGAGCACTGGGCTTGGAAGACTCATCTTCCTGAGTTCAAATCTGACCTTAGACCTTACTATCTGGGTTCCCCTAGGTTAGTCACTTAACTCTGTTGGCCCTAGTTTCCTCATCTGTAAAATGAGCTGAAAAAGGAACTAGAAAAGTATTCCAGTATGTCTGCCAAGAAAACCCTAACTGGGGCAGAAACTGTTAATATGACTAAAAAACAACTGAACGAAATACATTAGGTGATTTTCATATTGCTTTTTACTTCAACTCCTTCTTTAATTCAGAAGCCAAACTTAGTCCTACTTAGAAGAGATATTAATGGATTTAAGGGTAGACAAAGCCAAAATAGGCTTATGCTGTCTCCCTGAAAAATGCCATGTTTTATATGGATTTCTGTATGTAACCTGGGCATGTTTGGGCATACCCAATTTGGGTAACATGGAGACACCCTTGAGAGACTTTGAAACATGTCCAAACTGACCACTTTGAAGACCTCTGTCTGCGTCCTCTCTTCTATGGGTGAGGGTAGCCTCCTGACTGCTTAGATGCCTGCATCTAAGCTGAGCCAATCATGGGTTCTTTCTGTCATTCTTTTTCTCTTGCTTTCTTCTCAGCTGTTTCCAGAGGACAAAGATACTAGTTCAACCACAATGAGGATGCAATGAACTGAACTGATGAGTGGAAAAGGAATAGCCTTTCTCTGTTTCCTCTTTTCCCCCAGCTCCAATTAAAAGTCCTAGGGGTGCTAGTTTCTCTTCTATATTGTCTTCTTCCCTTTCAGTTTTTGGAAGTGATTCTTATGGAAACAGGGTTTGAACCATGTCAGCCTTGGAACTAGGATTGCAGACAGGTGGGTGTAACCAGCCAGGTCCAGCATAAAAACTGTGAGTAGCTTAGGTAACTGGGACTTGAGTCTGAGGGAAATTTGGGACTTGGGACTGGGGCTGTGCTCTAAGGTAACTGAGCTTTCTCCAGAGACTGAGGTAGCATAAAGATGGTGGTGGTGAGAAATGATGCCTCCCACGTATAGGAATAATAAGTTCATAAATTTGTGATTATACCTTTTAAAGTAAATGTTGCATAATAAAATCTAATTTTTCTGTTAGAGACTAAATGTGGCTCCTACAAATAAGGGAATACCATTCATTAGTGGGGACCAGAGACACTTGTAGGGAGTTAAGATTTCACCCCCATCTCCTTAAATATACTAAAGAACCCTGGGGGAAAAGTGAAATCTAACCTGCTTGGTCTTCAGACAGTGAGGGGCCAGTATGGTAAATGATACAGTAACACCGAAATGATGACAGTGCTGGTGATGAGGATGATGATGTATTTTAAAGAGTGGTTCTTCATATGAAAGTATTGTAGCATTGGGTTTTTGTTATTATAATTTAATTTTGAAGGAGCTGAAAAAGTTATAAAGAAAGATATCAGTCAAAGGCTTTATGATACCCTATAAAGGTAACCTGAATGTTGTGGTGCTTTCAGGTATCTTATTCAAGAATTGCCAAGTCAATAAGTCATTTTTAATACCGTAGGAACATTGTTGCAAATGTATTTTTCTCCTCAGCTAATGTATGGTTTTTTGTAAGTATTTATAGTTTATTTTTAGTGAGGCAAGCTGTGAATGCTTTTTGTAAATTACATAAACATGTAATTGACCTATAATTGGATCTGTAATCACTGTCATTCTTATCCTTTGGTAACAGATATGTTATGTCTTCTGAAAAGAAAGATGGGATCAGGCTTTTGTCCAAGAGAAAACTGGATAAAGTGCTTTGCTAGTAATTTAAATGCACTATCAGACCTTTCAGTCAACAATTATGGATCTTATCTGGCCTCACCACTTTCCAGTTTCTCAGAGAAACTAATGTTTCACTTATCTTGCAATAATGGTTCTGAAAATAAAAATGAAAGATAGAGTGGTAAGGGGAAATGAGAAGTTCTTCAAATAAGGAAATACAAGGGCAAAAAAAAGGTATTTTAATTCTGACTTGTTCCATTTGTACGATGGCAGAGTTTGGAAATAGAGTTTTGTTTTTTCTTGCCTTCCTTTCAAGGGCTAGGAGTCCTTAGAGGAAAGAAGCATGTTAATCAAGGGTCACATACCGTACAAAGCAATTTTCTTTTGGAAAGAAGAAAAAGAAGTGTTCCATTTCTTCTTTTCTAAGTTAAGAACATAAAATTCTATTCAGCTTGCTTTCAATATTTCAAGGATCTGAAATCAAGGTATTCTTTCCATCGACAAAGATTGATATTTCTTGATTATATAATCTCATGTCCTGGAAAGTTACTATGACTGAAAAATTCATCGATCTTGAATAACTTAGTGATGAACCTCTTCAGGCTTAGCTTGGCTGTTCAACAGACAGCAGACATGCTATCCATCACTTAGCCTGTGATCAAAATTTTTGAGTTTTTGAGTTTTCATGTCGTAGTTGGCATCAGCCCAGGGCCCATGTTGTTCTGGATGGTGCCCCACCTACCAAACCTGGCCCCAGTCATGGGATGATGCTTATTGACAAAATTTCCACTCCACTGTCACTGCTGTTCAACCAGATCTTCAGCTCCCACCCTTGTCATCCTGCCTTAACTGGTACAAGCTCATCAAATCTAGGCCAAATCTACCCACCTGATGATACTTCATAGACTTCTTGCCATGTTATATTGAACATACTTTGCTTTCCACCTCTTGCTCTGGACACTGTAATCAAAGCAATACTATTAATGCTTCTGGAAATTGTGCACAAATATGTTACCTTGTTGCTCCATAGTGTCTCTGACTTCCTAGACACAGGTTCTCTTTCCTAGCCACCAATGGGTGCTGCCTCCTTTTAGAACTTAAATTCTTTGAGGCCCTTTTCCTTTACAGTGTTTGTATCACTCGTGCTTAGCATGACTCTTGATGAAACTTAATAAATACATTTTTCATTATTTTATTCATATTCATTGATTGGTAGATAAATAGATTAGGAGCTCCTTGCAGGTGATACTATTTGTGTCTCCAGTGCTTAGTGCACTGCCTATCACATAATAGCTTTATGCGTCATAAAAGTTTACTAATTCTTCTCTCCCTATAGCATTAACAATTTTCCCTACTATTCCCTCAAACTATTGTCTTTTAATTATCTTCCTTTTACTACTTAGATTTCTTGGGGGAAAATATTTAAATTCACTGCTTTCACTTTCTCATCTCCCATTCACTTCTCAATCAACTTCAGTTTGATTTCTGACCCCATCATTCATTTGATACGATCCTCTTTGTAACACATAGCTACACTGCTATAGACATGCTTTACCAGAAATGAAACTATTAGCTCTGGGATGACATGAGGCAACTTCTACTGTGGGAGATTGTATCCTTTAAAGAGAAAGAACAAGCTCATTTTTAGTGTTTCTGACTCTTTATTCAACTACCCCAGAGTCCTAGTGGAAAATCAATTAATGTTTATATTGGGTACTTGTTTAAGGTCTCCCCAAAGGGGATCAGAAATATCTTTGATATACTTTGTAGATCAAGTTTAGAATAGATATTTATCTCTCCCCACAAAAGAAATTCTTAATAGCCTTAATAAAAATGCATTGAGAAAGAATTAGAATATGAACTAATAACCCAAATTCCTATTATGCTCTTAGGAGGTTGATCCTTAAGATATCAAATCATGAGGCATTTTCTGAGATTGATAAACGTCCACTTACTCTTCCTCTTGGCTCTACACTCTCTGAGAAACTTCTTTGATTTGGAAACTGAGTTTTAACTATGATATTCCTGAATGTTTTCAATTTGGAATTTATTTTTGGAAGTAACTAGTATATTTTCCAGTTTCTACTTTGCTTTCTGGTTCCAGTAGCTCTGGGAAATTTTTCTTCTATGATTTCATGAAATATACTATCAAGGAATTTTGTTTGGTTACAATTTATTTTTCTATTCCAAGATCTACTCTAACTTACGTTAGAAGTTGCCAGGGCTTGTATGATCCTGAATGTCATCCCTTGGTATTTAAAATGCTTCTATCTGAAACTCTGAAATATATTTTTCTTTGATGTGAGAGTTCTGGATTTTGACTAGGATTTTCCTTTTAGAGTTTCTTTCAGGAGATAATTATTGGGTTCTTGCTATCCTCATTTTGCCTTGTGGATGAAATCAGTCTAGGTAGTATTGATTTATGGCTTCTTGAATTAAAGTGGCAGGGGATTTAGTTTTGTTTTGTTTTTTAAATTATATTTTTTCAGGAATTCAATTATTTAGGTTTCAATGCTTTTTAAATTATCCTTCCTAAATCCCATCCATGTCAGTTGTTTTTGATAGACCAATATATGTTCTTCTAAATTTTCAGTATTTTGATTTTGTTTTTCATATTTCTTATCTCATGGAGTGATTAAACTCTCTTTGCTTCATGTTATTTTCATCTATGATGGGTCATTTTTTCATTTTCATATATATTTTATATATATATATGTGTATATATATATATATATAGGTATATATATTTTGCAGAGCCTTTATTGAACCTATTATGGAGTTTTACTTCTTGGATATCTCTTAAGCTATACTTTGTCTTCATTGTATTTACAGTATTTGTCTATTTTCTTGTATTTTTCATCGAAATTTGGGCTTTGTGACAGAGAGATGCTCTGCTCTCTCATTGTGCCCTTGGATGGAGTCACATGAGCCTTTGTTGTCCAGTCCCTAACTATGGATACTGTGGTCTTTTTGCGGTTGTAGTTAGGGTATCGGGAGCTAGGCCCCATCTTCTTAAATAATCTCTTGGTTTCTCCCACCATTTCTTGATGGCCCAATGAGAATGTTGGTTAAATTTCTATTTTTCTCTGTTTCTCTTTCCAAACTCCCTAACTGGGAGTTAACTCTACCCCTTGCTGAGGCATTGACAAGCCCCAATAAGATATTGAAGATTGTTATTGTTTCAGACATCTTATAAACTCACTTATATCCAGCTATTAAACTGGCTCTGTCTCCTGAAATTTCTCCGAATGATCTGAGCTATTCCTTGCCCATGTCCTTGTACAGTGACATATGGACACTGGCTCATATCCTCAGGCATCTAGTTCTATTTATTGAAGGTTGTGCAACCTGAGGGTTCTCTTGGTGACTCCCTACTCACAACTCCCACAAGTTTCCAAGCTTGTTTACTGAATCTTGTTCTGGCTTCTTTCTTCACCACCTTATATCCATCACTACCTCAACACAAACATCTCCCTAAATTCAGGGTGATTTAAGACCATCTTCCTGTAAAGTCCTGGAAAGCATGGAAGGTTTAGAAATGTTTTACCCTGATTTTCTTGATCATTGCTCCATGTATCTATCAAGCCACTCTTCTTCTGTCAGGCGTGATAAACTTAGGAAAATTTGTCAAAAGTATGGCACCATTTCATTTAATAGTGATTTGTACAGTTGGCAACAGGTTCTTCAGTTGTGAGTGAGGGAGAACAGCAAGGTAAGAAAATCAGTCTTGGGCTAGAACTTACTAGCTAACAAGATTTGATGAGGCAAATGGAAGAGGAAAATCAGTATTTCAGGTTAGAATAACTTCCATGCTATAAGAAGAAAGGCAGAGAAATAGCTTGGGATTGTGGATATGCCCTCCATATGGTGTCAGGAAGTCCTGGGTTCAAGTCCTGCCTCGGACTCTTATTAGCTATGTTATCATGGGCAAATAAGTTAATTTTGGGGGGCTTGGGTTTTATTTTCTGTGAAATGGGTATTGTATACTTCACAGAATTATTGCTAGGTTTAGATGAGACCATGTGGGTTAAGCACTTTGCAAAGCAGTATACTTCATAAGTGGGAGCTATTGTTACTGCATATATATGTATGTGTATATATATATATATATATATATATATATATATATATATATATCTGTGTGTATGTATGTATGTATATATATATATATATATACACATACACACAAAGACACGAACAGACACAGACATATCTATATGTGTTAAACTCTACTTGGCAAGGAATTTATACCTCAAGGTGTCTATTCTAACTAGAACTCTAAAAAGGAAAATATGTATGTATGTAAGCATGTACCTACATACATATACATACAGACATACATGCGTATGTATACTTCTGTTTGTACACATGTACTTATATATATGCACACACACATATACACGTACATTTAAACAGCTTTCAAATTCAAGAGATAGAAAATTAACCTTCAGAGGCAAGAACATTGTGTTTCATAATGTGACAATGAATTATTAGGTGGTTAAAGTCATTGGCACTCGTTACAGAGACTTGGGAATAATTCATCTGCAGCCAGCACAAATTTGCTTGTCATCTCTTTGGCTGCTGTGCACCAGCATTGTCAACTTTGCCTCACTTCTCTGACCCTTGGCTTCCAAGGAGGGCGTCCAACATCATCCACCCTAAATTCTGATCGCCATCATTATCTTCTCTTTGCCAGACTTTGCACTTAATGATCATTGCTGAAATAAAACATGGCAGCTTTCTCCTTTGAAAGGAAATGGCCTACAAGAACATTTCAAATTAGGAAGAGTTAGTCATGCATCACTAATTAAATGGCGAAAAAAGTTTAATATGGATGAATCCCCCAAGAAAGCTAGAATTTGTTCCCATTAAATGCCATGGAATAGTAATAGCTGAGTTAAATCACAAAGCCAGAGTTTATTTAGGAAAATTTCCATGCTCTGTAGACATAAATCAGCTACATGTAGGTGATTAAAATACAATTTGCTTTGATGTTATCAGTTAATTCAATGCCTTGCAGGAAAAGAGTATTAGTTGAATGAAGCTTTGCTCATTTAAAAGATAAAGAAGTTTTATCGACATCCCTTATTTCTTATATTGCAGTAATTTCCAGATCTATTCCCTTATAGAACTTTCTCTATAACCAAGAAAATAGAGTAAAGAAAATGTGTCTGGCTGACAAGGTGCCCATAGTCACAGAATTACAAAATCCAGGGTCTTGAGAACTAGAAGAACATCAGCAGCCATGCAGATCAATCCATATCCAAAGGGAACCTCAAGTCTACCACACTTAAGGAGGGACCTCTGTTGGAAGATGCATAGGCAGGCTATTATCATTGGAAACAGCAAATTCTACTTTGTGGGACAGCATTCATTTTTATAAGGATTTTTTTCCACTCTTTTACCCTAATGTGAATGCTAAATTTGTCTTTTTCACCTTCCATCTACTGTTCCTGTGTCTAGGGTGAACCAGAACTTATTTCATCTTCCTTATGTTGGTCCTTCAAAATTAATCAATTCTACATTCCTTAATATATGCATGTATGTATACGTGTGTATATATAGATATATGTGTATATAGATATATGCATACCTTTATATATCACATAATCTTTATATATCACATAATAAATCTTTATATATCTTTATATATCACATAATAAAAATCATAGAGCTTATGAGAAAATGGGTTAGAAGCACAATACTTGAAAACATAATAACATAAGAGAATGATAAGAATGTTATAAAGCACATTTTTATGTAGTGATAAGATTCTCAGCATTGCCCTTAGGTGCCCCAGAAAAGCAATGACTCAGAAAGAATGGAATGGGTATGTGAGGTTAAGACCATGGCTGAAGGTAAAGTGAATGAGGATGAAATATGCAGGTAGAGGCCGGATTGAAAAGTGGTGGAATTTTTTGTGATCTCAATGTTTCTCCCAGAAAAACTCTATATAAGCAAATGTGAAATTTGAGGTGTGCTCACATCATTCCCTCACATGTCAGTTGTATTGGAACAAATGACTGTTTTCTTTTTTTTTAGAAATTAGTTCATTCTTTATAACCTTTTTTAAAAATTTTGAATTCTACTTCTCTTCTTCCCTCCTGCCTTCCACCCACTGAAAAGAAAAGTCATGTGATAACCCTTTTATCTGTCAAGTTCTGCAAAACACATTTCCAAATTAGCTATGTTAGGGGAAAAAAACAAGAATAGTGAAGAAAATGGATAAAAATGCTTCAAAATGTATTCCAAGTTGATCAGTGCTCTCCACCAGAAATGGATGGCATTTTTTCATCATGAGTACTTTGGAACTACCTTGGATCATATTGATCAGAGTAGCTGTCTTTCATAGTTGATGATCATTTCATTACTGATGTCACAGATTGCAAAGTTCTCCTAGTTCTGCTCACTTTACTTTGTTTTCATTTATATGTCTACCAGATTTTTTCTGAAACCATACTGCTCATCATTTCTTATAGTACAACACTGTACCATCATAATCCTATTGTTCAGTCATTTCCCAACTCATGGACTTTCCCTCAATTTTCAATCCTTTGTCACCACAAAATGAAGTTCTATAAACATTTTTGCACACATAGGTCTTTTCCCTTTTTCTTTGATCTCTTTAGGACATAAATCTAGTAGAGATATTCCTGGGTCAAGGGATATGCATTTTATAGCTTCATATCACTTTGGGTATAGTTTCAAACTGTTTTCCAAAATGGTTGGACCGGTTCACAACTCCACTAACAGTGTATGAGTATACCTATATCTCCATATCCCCTCTAGCTTCTGATGCCTTTTGACATTTCTATAATGTTATTCATCTTATACAAATGAGGGGGTAGTTCAGAGGTTTTTTATTTGAATTTATTAGTGATTTAGACCATTTTTCATAAAAATATTTGATAATTTTGATTTTTTTCTGAAAATTGCCTGTTCATATCATTTGGTCATTTATCAATTGGTGAATAGCTCTTATGTTATATATATATAGTTGAGAAATGAGGACATTATCAGAGAAACTTGCAGTAAATATTTTTCTCAGTTTCCTGCTTACCTTCTAATTTTGGCTGTTTGTTTTGTTTATGAAGAAAACCTCTTAATTTCATGAATCAAGATTAACCATTTTACCTCTCATAATCTTCTCTTTCTCTTGTTTGGTCTTCCCTTATCCATAGATCTGACTACTTTTTTTTCTATGCTCCTATTTTTGTTGGTAATTTGTTTATATTGACCTAAGTCTTATACCCCTTAAACCTTATTTTGTTTTATGGCATAAGAGTCTGGTTTATGTATGACTAGTTTGTGTCAGACTGCTTTCTAAGTTTTTAGAAGTTTTGTTTAACAAGGAGTTTTTGCACTGAACATTTGGAATTTAAGGACATTTTCAATACCTTTTAAGAAAAAAGATTCTTCTTTTGTTCATTCTGCACCTCTTCTGCTATTATGTCCTCTATACTTGGATTCTAATGAAATTCTAAATGTAGGGTCTGGATCGTTCTTAAAGTTTTTCCTGGAAAAAAAATATTTTTACCTCCCTGACTAGGTTGTCAAGAGACTGGACAGTACAATTTTCATCTCTTCTCTTTCCTAGAGAAATACAGCTTTACAGAGATAAAAGAAATCAATAAATCAGTTCAACAAGCAATTATTAAGCAAAGTTTGGGGGATACAAAGAAAGTTTTTAAAAAGTCCCTACTCTCAAGGATAAAATATTAGAAAAAAAAATAACACTAAGAAAAAGGAAAATCAACCAAGAATCCCATATTAGATAATACCTGTGTCAAGGAAGCAAAGGAATCTATGAAAAAGAAATACCAAGAGAATACATTCCTACCCTTCAAGATAGTCATTCAAAGCAGAAAAATAGATAGCACCAAGACTACATAAATAACTAGAAGAAATGACAGAAGAGAGAAAAAGTAAAATAAAAATTCTCAAGAAAAAAATTAAAGAAGTATAAATACCTTTAAAAAGATGTGTTAAAACTGACTCAAGTAACAGGCCTTTGAAAACTATAAAAGACAAAAAAAATGATGACTCCATGAGACAGCAAAACAAAAAGTGAAAAGTGAAAAAAAAAATGGAAACTATAGGATATAAAATCACCTTACTTGGAAAATTGGACAATGAGAGATTTAAGAATCAATTGACTTTTTGAATACAATGATTTTTTAAAATCTTTTTAAAAGATCAGGACACTATATTTCAAGGAGTGAAAACTGTTCAAATTTCTTAGGATCCGAGGGCAAATTGAAGATTCACAGATTTTTCAATTAGTTCCTAAAAGAACCCCAAAAAGAAATGTCCCAGGAACGTCATAGCCAAAATCCAGAGCTTCCACATGAAAGGAAAAAATACTATAGTGGAAGAAGGGAAGGAGTATGCATTTGCATAAGTACAATATACCAAGAACTATGATAAGCACTTTACAAAGATTGTGTCATTTTATCTTCAGAATAATCCTTCAAGGTAGTCATTGTCATCATCCCCATTTTACATTTGAAGAAACTGAGTTAGGCACAAGTTATATGACTTGTCCAGAGTCACAAAGCTAAGTAAGTATCTGAAACTATATTTGAATGTAGATTTTCCTGACTCCAGATGTAGTAGTCTATTCATCGTGCCCTTTAATTACTTCACGTATACAAAAAAGAAGTAGTTCCAATATAAGGGTTTCATAGGACCACACGGGGCCTAGAAGTTTTACCTATAAATAGGAGTAGATCTTGAAATAGAGTTTTTCAAAAGAAGAAAGAGAAAGGCTTACAGCCAAGAGTAACTTACTTTTATAAGTCTATAGGGCAGAAATAGACTTTTCATGAAACAGAATACCTTTAACCATTTCTAATGGAAAGACCAGAGATAAGTAGGAACTTTGTAATATAGACAATAAACCAGAGAAATCTAAAATGGTTGCTTTATTTGAGCAGTTGGAAGAACTATGTATTGTAGAGCTAATATCCTAAAAAGAAGGACAAGAAATTATTGTCTTCTCAGAAGCTTAATGTAATTACCAAGAGAGATTAATTTACTTATTTTTTCATTATTAATTTATTTGTTTTCAGTTTTCTACAATCACTTGTATAAGTCTTAGATTTTCTCCCCCTCCCTCCCCACTCCCTCTCCAAGATGTCATATAATTTTATATGGATTCTACACATACATTCTTATTAAACACATTTTCACATTAGTCATGTTGCATAGAAGAATTAAAATGAATGGAAGAAACCAGGAGAAAAACCCAAACAAAAAAAAATATAACACAAGAGAAAATATTCTGTTTCATGCTGTGTTCCAGTTCCAATTCTCTGGATGTGGATGGCATTTTGCCTCAAGAGTCCTTTGGGAATGTTTTAGGTCCTTGCATTGCTGTGATGGGCTAAGTCTACCAGAAAAATTCTTCACACACTGTGGTCCTTACTGTGTACAGTGATTTCCTGGTTCTGCTCCTTTCACTGCATCAGTTCATATAAGTCCTTCGAGGCCTTTCTGAAGTCTTTCTGTTCATCATTTCTTATAGCACTAGAGTGTTCCATTAATTCATATACCACAACTTAATCAGCCATTCGTCAATTGATGGGCATCCCCTCAACTTCCAGTTCTTGGCCACCACAAAGAGAGGTGCTATAAATATTTTGGTACATGTGGGACCCTTTCCCATTTTTATGATTTCTTTGGGATAAAGTCCTAGAAGTTATATTGCTGGTTCAAAGGGTATGCACATTTTTGTAGCTCTTTTGGCATAGTTCCAAATCAAAAAGATAGGTTCTGGGGTAGGGGAGAGAGGAGTTTTTTTGTTAAATGTTAAAGAGCACAAACTGTTGTTTGTTAAAGTTGTTAAAGAGTAGAAACAAAAGGGAAGTTAAAAAAGTATATTAGCATAGCATGAAGGGGACAAAAGCGTATAGAACTCACTGTTACTAAGAAATGAGAAAAATGAAAATATACATACACAGAGAAAAGGGTAGGGGGAATAGACTTTAGATTAGCCTCACTCATCCGGAAAAAGAGAGTTGAAGATAGACTTCCGCACATGTACATGCACCTTGCACATAGACAGTTTGGTACAGAAATACATGAAACTCAAATGGGTAAAAAAGGCAGTAAAAATAGGACGAGTGAGGGAATTACCAGGGGGAGATTAATACCGGGGAAGGAATAACTATAAACCAAAACAAGGAAGATCAAATTAAAAAAAAAAAACTTCCTGATCCTTGATGGGGAAAAAGAAAGCAGGAGAAGGAGCGGGAGGGGAGTATCTAAGAGGAGGTCTTAGATTACCTTCTAGACAATGATTTAAAATATTGTATATAAATATAGTAGAATATTATTTTGCATAATAAATGCTGAAAGAGATGATTTCACAGAGTCCTAGGTATATGAATGGCACATAGTGAAGTCAGCATGAACTGGGGAACAATTTGTACAAAGGTAATGATATTGTAAAACAAACAAACACAAAAGACTTAAGGAAATACAGCATGGCTATGTTCGTTGATGTCCCCATGTCTCTATGATGAAATATATCACTCATCTCCTAACAGAAAGGTGATGGACACACAGAGAAGAAGGATATATTTTTGGTCATTAAAAACTTGGTGGATTTGTTTAAATTGACTATGATTATTTGTTACAAGGGTGTTTAAAAAGTCATTTTTCACCTTGGTAAATTGGGAGAAGGGGGAGTTAGCAATAGTGATGAAAAAAGTCATTGAAAAGTTTTTAATGCTAAGATAACAGAAGGAAATTTGAAAGGAGCCACAGACAAGCAAAATAGATTTGAAAGTATTATGTAGAATTATTGTATACCTTTTTAATGAAACTTCACAGTTCATAAGCTTTTTGGAGTATGTTCTACTAAGCATATGAAAATGCATTTTTGTTTAAATTGAGAAAAAAAATTAAAAATAACTTTATAATGACCAATCTTGATATTAGAGAAGAAATGAAAAATATACCTCTTTCTCTTCAGAAATATACAATAAATGAATGGAATATTGAATACACTTTCACACAATTGTTGAACTTCCCTCTTTTCTTTGTTTAAGAGACACTTCACTGAAAAGAGGATGAGGGAGGGACATATTTGTCAATCAATGTGACACTATAAATGTATCAATAAAATATCATTTTAAAAAAATAAGAGAATGAGATTATTGGTACTTGGAAAGAAGAATTTCAGAATGAAAATTTCCTTTAATTTTAGCAATTTAGAAGAATCATCTTGGGATTTATGTGTGTTTTGGCTTTTTTTTTTTTTTGCTTTTAGTGTCCTCCCATTTCCATTATGGTGGCCATCGATAGTTTATTCTATTAATTCTGCTTCCATTGTTCTACATCAGTTCCATGGACATTTCCCCATATTTCTCTGAGTTCTTCATATTCACTCCTCCTTATGACATAATAATATTCCATTGCGTTCATATATAGCCAGTTCTCACTTAAATGGACCATTTTGCTGGAGACCACCCCTTCCTCATCGCTGTGGTCCCCTGCAGTGAGACCATTACTGCCATTTTCTGCCTTTCCCCAATCACCAGGCACAGAGTTTCTGGCCTCTTTGCTCCCACAAATCATGTTACATAATCTCCATCTTAATGGCCAGTCCACGGCTCAGATTCTTCCAAACACACACACTGCTTTATGTCACATACCCTGGGGGACTCAATAAATACTTCTTGACTGACTGATTTTTAGTACTCATTAACCTTAGCATGACACTCATCAACTCTGCAGCCTATGAGTTTCCTGATAATAGGTTATATGTGCTTATCTGTATGAAGGAAAAGAATTCATCAAGTGTTCTCTTTGATGGGGACTTCTCCATCCTATCACCAGTCCCTTTCCTTCATTTCTAATCTTTAGAAACAGTCACACTTTCATTTCCCTTCCATGATGCTAGAGCACAGATCTTAACCTTTTTTGGTTAATGGATCTCTTTGGCAGACTGTTGGAACCTACAGGTCCTCATTTCACAATAGTGTTTTTAAATGCATGAAATTTAAAAAAAGCAAATAAGTTTCCAAAAGAAGTCCATTACAGGGAAAATAAAGATGTGATTTGTTTTACCCCAACCAAATCCATGTATCCCTTGAAACTGAATAATGAATCACCAAGAATTGAAATGTAGAGGTATTAAAAACAAGAAATGAAACAAAGATATTGGGAAAAACTTCTGAGTCTGAATCTATTATTGCTGAGACATTTTTCATAATATCCTTTTAAAACCAAAACCCTAGGCATATTTCTTTTTCTTCAATGTGACTATGTTTTTACATTCTGCTGAGATATTTTGCATTATCAAGGGTCTGCAAAGCTGATTATGGGGGGCGGGGTGGAGTGAATTTGGTCAACATTTTTAATCCTTTTAAATAGATTATTTGTCTTATGTTGATGAACATATAACAACCAAGGTGTGATATTTGTTTACCTTATTGTTTTCTTTAAAAATTATGTCCTGTACTTCATCCTTATTAGATTGATGTCCATTGCAGCCCAAGAGAGCAAAGAGCAAGAAATACCTCTCTTACTGTATCACCACAACAGACCCGGAAGGTGCCCTTATCTGGGATTCTTAAGAAGAAAACCTGGTTACTACTGCCACATTGGAGTATATTGAGGTTATGCAAATGGATAAAATAATTTGATATAAAAGGTCATATGATAAACAAATTAGAGAAACAAAGGAAAAAACTTCCTTTTGGAACTATGGAAAGGGGAAGAATTTTGATTAAGCATGGCACATGAAGGATCAGTTTCTCAGTCATTTTTCAGTCTTGTCTGACTCTTTCTGATCCCATTTGGGATTTTCTCAGCAAACACCCTCCTGTACTCAGTACTCAAAGTATCTTCATATACTTAGTGATCCAGTAACATTGGCCTCCTTCCTTTCCTTACATGTAAGGCTCTATCTCCTGCCTGTGCCTCTTTGTTGCTTTTTCCCATTTTCCAATTCTGGATTATTCTTCTTCCTCTTGGCTCTTGTGTTTTCTTTCATAATTCAGTTCAAATCCCACCTTCTTCAGGGTTTCTTTCCTGGTCTTTTTCCTTTGACCACACCCCTAGGACCTTCTTTCTAAAATTCCCTTCCATTCATACCTTATATTTCTTCTATGTACAATTATTTGCATGTGATCTCCATTCATCATAATGCCATTTTCTTAACAGCCAGAGTCTATTATTTTAGAGATCCATTTGTATGCCCATAACGATCCAAACATTAAAGTATCTCTAGCACTTAGCACAATGCCTGGTCCTGAAGGTACTTAATGAAGTCTCATGAAATGACTGACAAGTCAGATAAGAATCCAAGCAATTTTAAAGAACTTGTTCATCAAAAAGTAGAAAACAGCCAGGAAATCTTCCATAAAGATAAAGCTAATCCATTAGTTGATGGTAATACATTCAAGAGAAAATGATGACTCTTCCTAATGTGTTACTCTATAGTCCTTTATTTTCCCTTTTAGATAAGGGGAAGAATACTTTAAGGTGATCTTTTTATAATCAGTTGCATCACACCAAAATGTTTCCATTTTCAGTTTCAAAAATGTTACCAACCTCAAGTCAAATTAATAGAGCCTTAGCTATTATATCTTTGCTGCAATAAGATTTCTTTCTACACATTTCCAGAGAGATCAGAGGCAAGATCTATAGACAGAATGGAAGGCTATTCCCTTAATTTAATGACCAGTTGCACTGTGGAAGATGACAGGGAGTCCAGAGAAATTATAGATGGAAGGTGAAGAATGAGATAGACATTTGGGAAATAGAAAACATGGGAAGTTATTTTTCTTAACTATATACATTTGTTTGGAGTATTTTCTTTTTCTGTTTTAAAAAGTTTGTTGCAGGGTGAGAAAATAAAATTGAAAAAAAAAAGATGAGCCAGCTAGGTAGCTGTGAGCCTAGAGTTAGGAAGTCTTGAGTTCAAATCCAGTATCAGATACTTTCTAGCGGTGTGACCCTGGGCAAGTCATTTCACCCTTTTTTGCCTCAGGTGCCTCATCGGTAAAATAAACTGGAGAAGTGAATGGCAAATCACTCCAGTATCTTTGCCAAGAAAATTCCAGTTGGGGGCACAAAGAGCTGGATAAGACTAAACAACAAAAATGTATAAAAAAAATAGCCTGTGTATGGAGTTCGTGACTACACTCACTAGAGGTCTGCCAACAAAGGCCCAATTATTGAGGGTGTCCCAGAATGGGTTCCTGTAGGGGATAAAGAAATGGGGCTTCCAGAGTCCTGTCCAATGAAATGAGAATCTATAATTTTGTAATCAAAGATTTTCTTCCTCCTGACCCATTTTTGTGCCTCTAGAGGTGATAAGGAAGGCGTATGAAATGGCACACCATTTCATCACTGAGTCAATATTTATTGAGCCAGCTGTGAGTGAGGCCTTGAGCTAATTTGTTCACTTTCAACCTCAGCAAGCCTTCATTAAGCAGTTGCTGGATAAAAGTGGGGTGTGAGGCCACAGGAGAGATGCATGAATCCTTCATGATCGCTCAATGCCACTCCTAACAATTTCATTTATGTCTTCCCATACATCTTCCAATGCGGAATATGCCCAACATTCCAGAAGCCATCAGTACAACCATTCAATCCAACGATCATTTATTTAATAGCTTACTAAATCTCAGGTCCCAGAAGGTGCAAAGGCTTCCAGAGCCAAAGGAACACTGTCCTCGACCTCTACCAGTTTTTTATTCTGTCAGCACATAAAATAAACAGGGTAAAACCTAGTTAATTAATTAATTAATTAAGCACTGTTACTATTTTCCTGGAGCAAATGGACTATTCTTCTAAGTTACTGTATAACTTTGGATGAGTCTCTCCACCTTTCAGCATTTTAACTACATGATCCCTAAGATGCTTACAAATAACTATTATAAAATATTAGAGTAAATTAAACATATATGTATGCATGCACACACATATACACAAGTAGTTTTCTTGTATGTGTCTATAAGGGACATGCATGCACATATATGCATTCATATATAAATGTGTAGCATACATGTGAGTATATACTAAAGTCCACATGTAAACACATACCCACATATACAAAGACACATACATAGCTGTGCATAGATACATATAGGTATATATGTGTATATGTGAAAGTGTATTGTATTTGGTGTGTATGTATATGTATACATATATGTATAATATACAAAAACATGCTTCTATATGCATGCATATATATAAAAATAATATAAGCACATATAAAGCAAAGTCTTTAAAATTTATTTATTTTTAGTTTTCAACATTTGCTTCAATAAGTTTTAAATTTTCTCTGCTTCTCTCCCCTTAACCTCCTCAAGACAGCCTGCAATCTGATATAGGTTCTACATATACATTCTTATTAGACATATTTTCAAATTAGTCATGTTGTATAGAAAAAGTAGAATGAATAGGAGGAACCATGAGAAAGAAAACAAAACAGAACAAAATTATCGATCTAATAGGATGCTTCGATCTGCACTCATACTCCGTATTTCTTTCTCTGCAGGTGGATGAAATTTTCCATCATGGGTCTTGTGGAGCTGATAAATCAAAGTTTTACCTGAAGGACTGAGAATGAAATGTGTATTATTGCCTACACAGAGATGGGGAACCTGTGACCTTGAGGCCACATGTGGCCCTCTAGGTCCTCAAGTACCACTCTTCAGTCAAAGGAATTTAATGCCAGACTTGGAGTCATAAAGACCTGAGTTCAAATCCAACCTTGAAAACTTACTAGCTCTGTGCACCTTAAACTCTATCTCCCTCAGATTCCTCATCTATAAGATGGGAATAAAAACAGTACCCATTTTTGAAGATTATTGTGAGAATTCAAATGGCTAAAAAATTTAGGGTACTTATAGTGCCTGGCACATAATAAGCACTCTATCTATCTATCTTTCCATCTCTCTTTCTGTCTCTCTATCTAATCTATTACTAGAAGGCAGCTAGATGGCTCAGTGGATAGAGAACTGGGCCTGGGGTCAGGAAGACCTGAGTTCAATTCCAGCCTCAGACACATACTAATTGTGTGACCCTGGTCAAGTCATTGAACCTGTTTGCCTTAATCCACTGGAGAAGGAAATGTCACCACTCCAGTATTTTTGCCAAGAAAACTTCATGGCCAGCACTAATATATTATGATCCATTGGGTCTTGAAGAATTGGAAATTATTGAACAACAACATTACTACTACTACAACAACGACGATGACAACTATTAATATTGAGTACCTGTTACCACTTGAATGTTTCAAATACCTGGGGATATTTTAAATTCCATTTTTAAGATAATGCAACTAAAAAAGTTGGAGATAAATGCTGTTTAGATAAAGTGTCGAACATCTGGATGGGTATTATAAAAGTTCATTCTATTTGGAAACAGCCAGACAGTTGACAACAGAATGCACTCCAATATCTATTGGCAATAAAACTTTGAATAAAGAAAACACCCAAAAAGAAAGACGAATGCTATAATTTATGCTGACCAACATTTTTAAGTCGAAAAGGAAAATTCACAAAACTTTAACAAAAAAAGTAAAATGTGATAAATAATATCAAAAGGAATTTTGTGCACATAAACTTAGGCAATATAAAAAGGGTTCTTGCATGTATGCCTACATATATAGTACAGAGTACTTTTCATATATGCACATAACATACACATATACATATATAGATATTTAGCACTCTCTTTTTCTCTCTCTCATCTTTATTTTGTGACTTCATTCTACTATCCAATGCTTAGACAATCCTAAGAGTATTGGCCCCCAAGAGTATTTATTGTTCCCCTGTGCAAGTGGGCTCAGTAAGTGTTAAAGGTACCATAACATATCTCAAAGTCCTTCCCTCTTCTAACAAGCCAGAGAACTTTAGTACCTAGAATTGAAGACAACATACTAGAGGGTACCTGACCAGGATAGAATGTAACATCATGTCTCTAGTATCAGATAATTTTTGCTTTTAGTTGGACCTTTGGTTTCATCACTGTAGGGAATTCCCAGCAAGAAAACCGTCTCTGTCAGTGTTATAGTTAATTCTTCACCAACTCATAGGTTGAATGATTTGTACAAGCAGTGTATGTCACTCACTCAGGCAGAGTGTTAGAGGATTTGAATCCAGGTCATCATGGCTCCACAGTTGCCCCAATATGTAACATAGCATGTTATTATATTGGCCAAAGCTCTAAATACACTAAAATCCTAATTTCTGAGGTCATTGCCAAGACATAGCTCCCCCTTCTTGTACTTTTCATACATTTTTTTTAAAGCCTGGTGATAGGACTTTACCTCTATCTCTTATATATTTTATTGTCTCTAATTTAGTCTATTGTACTAGCCTGCTGAAATCTGAATGAGTCTGGAATCTATCATCTAGCTATCCCTATCAACTTTAAGTCATCTTCAAATTTGATAAATGTCATTTTTTTATCAAAGTAATTAATAGAACTATTAAATGACAAGTCCAATCACTGATCTCTAGGTGTGCTCCATTAGAGATTTCCTTCCCAGTTGACACTGAACAATATATAACTACTCTTTAGGTGACATCATTCAGTTTCTGAATCCATCAACTTTAATATTGCCTAGCCCACATTTCTTCATCATGTTCACAAGAATAACGTGAGAAATTTTCAAACACTTTTCTGAAACACTCGAGGAAAGCTCTGTTTTCAACGCTTTCGTATTAGTCTTTAACAATATCAAAAGAGGAAATCAACTTAGTTTCTCTTGGCTAATTCCTGATTAAGTCATGTTGGCCCTCTGTGATCATCTGCTCACTTTTCCTGATGTTCACTAGCCATTTCTTTTAAAATATATTCTAGAATATTTCCAAGAATTCAAATCAAATTCACTGGTCTGTGGATTTCAGACTCCATCCTCTTTTGCTTTTTTGAAAATTGGAACTAAATTTGGATTCCTCCAGTCCTGTATCCTCTTCTGTCCTTTAAGATCTGTCAAAAACCATTGAAATTGCTTCAGTAAAATTTTTGCGGGGCTCATATGTAATTCATTTGGGTCTGGCAACTTGTACTCACCATGGACAAGTACGTTCTCTCTCAATAGCTACTTACTTATCTGTCACAATGTTTCCAAATTCATACCTTCCTATAGCCTGTGGAATGGAAACACTCATTTTATTTTGATTTGGTCTTTTCCTTTATCTTCTAATACTGTTACTGGACTAAGAGAAAATAAAAGTAACCTAACTATTAAGTAAATAGTTCAACCTTTCCTCTCATCATCTGTTATTTCTCCATTCACCCTGAGAAATAGTCCTGTCTCTTCTTCGAAACTTTTCGACACGTAGCTGATTGGTTCTGGGTTCATGGTCTCAATCTGGTCTGTTGTCTGTAGATTGCCCTCTGTCAGAGGCTGAACTGATTCCACTGGAAAGAGTTGACCATAGAGTGCATGTGGAGGGAGGTGATTCTGCCTCCAGGACACACATCTTTGAAACCTAATTTGCATCTCTGACAACCTATTTTCCTTCTCATCTGAATTGTTCCTCTTGGTGACTTTGAAATGTCATTCTTGAGAGTTTTCCTTTACTCTTTGGCTGATTTCCCCCTGAAGGATTTTATTCCATTATATCCTACTGATTTTTTCTCTAAATTCTTTGAAAGCTAATCTCCAAAACTCTAAGATGCATTGCAAACTATAGTCATATTCCCTTTCTATGTCTATTACAAATTGTATGATGAGGTGGTCATTTCCCCACACACACACTCATTTTTTAAATAAGAAAATATATTCAAAGTGCCAAATAATTCACAAATGAATTTCTGGAATGAAATACATTTTAAGTGGGAAGCTGTCTATAAGTCAATATGTAGAAAGTCTGCAGAGAGGAATGGCACACAAGTGGTTTATTTTGTTGAACTTGTACTCAGAAAGACCTCTGTTCAAATCCTGACTTTGACACTTAGTGGATATGTGGCTAAGGACAATTCTCTTAATCTCTCTCAATCTCTTTCCTTATCTCTAAAACAGACAAAAATATTATAACACCTTTTTCACAGCCTTTTAACAACACCAGTAATAACTAACATCTCTGTAGCACTACCGACACTGTCTGCTTGTTAAGCATAAAATGAGATAAGTAAAACTATATTCCATTCATAAAGCACTCTATAAATGTTAGCTATTATTTATATAATTACCCAAATCATAGAAAAATGGATCTGTAAATTCAAAGGGAGAAGAGCTCTGATTCATTTTATAGTCATACTCTCAAATGCCTTTCCTTATATAAATATAGGCAGCTACATGGTGCAGTGTGGATAGAGTGCTGGGCCTGGAATCAGAAAGTCATGGATTTAAATTCAACCACAGACATTTACTAGCTGTGTGACCCTGTGCAAGTCACTTCACTCTGTTTGCCTCAGTTTCCTCATCTGCAAAATGAGCTGGAAAAGGAAATTATAAACCATGCCAGTATCTTTACCAAGAAAACTCCAAAAAGAGATCATGGAGAGTTGGACATGACACATAACAACATACAAATACAAATTCTGTTGACTCTGTATTGATTAACTCATCAATCTTCTGATGGAATTATAGGATTTCTGGGCCACTGTGTCCTAAAGAATAATACTACCTGGTACAAAAGTTCTTTCAGTGAGTTCTTTTCTGAGAAAAACAAGCATATGAACAACATTTACAAAATGTAGTAAGACATGATGTAACTCAATACAATAAAATATAATGCAATTCAATGTAACATAATGTTAATAAGACAACATAACAAAGCATAGCATATATTTGAAATGCTTGTACACCTTAAAGTACTCTATAAATGTTAGCTATTAGCAATCACTATTATTAAAATTTCACAATGTTTACAAATCCATAATTTCCTATAGTCTGTTTCTGAGGACAATAGAGTGAAAGAAGAAACAAAAATCTTAGAATATACCAATATCATAGAAATCTATTTTTTTATTTTTTGAACTAAATAAGTAAAAAAAAATATTTTGAATGAGATACTATTTGTAAAACATCTTAGCATGGTGCCTGGCACACGTTGCTCAGTCATTCAGTTATGTCCAATTCTTTGTGACCCCATGGATCACAGCACACCAGGCCCTTCTTACCTCCACTATATCTTGAAATCTCAGTTCATGTTCATTGTTTCCACAATACTAACTGTCCATCTCATCTTCTACTGTCTCCTTTTCCTCTTGCCTTCATAGTATACAAGCAGTAGTGCTATATTATTGTAGTAGTATTATCATAGTGCTTATCAAGTGCTTGTCCCCCTTCTAAAAATATATTTTAATATAATTCATGTTGTGATCACTTTAAGAATTTTGGGGGGACAAGTATGTATTTAGGTTTTGTTTTCAGAGGTGTGGGTTTGTCCTTGCTGAAGATCATGTCATCAGAGAAATAATGACATGACTTGCACTTGACTTTGTTTTGAGTGAGGGAGGACAGTGCAGGTCACCAACCTCACTTCTCCTCCAGAGCCATCTGAATCCAGTGACCAGATATTCATCAGGATGACTGGAGATGACCCAGGATGAGGGGTTAAGTGACTTGCCCAAGGTCACACAGCTAGTGAGTGTCAAATGTCTGAGGTGAAATTTGAACTCAGGTCCTCCTCACTCCTGCACTGGTGCTCTATCCACTGCACCATCTAGCTGCCCCTTTTTAGAGCGGGGAGTAGAGATGAAGTAGAAGGAAGAAACAGAATGAGATCTAGTTCTTTGGTGATGAGTCTCAGGTAAATTGCCACTAAATGCCCTGCATGAAGGCCCTTAGTGGCAGTATTCAATATCAATTCTTACATAAATTCCTCCATTTTTTAATGCCAGAGGCTGTGTGTGCCAGAGCACTAAGTAATGAACAACAAATCATATGTGCCTCAGCACACTAAACAACCATTTTGGTGCACACACGGAGGACACACTTTTCAAACTTCACCTGAGCTACACATATCATACATCTTGACTCTGGGAAGGGGCATAATTACTGACTAAAACAGATGGAAAGTCTCTTAATAGGGTTCAGCCCAATCATTTGACTAAAAGAAGTGTCTGCTATAGGAAATTGGGGATGGTGGTTGCACATTATAATAAGTGTCTCTGACAAAGGTCTCCTTTTTAAAATATGTGAAGAACTGAGTCAAATTTATAAAAATAGGAGCTATTCCTCTATTAGTAAATAGTTAAGTGATGTGGACAAGTGGTTTTCAAAGAAAGAAATCAAAGCTGTCCATAGTCAACAAAAAATGTTCAAAATTACTAAAAAATAGAGAAATACAAATCAAAACAACTTTGATATCCTACCATCTTATTCACCAGATTGACCAAAATGATAGAAAAGAAAAAAATGACAAATGTGGAAGGAGATGTTGAAAAATAGGTAGACTAATATGCTATTGGTGAAGTTGTGAACTGGTCCAAGGAAACCAAAAAAAAAAAAGATTTGCCACTCTTTTCATGGTGGCAAATGGTTGAGAAGTGGGGAAATTCCCATCAATTGTGGAATGAATGAACAAGTCATGGTAGATAAATGTGACAGAATACTTTTGTGTTGCAAGAAATGATGAAGGCGAGAAAAAAATGATGAAGGGGGTGGTTTTGGGAGGAAAACACCTTGAGGAGACTTATATGAACAAAATAACATGAGCAGAACCAGGAAAACAACATATAGAATAACTGAAATATTGTAGAAATAATCAAATGGGAAATGCTTAATGACTCTGATCAACACGGTGATCTATCATAACTCGCAAGGATTCATGATATAAAATGCTTCAGAGAGAATAGTGATGGACCAGGAGAGTATATTGAAACATATTTTTCCCTTTGTTTTCCTTGCTCCTTCACCCAACTATAGTCTCTGCCCAGACTATAGTTACTGCAGAAATGTTTTGTGTGACTTTGTATGTACACTATCGATCATATTTTATTTCTTTGCAATGGTAGGGGAGGGAGTGGTAGGTGCAAGAGAATTTGGAACTGAACATAAAAATACAATTTTTAAAAATATAAAAGTATCTGCTATGTAGAAGTCCCTTTGTGGAAGCAAAGGAGATGCTTGTAGATGGAAAAAGTAATGCTTAGGGATTGTGTTCTGCTCAGGACCATAGTACATAATGTTTCAGTGGCTAGGACAATGGATTTTTAAGCCAAAAGGCCCCAGGTTCAAATCCTGCCTCTGACATATACAGGTTGTGTATGCAAGATGAATGGAGCAGCTAGGTGGTGCAGTGGATAGAGCACCTGTGCAGGTGTCAGGAGGAACTGAGTTCAACTCTCACCTCAGACATTTGATACTCACTAGCTGTGTGACCTTGGGCACTTAACCCCAACTGCCTCATCCTGGGTCATCTCCAGTCATCCTGATGAATATCTGGTCACTGGATTCAGATGGCTGTGGAGGGGAAGTGAGGCTGGTAACTGGCACAGCCCTCCTTCACTCAAAACAAAGTCAAGTGCAAGTCATGTCATTATTTCTCTGATGTCATGGTCTTCTTTGGCAACAAAGGATGAACACATCCAAGATGAATTCTTTTTCTCCATTTTCTCTCTGTCTCTCTACTTGGCGTAGTTAGAAATGTCATGCAACATTTCTCTAAGTTAAGTTTATTGCCTTTGTCATGCCCAATATTTGATGCAAAACTGTTCTCAATATAGCATTAGAGAAAACCAAATATTTTCTTTCTTTCTAATTTTTTTTTGAACTCAGGAGAACAACTTGGCACCTGACAAATGATTTCAGTCACCACTTTGGCCCCAAACTGAGAACATTGCTAAGTTTGTTTCATTCTAATGTGCTTCAAACTTTCCCTATCTGTCTCCAGGCAGGCACATTGCAACTCCAATGGGCTGGCCACATTGTTTGAATGCAAAAGGCACCCTTGTCAAAAAGACTATTTTATGGAGAACTCACATAGGGCAAGCATTCACATGGTGATCAGAAGAAGTGATACAAGAACACTCTCAATGTCTCTCTTTAAGAGCTTTGGAATTCATTGTGTGATCTGGGAGACACTGGCACAGGACCACCTAAATAGTGTGCCCATATCAGAGAAAGTACTCTGCCTCTGAGCAAAACAGATTTGAGACAGCTCAAAGGATGCAGGATGCACAAATTTAGAGAATCCCCTCCAAATGTTCACATGGACTATCTGTGCTCAACCTATGGCAGAGTATTCTGAGCTCGTATTGGTCTGATCAGTCGCAATGAAACTTGAGTCTAGAACAGTGATGTCGATTTGATCCTCTTCAGGAACAAGGAACGATAACCAACCAATTAAAGGAGATAAAAATAGAAGCCCAATTTAAGGCTGAAAGGAAGCTCACAGGTCAATGATTCCAATTCCAACTAATCCTAACTTCTCACATGCAATGGGCATGTTTCTGAAATACATATCCGGATCTTTCAGCAATTTTGTCATTTAGAAGAGATATGTTGAAGGATGCAAAAACTCTCATCTCAGCACTTAATTTAACATTGAAGATCCAAGCTCATCCAAAAGCACTTCTGCATCCTTTCCAGGACATACTGCCTGCACTCCCATCATCTCCTCCTCCTCTCACAGGGACTCAAAATCCTCCCCTGGGCCCCTGCATTCTAAGTAGTGAGCTTTCATTTAATTTACATTTCCATCTTGATGTGAAGCTGCCACATGTATCCTCTAATAGCCCTCCCTTTCCTACTAGAACTCACTAAACGAGTTATCTTCACCTATTACAATATTAATTCCTTGAAGTGAGGGTTTTGCTTACATATATTTGTGCCTGTGCACTGATGCACGCACATGTGCAAACACACATACATGCACACACGCACACACACACACACACACACACACACACACACACACTCAGAACCTCACCCACCCCAGGCACCTTTTCTTAGGTCCAAGGAGGTTAAATAGCAGTCACACAGAATGGAGGTAGCAGAGACCAGGTATGAATCCAAGAACTCTGATTCCAAATCCTTCTTGTAAAACAATCCCTTTGAGCCTTCTCAAGGAGCCTCTGAGCTCACCCCACAGGTGGCTGGCTAAACAAATGTTTCCTTGTAGTAGAGCCAGTCTGATCTTATGTAGTTGGCATTGCATGGAAAGTTGGTAGTCAGTTATTACTGGTTTTTTTTTTGGAAGGGTGATGGTAGTGGTGGTGGTGGTGGTATGTGTGCGTGTTTATGTTTGTGTGTGTGTATGTGTGTGTGAGAGAGAGACAGACAGAGACAGACAGACAGAGACAGAGGCAGCAAGGGACAGAGAGAGAAAGGGAAAGAGAGAGAAGCAGACAGAGACAGAGCAGATGGCTGGAAAATGAAATTGCCCAACTCCATACTTCATGGACCTCTTTCCCTATTATAGAAATTAATGACAAGAAAAGGAAATGTAAAGTGAGGGAGAAGTAATTCCATTCCAGTTTGAAAACAGTTAAAAGGAGACTATTTCTGGCTGGTATGACTTCTCATACAATGTGTTCTCCAGCCCCTGGAGATGATTTAGGTTTCAGCTAAAAATAAGATGTAATTGTTGTTTCCTTTATAAAATATATGCATGTGTCTACATTTGTATGCTTGAAGATTTATGTAGCATAGGTACCAAAAGGATTGTCAACCTTCCTAGACATGAAAATGAGAATTCTCTCTGACCCAGCAACTCTCTAATTTCTTATCCTCTCCCTCTCAGTAACGTGCTTTTTTCTCATGAAATCACTACTTGTTATATTCAATGCCTGTTTTCACACGATAGAAAAAAGCTGCAGTAGCACAACTGGAATATTATCTGCTTTGTACAAATGTGAATCGTTGCATATAAGAAGCAATAATGTATATTCAACTGAAAGTAGAGTCAGAACAACCCAGTTTCTAAGCCTGCTTTTGACACTTACCAGACATGTGACCACCAGCAAGTCCTTTAAGTGCTCTGAGACTCAAACAACTCTTTAAGATGTAAGTTATACACAGGTTTTGATCTGCCAAGGTGGAATGAGTAACCACATGAAGGTACCCACCAATTCTTGGCATATTGGCTGGCACCCAGTGCTTTGAAGATTTGTGATAGTGGTAAGATGAATGTCCCATAGCTGCTGTGGAATAACTTAGTTATAGATAATATCTTAGTTTACTGATTTCAGTTTCCAATCGTTGTTGTGGTCAAGGAAAAGTCTTTTAAAAATAATCATTGTTGGTATTTTGTATCCCTGAACTTATCTGGACTGATCCTTCAATAGCAGGAGATATTTTGTCTGTCAGTAGAAGACAGTTCTAGTTTGTAGGATCCACTAGACATTGAGCTTCATTGAGATAACCTTTAATAACCCAGTATGACCTCTAAGCTATGGTCAGGGACTAGAGAAAGATTTGACCTTATGTGGCATACAAAGCGATCCTACATGTGCAGAATATTTTTTGTTTTGTTAATTAAAGAAGTCTAGGGATGGATGATGGTGATATCTGTGGTTATATAGGATTTAAATAATGGAAAGGAGCTAGATGAGCAAAAAAAAATAAAGAGCAGTTGCCTTAGGCAAGTTTATTTACCCTTCCTCTACCCCCACCACACACACCTTGTTCTTAGGTTCACAGGGACCATAGGACTTTGGATGAGAAATAGAGTAAAAGTGTTGGCTAAGGGAAACACAAGACCCCACAAAATATCTGGAAGGAGGAACTGAAAAATGGTGACTCCACCCACTCAAAGGTGGGGGCCAACTAAGAGGGAGTAACTTGTTTTCCCATTAAACAAGCCATGTCCAGTCCCACACACTGGGGCATTAATGTACTTTTTGTCTCCAAATTCTCCTGTGTTCTTTTGCTTATTATCTTGGCTTTCAGCAATCTGTCTCCCTCCCTACCCAGTGCTTATCCAAAAGCCCTTCACAACCAGTGTTCAAGAGCACTGATTGAAAAGCTTTAGCTGTGTAAATTGTAGTAGGATCAAGTGGCTTCAGGATGTCTGGATTATGACGTTGCCTAGCAACACATCTTCCAACCCCTGCTATACAAGATAAAGCTGTTTTGGTCCTGGAAGAGATGTGAATGATAGGTGTTGCCATCTGAACAAAGAAAGTGTCATTTTAGGCTTGCTCAGGCAAAATCATTGACCCTTCCAGGGAGGTTAATAGCATTATAGGTATATATGCCAGGGTTATTTTGTTCAAAAACTGATGATGTCTTATCCCCTGATCTTTGTGAAACAATTATTAGTAATTCTTTACCATCAAATTTCTCTCTTATTTTTAAATAAGTGAAAAAACAGGTGAAAAAAAACAGTGACTTGAAAGCAGTAACATTCTATTCTGGAACAAAACTGCGCACACACACACACACACAATTTAATCATCATCAGTGAATATAAAAAAGTATTCATGAAGTCTCTCTGTACTGAACCTCTTGCCAATGACTGCAAAAAAAGATTTATAAAAATAATTGAATGGATTTTTTGGCATTATTCTTGTAAAAAGATTTTTGTGTTTCCAGAATCTATTTTTAAATATTTTGCTGATATCAATGGTTTATACATCACCTATGTTAATATAATTGTTTTATACAATATATAACACTGTATAAGTGTATGTGTATATGTGTATGACTATGTATACATGCATAACCTAACCAGCAGATCAAAGAGGTCTAATATTTCATGTAGCATTCATTTTACCTTTGCAAAGAAAGGAGAGAACTTTATGGGGTCAAGCTTGGTCATTATCATCTCACAGGAAGTTTTTTATTGTGTTCTTGTTCTTTTCATTTTATATCATATAGTCCTTGTGTAATTTGTTTTGGTGATTCTCCAGATTTCACTTTGCATCATTTTAAAGAAGCCTTCCCATGCTACTTTATATGCATTGTTTCTTATAGAACAAAACTATTCCAGTACATTTATGTATCACAGCTTATTTAGTAAGTACCCAACTAATGGACTTCCACTTACTTTCCAGTTCTTTGCTACTATAGTATCAAGTTACACACATACATAATATGTATGTGTGTATGTTTGTATGTATAATATAGGTGTATATACTCAAATTATATTCATTGAACACCTTGGGATCCTACTAAGCAGTAGGATATCTGAGAAAAAGGGTACAAATGTTTTGCTCACTTTCTTTGCAAAATTACACATTGTTTTCTATAATGTTTCTACCAACCCATACTTCCACTGATATCATATTTGTTTGATATTTCTTGATCTCTTCAAAACTGAGTATTTCCATTTTTGGTCATCTTTGTCAATTTGTGGGGTATGAAGTAAGACCTCAGAGTTATTTTGATTGGATTTCTCTCAGTAACAATATCTCATACAGTTGTTAATAGTTTGTAAGTCTTGCTTTTGAGAAAGATTTTTGTCAAGTATTTTGACCTCACCAATGGAGGAATGTCTCTTGGTCTCATTTCTATTAGTTGCCAATATCTTGGATGTAAAACACTTAATTTCAGTAGTTTTAATTTTTATTATGTTGTAATGGACCAGCCATGAGCAATGAATGTACCTTCAGTTATTAAAGTTTAATTTTGTATTTTGCCACTACCCTTGTATATGTCTTGAATGTATCTCAGTAGTTTGATAGTCAGACATTTTCTTTATTTTATAGGGTTTTTTTCTTTTTTGAATGGTACTTCTGTTTCCTTTATTTTGCTCTGGATTTTTATTTTTATTATTTATTGCCATTTCTATTATTTTATATCTTCTTACTTTATTGAAGCTACTAATTGTCTCAGTTTCTTTGTTGAGTTGTCCGAATTTTTCAAGGATGCTTTCATCTCATCAGCAAATAGGAATAGTTTAGTCTCCTCTTCTTTAATTCCTTTCTCTCATTGCTTCTGATATATTTTCTAAAGCTATATTAAATAAGAGTGAGAAAGGCATAGCCTTACTTTACTCTTGGACTTGTTAAGAAAGGGTGCAAAATTTCCCAATTCAAATAATTCTGGCTTTTGGTTTTTAGATAAATGCTTATTTGTTATAATGGTTCTTTTCCACAACTAGGTGGCCCAGTAGATACCAGAGTGTTGGGCCTGGAGTCAGGACCTGAGTTAAAATTTGGCCTCAAATACTTAATAGCTGTGAGACGCTGGGCAAGTTGCTTAAACTGTTTGATTCCTTTAATAATAACACCTACCTTTCAGGGTTATGGGAATGAAATGAAATTAATATTTGCAAAGCACTTAGCACAATGCCTTGCACATAGTAGGAACTTAATAAATGTTTGTTTCCTTCCTTATAAATTCAATTATCATATTGTTTTCCAATTTAACTCTTTTTTACCTTTCTAGAATCTCTCTTTTGTGGTTCTTTTGAATATGTTTTATTTTTGCATATTCATTCCTTAATTTTAAAACCCCCTTACCTCGCAGCAATTTCTTTATGAATATTCCCTAAAGAACTGCATTATTTATTTTTCAGAAATGTTGATATATTGCTTATCATTATCACTGTCTTTCACTTGGTCTATCTGTAATACTAATTAATCAGAATGTCTTTATTGTGTACAATTAGGTCAATATATTTTGCTTATGTTATGTGTATTATTTTCAGTTTTTCCCATTGTGCAATGTATGTATTTATAATGTCTCCTTTCTTGCATTATTTTTTAAATTTTAATTGTTTTTATTTATTTTCAGTGTTCTACAATCACTACCATAAACTTAGAATTTTCTTCCCTCCCTATGGTCATACTGTATAGAAGAATTAAAAGGACTGGGAGAAATCATATAACAAACCAAAACATATAACACACACAAAAAAGTGACCTGCTACATTCTGCGATTGAATTCCATAGTTCTGGATGTGGAAGGCATTTTGCCTTAAAAGACCATTGGGAACTTTTTTAAGTCCTTGCATTGCAATGAAGTTCCGAGTCTACCAGAAGAAACTCTGGCACACTGTGGTCATTGCTGTGCACAAAGTTCTCCTGATTCAGCTCCTTTCACTCAGCATCAAATCATATAGGTCTTTCCAGGTCTCTCTGAAATCTTCCTGTTCATCATTTCTTACATCACGATAGTATTCCATTGCATTCATATACCATAATTTATTCAGCCATTTCCCAATTGATGGGCATCCCCTTGATTTCCAGTGTTTGGCCGCCACAAAGAGGGTTGCTATAAATATTTTTGTACATGTGGGACCCTTTCCCATTTTTATGATCTCCTAGGAATACGGTCCTAGAAGTGCTATTGCTGGGTAAAAGGGTATGCATATTTTTGTAGTCCTTTGGGCATAGTTCCAAATTGCTCTCCAGAATGGTTGGATCAGCTCACAGCTCCACTAACAGTATATTAGTGTTCCAGCTCTCCCACATCCTCTCCAACATTTATCATCTCCCTGTTCTGTCATATTTGCCAATCTGATAGGTATGATGTGGTACTCAGAGTTGTTTTGATTTGCATCTCTCTAATCAGTAGTGATTTAAAGCACTTTTTCATATGACTATAGGTATCTTTAATTTCTTCCTCTGAAAACTGCCTGTTCATATCCTTTGACATTTATCAATTGGGGAATGATTTGTAGGTTTGTACATTTTACTCAGTTCTCTATATATTCTAGAAATGAAGTCTTTATCACAGACACTAGCTGCAAAAATTCTTTCCCAGTTTTCTGCATCCCTACAAATCTTGGTTGCATTGGGTTTGGTTGTGCAAAAACTTTTCAGTTTAACGTAATCAAAATTATCCATCTTGCACGTCATAATGTTCTCTATGTCTTCTTTAGTCAAAAATTCTCCCCTTTTCCATAAATCTGATAACTACACTATTCCTTGCTCTACCAATTTGTCCCTAGTATCAATTTTTATACCTAGATCGTGCACCCATTTGGATTTTATTCTTGTGTATGATGTCAGGCATTGGTCTGTGCCTAGTTTCTGCCACATTGATATCCAGTTTTCCCAGCAATTTTTGTCAAACAGTAAGTTCTTATTACAGAAGCAGGGGTCCTTGAGTTTATCAAACAGTAGATTGCTATATTCGTTGCCTACTGTATCTTGGGTACCTATCTTATTCCACTTGTCTACCCCTATGTTTCTTAGCCAGTTCCAAGTGGTTTTAAAAAATTGCTGCTTTATAATCTGAGATTTGATAATGCAAACAGTAGCCATGACCTCAGAACTGGGATTTCTTGGTGAGAATAAGACAATCCCTGGGTGACAGGTGACATGAAATGTGTTTCAGTCTGCTTACCCTCATCACATACCTTTCCATTGACCTTTCAGGGATAATCAGTTATAATTCTTATGAAACCATAGCATTCCATGATTCATAGTGATAATACATCACTGGAAAAATATTAGATTAAAATAATGGATTTACGTTATGGTCAGAGGCATGGGGTCATGGAAAGGATTGTTCAATGTCCCTTCTTCAGTCTTGTTCAATTTTATGCCTGGCTCATAACCCATAGAGAAACAAGAGTAGAAACACCTATTAACCTAAGAAAAGTAGATATTATTAACAATATAAAAATCATACTTAGTAGTGAGAATTAAGATGAAAAAAATTATGCTAGTATGTACTAGTGACATATTCACTCTAAATATCAAACACTACTTACATTTGAATATCAGAATGTTCAATGTCTAAAGAAATAGACATCTTTCCATGGCACTGATATAAAAAGGTGGAGAGAGAGAGAAATCCTCAATTAAGATCTCCTCTAATTAATATAATTTTATGTAGGAGTTTAACCAATGTAAATTAATTTTCACTAACAGGAGATGAAAATAACTGACTTTCTTGTTCAGCAAACTTCTGAGTTATTTGATAGAGAGATTTGTCCGTCAAAGGCAAGACTGGGTTAGAATAAAATCATTTAGCAAATTTTACCAACAGGGATGTTGGAGAATTATGAGTATAGTCTCATAAAATGAAGAGAAGCAGTGGGAGGGTAAAACCAGTTTAAAGATATTTGGCAAAATATTTAACTAAACAAATTTATGCAAACAAAATTTAAATATGAAAATTCAAGGATAACAAATAGTATAAAAATAGAGAAAAACATTTTAAATTACTGTAAAAATCTTCTCACAATCAAATAGAATGGGACCACCAAACTTGAACTCTAATAAATGAGTTTCATATGGACTCATAGGGGAAGTGTGCATGGTACCAGAATAAAGGTCCTTGACGTGGGTTTCATAGAGAACCAGAATCTAAGGATAGATTTCATTCAGCCCATGAACTTGGACAGGAAAAAAACATTATACCAGTATTTGAGTAAAACTAGTCTCCTTTGTCGTCTTATGTATTTTATTTTATGTATCTAGAATCATTATCCTGAGAAGGGGTCCTTGAGTTTCATCAGACGACCAAGAGGACACAAAAATGATGAGGAGTACCTGTACTGGGGAGAACAAAGATGGGAAAAGCCACCTGAATGCACCAGGTGTACCGAGAGAGATACGTACCGAAGGTGGCCCAACTGTGAAGATGCTGAGGCATCGAAATAAAAAGTCTATGAAGGATGGAATAGAAATATATGGGAGAAATGAAAAACTTACTAATACCAAAAAACAACCAAGAGAATGATAATGACGATGATGATGATGATATCATTGCTATCAATGATTGTGTCTGTCCTTCGTTGCCGAAGAAGATGACGCCTTCGGAGAAATGATGACATGGCTTGCACTTGACTTTGTTTTGAGGGAGGGAGGGCTGTGCAGGTCACCAGCCTCCCTTCTCCTCCAGAGCCGTCTGAATCCAGTGATTCACCAGGATGACTGGAGATGACCCAGGATGCCCTGGGAAACCTTGGGACCTTTAGGCCAAGGTCTTTGCAGGCACTCACTTAGGGTGAGGTCACGTCCATTCATTGAATAGGCTTGTTTAAGAAGTAGCCAGGGCAGGGCCCCTTCAATGAGACCAAGAAAAAGAAAGACATCAGGCTGGGAGGGAAACAGTAACAGTTACTATTGATAATCACTCTAAAGCCAAGAGGGTCCAGAGGAGCCCTTAGTCAGGGGTTCATTGGAGTCCTAGCTTCAGAGCGCAGTAGGTTTAAGGTTTTGGGAAAGAAAAAGAACAGGACAGGAAAGGAAAGGAGAGGAGGAAAGGGGAGGGCAGAGGGGGGAAGGGAGGGGAGGAGAGGGGAGGGCAGAGGAGAGGAGAGGAGAGGAAATTAATGATGATGGCAGTAGTGGTAGTACTAATACGACTGAAAGTAGCCTCGGAGTTAGGAAGTACTGAGTTATAATGAAACCTTAGCCATTTCCTATTTCATGGTAATAACAGCTCCTCCCTCATAGGTATGTTTTGAATATTAAAACTGGGTAACCTAACTCAAAAGTTTTATAAAATTTAAAGTGCTGTAAAGACCTTAGTTATTACTGCTGCTACCTCATTGCTTTCTACTGTTTCAGTGGGGTTCAGATAGGAATTGGTGTGATATCCATTGCTGTCCTGTTATTCCTTTAAGTTCAATGTTCCGTAGATTATCGGACAAATACACATCTTATTCATCACTTACTGTGTATAGATAAGGTCAAACTCACCACTGAAGAATATATAAAACAGTTCCCTCAGCTTTGGAGTCTTACTCTAATGATATGAAAAATATCATTTGGACCTGAGAGGTGTAAAATTCATAACTTAGGACAGGCAAAGACACACTGAGGCTTTGAGCTTGGATTGAGAGGACATGCTGAGCCCAAGGATATAGACTTGCTAGCATTTGGAAATCCAAGATGAATGGAAAGAACATACATAAGGAGATGGATACCTATGTCATGTCAGTCTTAATGTGCACTCTTTGAATTAGAACTTCTCGCAACACTTTGTTTTGAATTCTCATCTCTTTGGACTGAATCTATGACTGCTGATATGGGCATCTTCTTGGGATAATAAGACTCTGCTATGCAAATTTCAATATTTGAAGATTTGCCTGGATCCCTGACATGTTATGTGACTTGATCAAGATCACAAAGCCAAAATGTGTCATCAGGATGATTTAAACCCAGGTTTTCCAGAACCAAAGGCTAGCTACCTCTCCTCTGCACCATCCTGCTTGTCATTAAGAATTCTTATTCAACATTATACTCATCTTTGACGTTGTACTATACTTCGCTTAACTCAGTGATGTCAAGGACCTTATATAAGATTTCCCTAGTTCCCAGAGACTCGTCCAAAGATTAGTATACAGCTGGAGCTTAATGAATTACTGTGTTTTGAGGGGAAAAGAAAAAAAAATATATATCTTCTGAAAAGCTATAATGTCAATACATAGATCATTGGAAATCAGGTAATCTACATTCTACTTCTTGGTCTATCAGTTGCTTATTAAAAGATTTTAAACCTGTATATGTATATATTTCTAAGTGACTCAATTTCCCTAGCATTCACTTAATCAGTCACCATGAATTTTGTGCCCCCAATATGCCTGGAAAATAACAACAGGAATGATTGCAACAGCAAGAAAAAAATAAACAGCTAGCATTTATAAAGCACATTAAGGTTTGCAAAGTGTCTTACTAAATCATTTGATCTTTACAACAGTCCCGGGAGATAGGTACTATTTGTTATTCCTATTTTTTTAAATGAGGAAACTGAGGCAACAGAGGTTAAGGATACCAAGTCTGATACTCTATCTACTACATTAGTTAGCTCTCTAAATATAACAATATAAAGGAAGAAACTGTGAAGGAACTTCATCAATTACATGGGGACTATGTCAATCAATATATCAATCCATAAAAGGCATGATTTTGGAGGTGTGGGGAATTTCTTCACCAATGCTGACCTCTATTCATAGATTATACTAGACAAGTCTTTGCAAGTTTCCTGATGATTACAAGGCCTTCACTCCATAGTCAGTTATATAAGAAACATGATTTAAGTGTAGGTTTTCCTGCCTTCCAGTCTAACATACTCCATCCATTATGTAGGAACTCAACCAGCATATTCCCAATTTTCAGAATATTTTATCATATTTCTTTGAGGCTTCATCTTATGTTATCAGGTTACTCATGAACTATACTTTGCATGCCATCAGACTGGGTTATGAGTACCTTTCACAGCCACCCCCATTTTGTTTAGCTCAAAGGAAATTCAAGTTATGTAAGTGGAATACTAAACTTGCTTTTCTCACAGATTTCAGACAGAAATCACAGGTGGGTTACAATGGATGGCATTTTGCAACACAAACCATAAGGGGGGCCTAAAGGGAGGGTCTTAAAGATTAGCCTTAAATTCTGTCGAAATTGTAATAGTGAGAAAGGCATTTGTCATTTTTCTGTTCATTCTCAATGTGCTTTTCTCATGATAATTCAAATCTAAGAAAATCCTAAAGAGATTACAGAATTAATATAAGGCAAAACTGCACATTGGGGCAGTTTTGTAGGATAAGCATGGGCACATTGAATTCAACATAAATTGGAAGATATTTGTTCCTGAATCACCAAGAAGTAAAAAGTCATTTTTATTTGGTCACTGTATTTAAAAAAATCATTTTAAATTAAAAATAAAAATTCCTAAAGATGTTTTATACTGATGTTATAGCCAGACTGTTTTCTTTAGAGATCCAAAGAACCTTGTCTCCCTTTCAACATCAGAATGGCAATTGTAGAACATTTTATGCCTTGAAAGAGAGTTAGTGCCTCCCTGCCTTGTGTTTATTACATCTTGACTTTATATAGAACTATAGTGATATATTGGGACACCTGCTCTCAGACTGAGAAAGAACTAGGTTCACATCTACTTTGACACGTACTGGATGTGTAACTCTGGGTAAGTCACTTAACTTATCAATGGTATAACCAAATAATTTGCAAAACTCGTGGCTACCTCCATTAGCAGTGAAAGCTTCCTCATCTGGGAGTTCTCTATACTAATAAAATAAGAGGTGCCATCTCTAACCATCATTCCATATATAGTCATATGTGTTATCTCCCCATGTAGATTTTGGGCATTTTGAAAGTAAAGTTTGTTTCATTTGATGTATTTGTATCCCTGCTAGGGCCTGGAATAGTACTTAATAAATATGTGTTGATTGATAGACTGATTTATTGAGAGTTGTTCTGAAAGCTCTTCCCAGACTGAACATGGGATCGCTTCTGTTTCTCTTCCACAGACTGCGTTGAACAGAGGCCTGAGCTGCATTGTCTCCTTCTCTCTCCTTTTCTCATCCTGTACAATCTCAGGAGCTCTGAGAGCTGATTCTGATCTAAATTGCCTCTGACTCCCATCATTGCTCACATAATGTATGTAGGTTGTTATCATTTCAATGTAAGCTCAGCTTTCACCTCAAGTTTTAATATCCCACTTGAAAATGAGAGAATGCCTGCTTTGTATACTGCGCACACAAGAGAGCAGCTGTAGCCCCATCAACGTAAGGGAGGGGCACCCTAAGTCTAACTGCTCTCCTTGCATCAATATACAGAGCAGTCTTCTGAAATTATGTATTATAGGATCACAAGCTAGAAGAGACCTCAGAGATCATCTCTACCGCCATCAGAACTGTAACTGTAACATGATGTTTTGACATGAAACAGATTCAATTGAGGGGAAAGGATGAGAAAATGCCCCACTTCACAACTAGAAAATTCTCTTTTCCTTTTCTCTGAATCCTCATGCTTCAAAATCACCAGTTTCCTAAGTAAAAACCCCTCTCCCCTACCTCCTCTCCTTACCTAGAGTTCAATCTTAGTTTTTGTCTGAGTCTTCTTGCTGACATAGCCTTCTAATCTTACATTCCCAGAGATTTCCTTCCCTGTATACTCCTGCTCCGGAAGACACCACACACTACTCACTCTCTCCATTACTTCTCATCACTCAACAAATTGGCTTAAAGATGTAGAGACATACTCTTTCTTCCTCAATAAGGTGTCCCTACCCCAACAGTGAGTCAACTAACCAATATCTATTAAGTATCTGCTGTATTCTCTAGGAAGTCTGTTAAGTGCTGAGGATAAGAAGAAATCCCTGTTCTCAAGAAACTCACAATCCAATGGGTGAGAAAACATGTAGTCAACTATGTACAAGCACAAGCCACATACAGGATTAACTGGAAATAATCAACAGAGGGGAGACCTTCTGCCACATTGAAGCGATCACTTCTCTGGTGAGCTTTACTCCACTCCAACATAACCCTGTCGGAATCCTGGCAGCAGTTACCAACTAGCACCCAGCTCTTTCTTCTTCCTGTCTCAAGCAGCTTAGTGCCTGGAATATTATATTATATTATGTTATGTTATGTTATGTTATGTTATGTTACATTATGTTGCATTGTGTTGTGTTGTGTTTTGTTATGTTATGCTGTGCTATGCTGTTATGATATGTTACGGTATATTCCATTACGTTATGTTTTATATCATATCATTATCATAAATATATCATATATCATATTATTACAGCAGTCTTTCTATGCACCCAATCTTTGTCTTTACCTTTGGACACCGATAAACATACAATGCCTTCTCAAATACTCTAGACTTCCCCTGAAGTGCTATCTCTGAAGTGTCTCCTGTTCCCACAGTTTCCTTTGGGACAGCTCCTGAGCCAATCCCACCATCATCCTTTCAGGCAGCTAATGGGTGGCGGCCACTCTTTGGCCCACCCCAGATATCTGGGCTCTTCCATACCAGTGACACAACGTAGCCATTGACTCCTTGTTAACGTTACCGTACCCCTCAGTAGGAGATTCAAATGGGATGCTAATTATAAAATGCTTCCTTAGCACAGTTCCTGGCACATAGTGTGACTTTAATAGATGCTTATTCCTTTCCTTCCACTTGTCCCTGAGCTGCCCCTCTTTTCAAAGACAGCTTCTCTAGAAGAGATTCTGAGTCTTTATTGTGTCATGAACCATTTCTGAGAGTCTGATGAAGTGCATGGATCCCTTCTCAGAATATTTTCAAATGAAAAAGAAACCAATTATACTGAAAATATTTTTAAATCCATTCCAATACACAAGGGCCCTCAAATCTAAACATGGATATGAGGGTAAAAACCCTTTTCTACATGAAACATTTCCTGATCCTACACCTCATGGTGTCTCTTCCCTGAATTGTACTCATTTTGTACAAAATACTCCACATCTTAAGCCAATCTATTTAATTATGGAGGGGAAAAGTGCCAGATTCATTCAGAATAGAAGGTGGTAGGAACCTGATCATGACAGCTCATTGCTCAGTTTTCACTGTGAGCATTTATATTTCAGAAATTGGCCATTATTACAAATCAGGGCTTGGTTCATTTGCTTGTTTTTTTAACCTATACTTAAGAAAGTGTTAAAATGCAAATTAGACTTTAAAAAAAGTCTGTCTGTGCTATTTTCTTCTTCCAGAAAGTTAGTTGTTAAACATTTACCAGCACACCCTTGCTTATAATTTTCTATTAATATATGCCTCTTCCTTAAATCAGAGACCTACCAAATCTGTGTCGAATCCATCACAGAAGTCATATTCATTTCCCATGATACTTCTGCAGGAACATATGGTTTCCTTCCTGAGAAAATGATGGGGTTGGACTTACAAAATTCTTCTGCAATAATATACCAACATTTAGTCTCTCAATTGTACTTTCTGCCACAGTTCTGGGAAACTATCTCTCAACTGAAACAGAGGTAAATTATCTCCTCCTGCAGAGGACCTACCTGTGACCCTTCTCAGAGGTGATTTATCTTTTTATAGCTTAAAAATCTCATTCAGTCTCCTTGTTTTCACAATTCCCTTTCTCATTACAACCTCTGCTTTTGTGACCAATTCCTCTTCTTCAAGAGGGAGCATGTCAGTCAGTTCTAAGGTTCCATCTTTGACTGTCTTGTATTTTTTCATAGTCCAGTAGATCTGGTAATTTGGAATACTGAGAGGTCTCCCAAGTCCAGACCTTACTATGAATTACCTTAACAATCTCCCACATCTTTGAGCACTCCTTCCAATATCTTTATGATATTTCCATTTATAGTTTCCTAAATCAGGAAACTTTTATGACTATACAGTTAAAAAATCATAAAACTGACTATGCCAGCTTCTATATTATCAAGGGACTTTAACATAAGATTGTATTTGGCAAGCCAATTATATGAAATTAATCCTTAAAGATGGCCTGTGTACAGCTAAACGCAATAATAGACAGTGATGTTATACAGTTAACTTGTGTCAAATAAAAAAATAAACCAGGCACATTGACATCATTAATCATAAAGACTACTTCTAGGTGCTTATTTAACATTACACAGATGAGAGAGAAAATGCTTATGAGAAAGGAAAGCATATTCCAAATTCCCATTTGTTAAGTCCTAACTGATGGTAGAGGTTAAAGGTCTGATGCAAAATTACCACCAGAATAATATGGGAATAATAGATAGCTTGGGTACTGGTGACCTTCTTAGATTTGTAGTTTAGAAAAACAAATATTACTTCTCAATTCTGAAAGATATTATATTTCTATTATCCTTGAACCAGAAGGAAGGATTGAATTGTTTTGTAAAAAGTACACATCTAAAGCAAGAGGGCAGAATTGGAGAGATGAACTGAGCAGCAGTAATGCGCAGGAACGCAGCTTCCTTAGCCACTGATCATGGCTGAGCTGAGATGGAGAGAGAAATTGTAGGAGAAATGGAAAAAGATGAGCACTGGCAAAAACAGAGCTGTGTGTGCACATAAACACATGTACATACATATATTTATACACATATTTATATCATATATTCATATTTAATATTTATATGCACATGTACACATCTATATATGCATGATACAAGTATATGTCCATGTGCATGTACACATATGTGTGTATATGTATATGTTTATATACTCTTTTATTTTTTAATCAAAGCTTTTTCCTTGATTTGCTTCATGCCAATCTGTTAGGAAGACTTGCATTGTTCATTTGTAAATTTAATTTGTGCTGAGGGGAAAAAAGAATGGAGGAAGTCAGTGGTTAGTTGGAAATACAGAAGACAAATTAAAGCAGAGTTTTTACTTTCCTTGAATGTTAGGAATTTTCTTATCTAAGGGTTCTCAGCTATTATGATTTTATTAGTACATTATTTTTTGCCTCATATATACTTCATAAAATACTAGAGAAAGTACCTACTCCATTTAGGCTATATGTAAGTTTCTTTAAGAAAACCCTGTATAATATACACATTGTGCATATACTTATATACTGAGAAAGAGAACATAGAGACTTGAAGACCATCGTATTGCCCCAAGGCTAAATTCAAGCAACTTCTTACAATAGAATTTAGTTGACTAAATAGTGGTTCTTCATCATAAGAGAAGAGAGAGATGAGCAGAGGGAGGCAGAAGATAAAGTCACATCTTGAATCAGCCCCATGGAAAGAGTTAGATGAGCACTGAGTGGATTCAAGTCTTCCCTTTTGCAGAAAGGAGGAAGAATTAGAAAGGAGAGAGTGGTAGACCAACCACTTTATCCTCCACAGCAAAACTTTTTATTATACAAACAAAGAAGCAGCATGATCTTCTATTACAGTTGTGGCCTGAGTATACACAGGAGTGATGAATGCACTGGTAAGAGGTTTGCAGAGGTGCTGTGTAAGAAGTGGAGTTGAAAAGAATGAGCACCAGGAAATGAAGATGAGGCTAGGGCTAGAAATCTTGCCAAATAAAAAACATGACCTCATTATCAGTGACTTCACAGTCATTTGGTACAAGTGCAAGAGGAGCTTCTGCAGAACTGTCCTACCTGCTTCCAGTTGATGATGTGTGGCGAGATTAATGCTGACAGTTTTTTATGTTAGTTATAATGTGCCAAGCCATAGATGGGTTCTTTGTTTTCTCCCTGCCCCATCACAGCAACAAGGGGGTCTATCTCTGTGTCGTTTAAAAAGGAAATAAATATAGCAAATAATTCCCTTGTAAAAGATCAAGAAAGAATCAGTCCTTAACTCCACTCTAGAAACATGGTGACAGATCCAACAGTTCTTTCTTTAGTTATTTATCCATTCATTCATCCATTTATTAATTAATTTGTTTATGTAGTTATTCATCTAGTTATCTGTCTGTCTATTGATTGTGCCTCCAATAGGATGAGAATAAGATGGAGAGAAAAATGGATTTCTGATAATTAAAATATAATAATCTGAGGTTTGCTACAGATGTGAAATGTTATATAAACTTTCAAATGAGATCATCATATTTTTAGTTTTATTTACATGCTTTACCTTATTACAAGAAACTTCTCAAGAAGTATGAGTAATCTGTAAATATATGTAATGTTAAAATATATAAATAAAATAGAAACTGATAATATGAAGAAACAAAGGAGGGAAGGAAGGGAAAAAGTAGAGCAAGTGACCTCAGTGATGTGGCCTTGAACCTGACTGATATTTGTGCTTTGTGTTTCTTTGCTGGATCATAGTTGACCAAAGATTGATCTTGAGATGGATTTGTCTAGCCTTTGAAGTCATTTTATATGTTTGAGATTTCTGGAGCACATGACTTCTAACAAGTGTTGTCTGCACTTTGGAAGGAAGTCTAGCATGAGCCCTTATATCCTTGTAAGACATGCCAGAAGACAAGGACCTGGAGAGAGTTGTGTTTGAACAGCGCAGAATCAAGGTGAAATGTAAAATGTCTATTTTTTAAAATAGTGATTTGTTTTTTTTTGCAATTACGTGGTAAAACAATTTTTAGCATTCATTTTTACAAGATTTTGACTTCCAAAGTGTTCTCCCTCCCTCCCTTCCCTTTCCCTCGTCCAAAAATGGTAGGTAATTTGATATAGGTGATATATGTGCTGTCATGTACAATATATTTCCATGTTTTTTGTGAAAGAAGAACAAAAGGGGGAAAACATGAAAAAGAATAAAGTAAGTAAAAAAAAAATGCTTTGATCTGCATTCCGTATCCATCAGTTCTTTATCTGGATATGGATAGTATTTCCCTTCATGAGTACTTCGTACTTGTTTTGGATCATTGTGTTAATGAGAAGAACTAAGTCATTCATGGCTGATCATCACACATTGTAACTGACACTATCTACAGTGTTTTCCTGGTTCTACTCATTTCATTTTGTGTCAGTTCAAACAAGTTTTTTCAGGCTTTTTTCTGAAATCTACCTGTTCATTTCTTATTGCACAGTAGCATTCCACTATATTCATACACCACAATTTGTTCAGCCATTCCCCAGTTAAAATGTACATTTTTTTTTTAGCAAAGTATTTATCAATACTTTGTACTTTGATGGTTTTACATTTCAACTAAGTTTTCTGTCACTATGTACTTATGGATTTTTGTGTAAAACATTTCTTTCATGTAAAAGAAATATGTAATTGTCTCTTACCTGATTAATATTATGCATACAAAACTTTTCTGAAAGAAACCCTAGACATGAGTTAAAGCTAAGCTCTAGGTAACTGATCTTGGGATGCTGGTGTGAGGGGCACAATGAGAGGAGGAACCTAAGGAACCTAGATATTCTTTTAGGTTGTCAGGCACCCTACGATTGAACCCATGCACTGCATGTGTACACGTAGACTAAAAGCACCCTTTACCAGCAAGGCAAACATATAGTGCCTTAGTCCTAGTCCGATCCTAGGATCTGGTTAATGTGTAACACAACTCTTTCTCTGAAGAAAAAATATGTACACAGGGCGTACTTTAAATCTACATTATTAATATTTTATTAAGTCTAGACAATCAGCAAAACAATAAACCAATCCCTGTTTTATAGCCTTTACTGATTTCCAAGGTATAAATGTTCTCATTGAAAATTGAACTACGATAGTCTCCTATCTGAGCTGCTTCCAGCACAATCTAACCCAGTTCTAACAGGGGTTCTAATTGTTTAACAAGGATATCACTATCAAGGATCAATCAGAGAAACACAACTATTGTTAGTTACAAATGTGGTTTAAATGGGCATCAATAGGTCAAGTGCATTGGAAAACAGACTTGGTCCAGAGATAGCGACGTGCAAGGAATCAGTACAGAAAGAAACAAGCAAACAAATATGATGGCAGGGGCTTAACTTTGCAATTAATAATTGACATAAAGCTTTCAATTTTCAGAGAGATTTGTTGTTCAGAAAAGACTGAAGAAATTTAATAACCAGATAGAAAAAGAAATCAATGACCTATTTTTATTTGAAGAAAAAAAAAGGAAAATCAGGTGGAACAAAGGTGCATTTTTTTTTTTTAGGTAATCAGAGTTAAGTGACTTGCCCAATATCAAACATCTAGTAATTGTCTGAGGATGGCTTTGAACTCAGGTCCTCCTGACTCAGTCCCTTCGCTGTTTCCACTATGCCACCTAGCTGCCCCTGAAGGTATATGGTTACAAGAAATGTGTTTGTATTTGTGTATGTATGTATACACACATTATATACATATACACATATACCTACATACATACACATATATACACACATATACATATGTATATGCATATACATAAGTATGTATATATGTGTTGTATACATACATATGTGTGTATCTATTATGACATGAATCTTTACTTTGGTATCACTCAATCGGTAGACATTTATTAAGTGCCAATTTATGCTAGCCACCATGCTAAGTGCTGAGAACACAGAAAGAGGTCAAATGCAATTTCTGCCTTCAAGGAACTTATATTTAATTGATTGCTACAAAGGAAAAAGTAAAAGATCCTTCAGAGGAACTCTGCAAATCAGATGGATGAGAGTTTGGGTGGCAAGAAATGTGATTTCAAAATGGAACTGAATTGACATGGTCACCCAGCTAAAGTGTCTAAGACAGTTTCAAACTCTAGTTTTCCTGACTCAAAGTCCATTCAATACCCCATTTACCCATAACTTACTTGTCTCCTACCCTGGATATTCCCTAAACTGAACCCAAATAGTCTGGGCACTGTAAACGAAAGAATGTGCATGTTTTGTCAGGGCAGACATAGAACAAAAAGATAACCAAAAAAGGAAGCCATGACGCTTCAAGCTTTGAGGAACCCAGAAACTTCTCAACTTCTAAGGTAGATGCTCCCTAAAACTCCATCTCTTGTAATCACTATTTGCTCAGGGAAAGAAACACAGAACGGAGAAAGCAGTCAGCATCCTATGTCCCAGGCTCAGGCTCACATAGTAACTTTGGGCTCCAACTTTGACTGCCAATAGCTAAAATGGATGACAGAAAGAAGAAATCCTCCCTTACTCCATAGGAAGCCAAATGGAAGCCTCAGATTCCTCATCTTTTCAGCAGATAGAGAAAATGAAGAATTCTACAGGTCAGTTATTTTCTTAAATATCTGCTGACTGTGTGGTTATTAGTCCTGATGTGATGGCCAGTCCTTATTTCATCATCCAAATGTAGGGTTGGGGAAGACTCATGGAGATCATGTTGACCAATACGGGGATCATTTCATTGTCCTCAGACGTTAGTCCTTTCATGCTGGGCACATGTGTTATAGAAATGTATAGAGAGACTCAGTGTTTGGTGCATGTATTATGAACAAATTCTACCCCAACTATAGTCTCACCGGCCCCCCTCAAAAATGTACACAAACATGAACAAATCATTTGAATTTGGCACATTTTTTTTCATGTCTTCAATTCTGCAAAGTTCTCTAGGAAACTATGAAAGCCCAGGGTTGTTGTGAAGATGAAATGTGGTAATATTTATAATGTGCTTAGCACAGTGCTGGCCATCAGCAAAGCAATCAATGAATTCTTATTTCCTTACTTACCTCTTAACTGTACATATGGAAATTACAGTCCATGTCATTGGATGGCTGCGTATTCTTTTATTATTTATATTATTTAGTCCAGATTTCTGGTTTCTTTGGCACAGGGAATTTTACCAGCTGCCTCCATGGATGCAGCTTGGCAACTCACCTGCCATTTATAGTCATCAAGAGATACTTGGGTTGCTGAGATATTAAATACCCTTGCCCCTGGTTTGGGCTAATTTTTGTCTGTGAAAGTAGTTGAATCCAGGTCTTCCTGTCTAGAGCTACTTTGTCTCTTTCAAATAGCAATTACTTCTTTTAAAAATCAACAGTATGGTTCAGGCTATGTGGAACACATCAAAATTCCAATGGACAATTAGGTTCTGACCATGACAGCATCAATAAGATTACAATTTATTTGCATATCAATGAAGAGATGAAGTCAAATTTAGAGAGGGCAACCCTTGGACAATGCAGCCTAACCACCAGTTCTAGAGGGTTTTAAGGTTTCTACAGTGCTTTCCTCATAACAATCCTTTGAAGTAAATTATATTGCTATATTATGGTCCAATTTACATTAAGGGAAATTGATGCACAAAGAGATTCAAGGACTTTACTCATTATTACACAGTTAATGCATTAGTACTGGAATCTAGTTTTTCTAAATGCAAGCTTTGGCTCTGGGTGCTAATCCACAAATGCCTCTAGGTTAAGAGATAAGCATTCAAGGACTTTAAGTAGAAACTTCCAAAATTGAAGCTACTTCTAGTCCAGGAACCGACAAAGTGACCATCCGAGCCTTCTCCAGGGAGGAAAAGGAGCAGAAATGCCTTCAGAAGGTAGGCTGTTTTCACATTATAATTGGCACCATCTCTGACCTGCCGAGCTAGAGGGAATAAATGCTGGCAAAGTGTGATAAGTTGCTCTTACCCCAATCCTGTGATTTGTTAGACTATTGACAAATAGTTCCTTCCAATGCTGACAGCCTCTGTGTAACGATTTCTTGGGGAGACCCCTTCAATCCATGTGGACTGCACAATCTGTTTGGAAAGAGTATCCTTGGGAAAGGAGATGTAGATAATACAGGCAGGGGTGGTGCTACACCCAATGAGCTCGCTGTGTCCCCATGAGAAGAGGTTTTTAAAGAGTTTGGCCCATCCAGCAAGAGCTAGGGAGTCTCCCTACATAAAGAATGTTCTCTGTTGATGCCACTTGCAACTTACTGTTCCCTGCCACCTTATTAGATTTCCATACTTATGTTCAGTCTTCAAGATGCAGATTAAAGGAATCAGGTGACCATATCATGTTTATCTGATAAAACATCAAAATACTTCTGGGTTTTTAGAAAGCTACCTTCATGCTTCCTGTGGGAGCCACCAGAGAACAATGATTGCCTTATTAGAAGGAAGTAGTGATCAGGGAAATGCCACCCTCATGTTTAAGGGAGTTGATTTTCAGGCAAGGATTCTAACATACCTACATTCCTAAAAATAAACAAAACTGCAAAGCTTTGTAACCCTCTCAGCAGTAATTAAACTGTGATGAGTAAAGAACATTCACAAATACTAAGTTCAGCTTTCTTTAAGTGACATTTTGATGCTACAGAATGCTTACAGAATTTTTTAAAATTATTCTTTCCCAAGATTGGTCTGAATAGATCTATTATTGGTAGAAATGTGCAAATGCAAATGTTATTAATTTGAAAAAAGAATTAAAAATATACACAGCATTAAAATACTCTGTCATAATTTTGAAGACTTTTTCTTGGTTAAATATCAGTTCAAATTATACATATATGTATGTGAATGTATATACACAGACATACAATTATTGTAGTCATATAAACTTGAACTTTGGTTCTACTTCATGACCTTGGACAATTTACTATCCCCCTCTGGATTACAATCTCCTCATCTTCAAAATCAGTAGATGATCTCATAATCATCAGTCTTTTAGACTTGTTTAGTCTTTGCATTATCTGAATCCTGATGTCCTTTAATGTATTCTTTTAATTTATGATGGCCTATTTATATTATTTTCTTAGTTATTCTTTCTTCATATCGCACGACTTCATCCAAATCTCCCCATGTTTAATTCTTTTTATTTGTCTTTTCTTGTGGTGTGGTATTGTACGCTTCCATTCACAAACCACAGCGTGTTGATGAGCACCTGCTTTGTCTCCAATTTTTCTTGCTTTTTGAGAGGTATCTTGAAATCATGTAAAGGGACAGACTTGCCATTTTCTTTCTTCCTGATGCCCTGTGTCCGTGGCTGGTTAGCTTTTGGAGAAAATTGTAAAGTTAATTTCATGAATATATAACTAATATCTCACATTTTGTTTGAGCACGTCAACCTAGCAGTGATGAAAGGCTATACCTTATGACCAAGAGAGGATGTTTCTTTTTTTCTCCTTTGATCTGGGCATATATCTCTGGCTTTTATAATACCAAAAAATACTAATAATCAGTCATCACTGCAGTCCCCACACACTTATAGATACACCTCTAACATAACAGCAAGGTGTGGCATGACATTTTGGATTCTTGACCCAGGATGACTGTAAAATCTTCATGATGAAATGTGCTAGCCACCTACAGAGAAAGAACTAACAAATTCTGAATGCAGATTGAAGCACATTCCTTTTCACTCTATTTTTCTTCTTTTTTAAAATAATAGATAATATGGAAACATGTTGTGCATGACTTCACACATATTATGGCATCACATTGCTTGCCCTCTCACTAGGGGAGGAACTTGAAGGAGGCAGGGACTTTGGAACTCATTTTTTTTTTAAATGAATGTTAAAAATAGTAACGTAAGACTGAGGATTGAAGTACTTGTCTTCCTGTGGCTAAGGCTAGACCATCAGTTAGTCAATAAGTATCTGTTGTGAGTTTTCAATGTGCCCAGTCAAAGCCAATGCAAAACAAACAAAAACTCACACCTTCTGATGTGAGGATATGTAACAGAATTCATGGAAGTTCATCTGAACAGGGAGGCAAGAGGACTAGAAAATGTCCCGTTTAAAGTGGGCATAAACCGAGACATTGAAGGAAACCTGAGAAAGTAAGAAGTGGTTGTGAGAGGATAGAATATTGCAGGAATGGCAGATGAGCCGGTTGAAAGATTGAATGCAAAATGAAAGATAGGGTCACATTTAAGGAACTGCAAGTGGGTCAAGGTAGCAAGATCATAAAGTGAACAGAGGGGAGAGAAACAGAAGATTGGGAATGTATAAAGTGGCTAAGTCATAAAGAACTTTATTTGACTCTGGAAGTAATAGAGTGTGGATGGAGGACTGTTCAGAGCAACACTTTAGACATACCACCTTGGCAACTGAGTAGATGATGGGTTAATGTGGTAGGGGCGTGGAGGCAGCAAGATCAGTTAGATTGGAGTAGTGTAGACATCAGGCAATGAGTTCCTGAGCTATACTTGTGAATCCATGAATGCAGAGAAAGATGTGTATAGAATTGAATAAAGCATGTGGAAGAGGGGAGATGTGTCAGATATATTTGATTTATTTGTTTTTCATAAAGACAAAAAATAAGGATAGTGAGACATCAAAGAATGAATAAATAAGATAAAACAAAAGTTATTGTAGAATAAAGCAAAATAAGTGTAAAGATGAATATTTCAGGGGGTAGGAGATTTCATTTAGTAAATCAGTAGTGTGTATTGAGAAAATACAGTGAAAAGAATCCTATAAAAGAAGAAAAGAGTATGAGACAGGGAAACAGGTAATGTCTTAGAATGTGAGAAATGGGTGATGGTCCATTAGGCTCCTTATTTTTTCCTTGTTACTATTTGTCCTCATTAATGAAGAGGGCCATGACATCATGGAAGTGATGCTGTGACTTGCAAGCAAATTGGATTTAAGTGAGGCAGAGCTGTGCAAAGTCACCAACCTCACTTTTTCCTCCAGAGCCATCAGAGTCCAGTGGCCAGATAGAGATCAGGATGACTGGAGATGGTCCTGGATGCAATGGGAGACCTTGGCCTGTTTAAGTTAACGTCTTTTGAAGAGTAGAGGAAAAGTAAAGTTAGAAGATGGAGGAATATAGCAGAAATAGAGGAAGTATGTAGAAATAGCAGTAAGTGAACACTGGTCCTAGAAAAAGTAAACACAGAGCCAGGAAGGGGGTGAATACAGTGGAGGGGAAAGGGTCTAGAAATTTGAGGAAATAGCTAAGATAAGATGGATATCATGGTTACATGTTTTCAACTTTATTTGAAATTTTCAGCTTTAGTGCTCACTCATGATTTATTTTTGTCATCATTTCAGGGTTAAAAATTTGTTCGTGTTCTAAGTCTTCTAAATTTCATAATTAGTTCATTGTTTCTCTTTTTCTCTATTTTGTTAATATAAACATACAAAGAAAAATTGCTCTGAGGTCTGCCTTGTGAGGTGTGGCATATTGTTCTATTTTCCTCATTGTCTTTACTGTAATCATTTCTTGTTTCTTGTGCTTTTTTTTCTGTAACCCCATCAGTATTTATGATAGCATTACTTTTTGTTCCCCTTGAGAGTTATCTTTTACTTACATTTTCTTTATTCATTACCATTTTATTTACATATGTATTACATATTACTTTTTCTAAAAAGCTGTATTTTCTTAGTATCATGAAATGGATAAAAATCAATGCAAATGCAATGAAAACAAAATCAGTTAAATGGTGGCAGGGGCAGGAAATGATTGCAAAAGTTTCTCTGATAAACTTCTAATTTGTGAATACATAAAGAATTTGTTTAAATTTATAAGAAAAGAACTATTCCTTAATTGACAGGTTGCAAAGGATGTGAAGAAAAAGTACTTAAGGAAAGAAATCCAGGCTATCCACAGTCATATGAAAACAACATTCCAAATAAGTATGTTACCATTTTACACACATCAAATTGGCCAAGATGACAAAAAAAAAGAAAATAATTAATGTTGACGGGACTGACAAAATAAGCATATTAACATACTTTTGGAGGAGTGGTAAATTAGTCCAGTCATTTTGAAAAGTTATCTAAAAGTATACCCAATAAATTACTAAACTTATCCTTTGACCCAATTATATTCTCACTAAGCCTATATCCCACAAAGTAAAAGTACAAAAAGTACTTTTACAAAAAAATACAAAAATAAATACAAAAGCATTTATGACAGTTCTTTTTGTTACAGTAAAGAATTGGAAACTAAGGAGGAGTCACTCAATTGAGGCATGACTGATCAAATTATGGCATGTAAATGTAATAGTTTATTATCGTACTGTAAGAAATTATTTTTAAAATGGATGGTTTCAGATAAGCCTTGGAAGACTTCTATGAACTGACACAAAGTGAGGTAATCAGAACTGAGTACAATGTATACAATAACAACATTTTAACAGTTTTGAAGACTTCAGCACTCCAATCAATGTAATGACATACTTTGATTCTAGAGGACGGATGGTAAACTATACTAACCCCCTCCTGACAAACACTGCACTAAAATTGTAAATTAAAGCTACATTTTCAGACAAGATCAATATGGTTAATTCACGACATAATTTTCCTTTACTATGTACGTGTACTAAAAGTTTTGTGGGGGGGGGGGGGTTGTTTGTTATTCAATTGCAGGTAAAGTAGTAGGAAAAGGACATAGAGATGAGGTTACCAGAAAATTAATGAAGAAAACAAAGAAAAAATGGCACAATAGATAAACCATTAAGTAGTCTAATTGTAAAAAGTAATAAAAATAAAATTACCAAAATTTTTAAAAGACTTTCAAAACATAGAAGAAATAACAGCATTATGAGAAATAATTATACATTGGCAAAACCAAAGATTGTATGTAAATTGATGCATTTATAAAATTCTAAAATGCCCAAACCAACAAATGATAGCTTAAACCAAATAGACTTGGTTAAAAGAAGAAAAAAGAATTTTGAACAAACAAAAAATTGTTTGCTATTGCTCCATAAATATAAAATGTATACTACTGGGCAGGGACATTCACTGTGAAAAGAACTACTGAAAAATCAGAAAACTGGTTTGGTAGAAATTAGGTTTAGTTCATTATCTTATACCATTCATTCTTCATTCTAATAAATCTGTTATCTCAGCAATCCAGATGTTCCCTTCAATGAGGCAAATTGCTATCCATCCATATCCACCCATCCTGTGTGACTCCTGTATTTGTTCTCTCATTTGCCACATTAGTTCTACCCAACATGGTAGAAACCTTGCTTTTTTTCCTCCATTCCGTGTGAGCATATCAGTAGCAGACTCTAATTGTCCACCAGCTATGTCTAAACATTGCCATGTGAACAACAAATCTGTTTTTTTCTGTTATATATTTCCCTAATGTAATCATTTATTCTCATTAAAATTTTAAGTTCCTCACCGATTAAATGATGCATCCTGTTCACACATGCAATATGTCTCATTACCCTCTGAGCAATGTTTATTTTCACCTGTAATGGCCTGGGGGCCATTACAAAAGATTTGCAGTTTTCTGAAGGCATATTTGTCAGATCTCCTCATGGAAAATTCTGGATCCAACTCAGTTTCCATTTTCATTGACCACCCAAGATATACATACTGATAGATAAGCACTATATGTTTCCTATACAGTTACCTATAATCTAGGCAACCCATATTTCTATCCACTTGGTCTTTGCTATGTGGAAGGTCAGACCAAACTGTTTTGAGTGATTATGGATCACTTTCAGGAGTCTTGACAATGGTCCAGAGCTTAATTGAAATAGTTCAATATTATCCCCAAATAGGAGCATCTAAGAAGGACTTCAGCAGCCATAGGTAATCCCTCTTAAACTTGGATTCTGAAATGGATCTCCATCACAAATGTTGAAAACATTTCACAAGAATAGTTTTTGGAATGGCTGAATAAATTGTGGCATATGAATTTAATGAAATACCATTGTGCTCTAAGAAATGATGAACAGGAAGACTTCAGAGAATCCTGGACTTACATGAGCGGATGCTGAGTGAAAGGAGCAGAACCAGGAGAACTTTGTACACAGCAACAACCACAATGTATGAGGAATTTTTCTGGTAGACTTAGTACTTCATTGCAATGCAAGGACTTAAATAATTCCCAATGGTCTCTTAAGGCAAAATGTCTTCCCCAGATCCAGGGAAAGAAGTATGGAATTTGATCACAGAATGAAGCCCATCATTTTCTTTTGTATTATGGTTTGTTTTGTTTTATGATTTCTCCCATTCATTTTAATTCTTCCATGCAACATGGCTAAGGTGAAAACGTATTTAATAAGAATGCATTGTAGAACCTATATAAAATTGTATGCCATCTCAGGAAGGGAGTGGGGAGGTAGAGGGGAAGGAGGGGGAGGAAGGGAAAAATATCTAAGATATATGGAAGTGATTATAGAACACTGAAAACAAATAAAATAATAAATAAAAAGAATGGTTTTCCTATTTTATGAGTCATGAAATAGAGATATGTATGTAATGATAACTTTCAAGGAATCTTAAATTATTTCAATGTCAATGAACGAATGACACTTTATTGGAAAAAAAAACTCAACATATACTCTCCTAAATTGAATCTTTTTCCATTATCAGTGAATAACAAGATAGGATTTTGTATTCTTCACAACTTTCAGGTAATTGAAAAATAAGATGTAGTTCAATATACAAAATTACTTACAAAACCTGCTTTTTTTCTACTAATGAATTAAACAAGAATGATTTCCATTCATAAGCACATGAGTCTCATTAAGATTTTGCATTGATTGGAAAGTAAGTAAATATATGGGTAAATTTGGGGTAACTTTTTGGTGAAATTGTTTGAGTATAAATAAGGTTTGTGATTTTTTTACACCTTTTCACTCCTTTATGAGATTCTATTCCTCATAATCATCCATTATTCTGCTTCATAAGATTTTACAAATCACCTTATGGTCTAGAGCCTTACTGAGTTTGGTCTCTCTGTGTCTATTTGACAAAATAATTCAAAGTTTTCCTTACCAAGACTCAGTTCCTTCTTGTCATTCTATTTTAGCCAATTGAATTATACAAAAAGGCCTGTATAGCCTGTATAAAATTATGCTTGATTTCCATGCCATTTCTGTTGTTTCTTACCATAATCATGCCCTTGCCAAAAAGATTATTTTATGGACAACTCACACAGGGAAGTGTTCACAGAAGAAGCTATAAAAGGACACTCTCAAGGTCTCTCTTAAAAACTTTGGAATTGATTATGTGACATGGGAGATCCTAGCACAGGACTACTCTTCATGGCATGCACATCTTCTATGCAACATGACAAAGGTGAAAATGTATTTAATAGGAATGTGTGTGCAGAACCTATATAAAATTGTGTGCCATGTCATGGAGGGAATGGGGAGGTAGGGGGAAGGAGAGGGAGGGAGGGGGGAAAAATCTAAGCTGTAGGGAAGTGATTGTAGAACACTGAAAACAAATAAAATAATAATTAAAAAGAATAGTTTTCCTATTTTATAACTAGTCATGAAATAGAAATATGTATGTAATGACAACTTTCAAGGAATCTTAAATTATTTCAATGTAGATGAATAAATGATGGAATTGAAACAACTCAAAGGAAACTGATGTGCAAATTTAGAGAATCCACCCTAAATAGTCACATAGACCATTTGTGCCTGACCTGTAGTAGAACATCACTACCTTGCATTGGTCTGATCAGCTATAGTTAGTCACACTATAACTTGACTGTAGTATAATGATGTCGTTTTGATCCTCTTTGAAAACCAAGGACAGCATCCAACCAAATTATTAACTATTTATTTAAATAGTTCATGAGTGAGCTATTTTAAATATATGCTAAATCTTTTTTCACCAATATTCTTCACTTAGCATTTTAACTTAGCATTTAACTTAGCACTGATTATAGAGTCAGCTTATTCAACAGGGCTTCCCATGATAATGAGTCTTTTATTCATGATTAAAATGTAATTTATTTGATTTTTGTGATGGTTTTTGCTCACTATGTGGCAAGACTGTCAATTTTTTTTCAAAGAAAGTGTTCAAAATCAAAAAGCACATAGCTTCTACTAGTCTCTGGTCTCTCTTATTCCTTCTTCAACCATACTTTCTAATATATTTCTTAGCATCTTCACCTATTCTCACCTTAGTAATAAAGTCAAAGTATATGTTGATTTAATTTCCTGAGTCTTATTACATTCTTAATAAATTTCTCTCCCTCTTCCACCTCTATGTATTGATAGTGTATTTTTACTTATTGTTAATGTAATTTTGCCCTTAGTAGGAAGGTCTTTCCCATCTATTAATGGGCCCATGTGACCTGCTTAAGTTATATGGAAGCCCGAGTCACATGACTCTAAGCCACATGGAACAGGAAGACATGGAGCAGAAGAGGTGGAGCAGGCAGGGTAGAACAGGAAGAGGCACAACCAGAGTAGAGCTAAGAGGAAGTTAGAGAGCAGTCAGAACTGAGGAAGAGAGAGAAAGTAGACTGTATGGTTAGCATTAGTGGGAGAACTTGTTTGTGATTTGTTTAAGGGAGCTAGTTTGTGGGAAGCCCAACAGAGGGAAGGCTTGGGGCTGGTGTTAGCCTCTGCATTGTTATTGTGTATAGATTTCTTTGCTGCTATGATGGATTTCTAGTGTTGGGATCTGGTTTTCTAGTGTCTGAATAAATGGTTTTCTTCTGCCTTCTATGTGGAGAATCTGTTAGGCTTTGCAATTCAGAATTATGCTGGCATATTCATAGTTGCCCTTGGTGCTGTGGATATTGCCTGGGCAATACACTCTGTAACTGATGATAGTATATAGATTGCAATTATATTTAAAGATGATATTTATGCAAATACCACGAATATTGTACTACAGGAGGATCATACAATTATTTTTTTTGTTGCCTTTGAGTAGAAGATAAAATTAAATCTTTACCAAACTCCAGCAAGGCGTTTTGATGCTTGCCTGAGGGATACATGCAAGTCATGCTATTTAGTTTCATTGTTTTCCTTCTTGTTTTATTTATAGCAAAAATGTCAAGATTGTAATTATTCAGCTTTCTAAATAGTAAGTCCACTCACCTAACTTATCAGGCAAGGATCTCACTTTTGGAGTTTTAGCAGTTAAGTTATAAGTTAAAATTAAAGTTTATAGATAACTAAAAAAAACCCCCAAAAAACAAAAAAAAAACCCATAGAACAGCACTGAGAGGGACTATGAATATGCCAGTGTAGTTCTGAATTACTAAGTATAACAGACTCTCCATATAAAGGGCAAAAGGAAAAACATTTATTCAGATACCAGAAAGCTAGATCCTAACACCAGAAAGCCAAATCCATCATAGTAACAAAGAAATCTATCACAATAACCAAGAAGTCTATACCCATTATCAGTCCTTCCAACAAATAAACACTCCCAAGCCTAGCTGTCTGCCTTTGTCTCTCTCTCCTTCAGTTCTAACTACTCTAATCAATTTCCTCTTAGTTCTGCTGTAGCCCCACCTCTTCCTGTTCCACTTTTCTTACTCTACCCCTTCCTGTTCCGTGTGAGTTGATTCATGTGACTCAGGCTTCCATGAAACCCAGGCAGGTCACATGGGTTTATTAATGAATGGGAAAGATCTTCCCATTTAAATTCCCATTACATCACTTCCTCTATTTCTCTTGATGTGCAACCATCACTGCAGATGTGGAAGGGGAGGAGATACTATTGAGAATGATTTTTTTTTCATAGATTGCCAAAATTAAAGAGTTGCTAATCATTTAGCCAGACTGCTGGTGATGAGCTTTTCCATACTCTCTGAAACAGAATTGGTCTGCTACAAAGTTATATTTGAATGCTTGAATTACTTCTAGTATGGTAGAGCCTGTCAATACTACACTTTTCTGGAATAACCTTCAAGAGCCTAGGATAACTTCCATACCACAATGAGGCATTGGAGCACCACTTAAGGGAAGATCATTTAACATGAAATGTTAAATCAAATGAACAATTTGATTTCATAAAGTCGTACCCTGGTTAAAAATAATAGAAGACACTTAGATCAGGTATTTTTCACAAATAATGTATAAGAGAATTCTTAAATAAAGGATAAAGCTGATTTTTTTATTGCATAATTTTTCTAAAGTTTTACACAAATAAAATTAGTAGAGATTGAATTAGACAAATAAAAGAACTGAGGTGGGGAATTTTGCATTAAATAAAATGTAATAAAAGTCTGGCACCCAAAATATTTGTCACTAATATACATAACACCAAGCTCCATTATATAGAGTTCTTAAATAACTGTAAATTATTATAAGTGACTACATGGAAACTTGCTTTAGATCACTAAAGGGAAGAGAAATTGAAATTAGAATGACAATGAGGTTTCACTTCGCTATATAAATTGGCAAACATGACAAAAACATGGAAATAATCAATATGAGAAGGAATGTAAGAAGACAGGCTTATTGATTCCCTGTTGGTAGATCTATGGATTATAGTGAAAGCAAGACTGTTCCAGAAAAACTTGCAGTTCTGCTTTATTGATTACACTAATGTTTTCAACTGTGTGGATTACAATAAAATATGACAAGTCCTCAAAAAGATTGGCATACGAGATCATCTTACTTGTCTACTGAGGAAATTATATGCTGGTCAAAAACAATAGAACTGGGCATAGAACAACTAATTGATTCACAATTGGGAAAGGCATACAAGAAGGATATATGTTGTCACATTATTTACATAACTTATATGCAGAGTGCATTATGCAAAATACCAGTTTGGATTAATCGGAAACCGGAATTAAGTTTGCCAGGAGAAATATCAATAATTGCAGATATGCAGATGATACTGCTTTGATGACAGAAAGAGAAGAATTAAGAAGCCCCTTGGTGAGGGTAAAAGAGGAGAGTATAAAAGTTGGCTAAAAGTTTAACAGTAAAAAAAACCAACAACAACAAAATCAACAACACACCCTAAGATCTCTACAGCTCATCCCATTACTTTCTGGAAAATAGAAGAAGAAAAAATAGAAGCAGTGTCAGATTTTAGATCCTTGAACTCAAGGATCTCTGCAGAAGGTGACTGTAGTCATGAAATTAAAAGACACTTGTTCCTTTGAAGGAAAGCTATGGTAAATCTGGAGAGTTTGCTAAAATAAAACAGCAAAATACACAAAAATACAAAACCATTACTTGGCTGACGAGTCCATATAGACAAAGCTATAATTTTTCTAGTAGCAAGTATGGCTATATGAGTTTGTTGGTTGTTGTCCTTAGTTCTCAAAGAGGACCAAAATGACATCACCATGATTAACTCACGTTTCAGTGTGTCTGACTGTGGCTGATCAGACCAATATGAGCTTAGAATGCTCTACCACAGATGTGAATATGTGGGGTAGATTCTCCAAATTTGCACATCCTACATTTCCTTTGTGCTGTCTCAATTCTGCTTTGCTGAAAGTGTGGGCACGCCATGTTGAGTGGTCCTATGCCAGTATCTCCCATGTCCCAATGGTATTTTAAATGTTCTCTCAATCCATTTTTCTTTCAAACTGGATAGGAGAAAAATGGTATAGAGGAAGATGAGAAATTAAATCTGGTTATATTATGGCAACAAGCTATTTGAAACATCATTTAAAATATTTATATATATATATATATACATATATATTTCTTTATGCTATCTGATCATGTTAAAAAAAATAATGTCTATTAAAACTAAATTGTTGAATGCTACATAACAGAAGTCATGGTTGAGACCCATAGTAAAAATTGGGACTTAAACTAAGTGAGGAGTGACCATTTATTTGCGACTTTTTCATATATTTCAGACGATATCCTCTCGATTACATTGGTTGCTGTCCCACTTTGGCTCAGGAGAGAGAGCACACCAGCATGAAGTGAATGGGGGAATAGGAGCGGGTTATTTTGGAGTTGCTACATCAACAACCAATGGTCAAGCAATAGGTAACTTTTCCCCTGAGGGGGCTAAATGCTTGACAAGTCAGATGACAGCTCCCTCATATAGAAGGGAGAGAAAGACAGGGAGAAACTGAGGCAAAAAGACAGAAAATGAGAGGGGAGAAGAGATCAGGAGAGAGAGAGAAAGAGAGAGAGAGAGAGAGCACATTCATAAGCTGAAGGATCTGTTGTCGTCATTTCAGCACTGCATATAGCAATGACTTCTACAACCCTGTTCAAAGAGCAAAGTACTGGAAAATAGTGGGTGGCCTTCTACAGAGGAATGATTGTTAAAAAAAAAAACAAAACTTGTATAGTAATATAATGTTCTATTATATAGTGCAGTCAGAACTGATGAATTTCAGGAATTCCACATTAGCCTAATGTGTCTGAACCAATGAAGAGTCTCATGAATCGAACCCAGAGAACAATGAAGAGCATGACCGCAACAATGTAATTGAAAAGATCACTGCAGTGAAATTGAACTCTAAGTAACTGAAAAATCTGTGATGGTTTTAGAGAACAAATAATTAAACTAACCCCACTACCAGTGGCAGAGAGGTAGAGAACTAATGTGAGAGAATATCCTTCACATTTCCTAACAATATAAACCACTGCTGAGTCCAAGAGGGCAGACTGGATTACTCATCTTCTCCCTTTCTCTCTCTCACTGGAGGGTCCCTTCATTCTATGGACTTGGACCACATTCAGTCTTCAGGTAGTGTATCCTCAAAGAGAGGTCAGGTTCTATTTCCCATTGTCTCTGCCTCTTTAAACCATCACCTTAGATCACCAGGGAAGAATCACTTAAAAGTTTAAAATTGACTCATAAGGTTAGAAGAGCTTATATTAAATGGAGATATTTATATGCCAATTAGAGTATTTTACGTTTGATCTTGGACATAACAGGGAACCACTGTTTTATATTAAGCACCAGTGTGGCATAATCACAGTTCTATTTTCTGAGGCTGAGTGGGAGGATGAATTGGAGTGGGGAGAGATTTGAGCCAGGGAAACCATCCAGAAGGTCATTTTAACAGTCCAAGCACAAGGTCAGAAGAACTTACACTAGCATGGTGGCTTGATGAGTAAAAAGAATATGACATACAGGAAAGGTATCATGTAGGGAGAAATAGCAAGATTTGGCAACAGATTGTATATGTGGAGTGAGTACTAGAGCAGAATTGAAGATAACACTAAGTTTGTGACCCAGAGTAACTAAGAGAATGGAAGGATCCTCAATGCTAATGAGCAAATTCAGAAGAGGGGAGGGGTTGGGGAAAAACTAAGGAGTTCTGTTTCGGTCATGTTGACTTGGACATGAAAATGAGAGAGTCAGTCCAAGAGTTCAAAAAGTAGTTGGTAATTCAAGACTGGAAGTCAGAAGAGATATTAGGACTGAATACGCATTGAATCCATAGGAAACTAGTGAGATTATCAAGGGAGAAAAGAATATAATACAGAAAAGATCCTTGAGAAACACCTTCAGTTAGTGGACATGACCTGGATGAAGATAAAGTAAAGGATGTTGCAAGAAATTGATAGATGTCAGGGTCTTGTGACCAACATGGAGGACAAGACATTTTTTTCTGACCCGCTTGATCTTTCCAACCAATCAGAACCAGAAATTGCGTATTAAAAACAAAGCAACTTAAATTGTGTCCATGTCCTAAAACAGTTAGAATTCAAAAGAATATTTTTTTTAAAAAGCAACATAAATTCACTCTGAATTTACTCAGTACTGCTCCTTCACATGCCACTATCAGCAGCATGTCTACACTAGCAGACTCAAGGATACAATACAGGTTTATAACAAAACCCACCCCAATGTCCTGGTCCCACCTCACTCTTTCCAGTGCTGAGAAGATTCTGGTTCTAAGCTTCCAAAGTGTGTCTGGGCTGCCATAAGACATTGTAGCAGTAAGCACCACAACATACACAGAGGGGCTGGCTATCACAGGTTCTTAGATCTGTACTCACAAAAGGAAAGGCAACTTTTGAGGGGTTAACAGTCACTTTAATCAAGCACATGTATCACTCCTTTAACCAAGCACATATGTCATTCACTTAGTTCTGGGGAGTCAATACACTGAACGTGGAAGAAAATATAGAGAAATTAAAAGTCAGCAGACATGGCTTCCTCTGCTTGAATTCAACAGAGAGTTGGACCATAGTTACCAGAGAGGGAAGCACTGACATCTGGCTTTTCAAAGTGGGGAGTGGGGGAGGGTGAGAGGGGGGCTCCTTTAGAGGCTTCCCAGAGTCCTGATTGGGCCAAACACTTCCAGTCAGTAAGCCCCAAAATAACCCCCACCACCACCTCACAGTCTTTACACACTTTTTAGAGCCAGAGGGCACCACATCCCTTGACCACTAGTGCGTCATTAACAAACGTGGATCTTCTTACAATTCTTCCCTGGCCTGAAAATGACTGGGAAAGATCCTCTTTAGTCACATTCAAGCAGCCATTATGGTTCCTGATGATACTAAAACAAAACCAGCAAAGATCCTGTTTCACTTGCCGTTACAGAGATCCAGAATGGCTGTAGCTGTTTATGATCCAGAGCATGAGAGAAGTCCTCGACCCCTCAGCACTTCAAAGCTCTGATCTGCCAGTGCCAGGGGTGGGCCAACCCCTTAACACCAACAGGACAACTCTCTGAACTGCCCAAAGGGGCAGGATAGGACTCCAGGACAGGACACTGTATGTGTGTGTGTGTGTGTGTGTGTGTGTGTGTGTGTGTGTGTGCTTGTATAGCAGAGGCCAGTTCTGACCATCCAAAAGTGACTGGGGCAGAGTCCTAGATTGGTGAACTATCAATTGTTCAGTATGGGAGGATGTCAAGGAGCTTTGAGAAACTACTATCAGAGGGGTCAGAGTTAATGAACAGGAGAAAATCCAGGAAAAAGCCACCAAAATTGTTAAAGATCTAAGGAAAAAGAAAACTCTAAAACCTTAAGCATAAACATATAAATCAATGAGGAAAACATTAATACAGATGTGTGGGAGGCAAGAAAGTTCTGTTTTCCACTTTCCTACATGATAAGGATTGTGACCCAGCATGGACAGGTTAGAGGTCAAAAATTAATGCACAGGCCCAAGGTGCTGTGTGAGGAAGAGCCTATCAGAAAGGAGAACATGGAGTCAAATGGGCAGGGGATGGTATCACAGGAGATCCAAAGTTAGGAAAACATTATAAGAAACCCCATCTTTCTGCATATGTTGTAGTCATCCTGTAATCTTATTGGAGAGGCTACCTATCCATTCAGGGAGAATGGATGTATAGATTAATAAAAGCTTTCCTGATTTCACAACATGTATTATGCTTTGTTTAAGGTGAGCATGTTAGATGGGCTCACTTCTGACAGAAGGATCTGTGACCTTCAGATATAGTAAATGAGTTCAGATATCTATGGATAAACACATTAAAAAATAAAGGAAAATGATCAAATATTTAATGAGACACAAGGCCCTGCAGAGGAGAACATGGAACCACAAGATGCTAGAGAGCAATAAGAATTATGAGTAGTGAGTTTGTGGCCTTCACAACAAAAAATATGGCCAGAATAGAGAAGAAATAGACATAGAGGTATGAGTATTTATATTGGATGATAAATTTGGATAAAATGATGGTGGGAGAGGGTATCTTAAAAAAAAAACTAGTAAGAAACAAGGAGTATTATGACACCCTCACCCTGAGCATTGATTAAAGGGGTAGTAGTGAAAGCACAACCAGGACTGGAAAAGGTGTTCAAGGAAGTGGTATCAATAGGAGGACTCAAAAGCCAATGAGTGCCAAAAGATGGAAGGAGAAAGGAAAAGGTTTAAGAGGAAATAAAGTCTGCTAACAATTGCAGAGGCATTCCAGAGAGCACAGTAGAAGGAGTGGGTAGAACATTTGGGAGATGGGGGTGGTTGGAGCTAAGAAGGATAGCAGGGAGGGATGTTGAGTTAGGAATGGAATCTGTACTTCTCCAGTTAGGAGTTCAGAATCATTGTGGCAGATATGGTGTGAGCCAGGCAAAATAGGCAAAATTGCAGTGGCTGGAAAGAAGGACGTTCAGGGAGTTGGGTGATTACATCATTCAGGTATAATCTAATTCAATCCTCCCTCCAAGTCCATCAGGTAGTAATGTCGTGTCTGGTAAGGACCATGTTGCCAGCCTCAGAATTGGCTGGAGCTAGTAGAGAGGGGAAAGGCTGGTGAAGCCTTCCTGACCAGGGACAGTTGAGGTTTTACTATGTCACGTGCAAAGTGCCAGATCTTAGAACCCTGAGTGTATACATGAAGCTTGCTACAAAGACCACTAGGAACATGTCAATGGAAGAGGTACAGTTGCAAAGAAAATATGTACATACTTTAATGGGTTTCATTTTTTTAATTAATAAAACAAAGTGAGAATTTTTTTAGACTCTTTAGGCATCAAAATTTTAAGCCATAATTGGAACAGTATATTAAATCTTTTTATAGCTGACAACTCTTTCTTCATGTTTAAGTAATTTTCCTATCCTTTTCACTATTAACCTGCTTCATATGAATGTAGCAGTATCTTGAAGGACAATTCACATTACAAATAAAATTCTTCATCTTCTCCTCCTCCTTCTCCTGTTTTCCTTCCTCTCCTCCTTCCTCTAAGTCCTTTGCAGCTCCAAATCATGTGAAACAGAGAACTGATGTGTGTACTTGGAGGACTGGTAGTATACACAGATTTTACACAAGATCATCATACATTTAAAATTCAAATGGTGTTTCAATGAACTAAAATCAATTATTTTAATTTATACAGAAGATTTAAAAGATACTATTTGAAGTATGTTATTAATTAAAAATTCTAAGGTTATATTTTTATAGTTTTATCTGATTTTGAGAAGATTTTCAAGGCAATACTAACTGGTGAAACTGAACAATTTCTGTTATTAAGAAAATCTCTAATCATGACCTCCTTGGAATAATTTTTGGAGTAATTTGATTATGAAAATTACTATTTGCTGGTTTATTCCAAGTATAGGCAGTGGTGGCAGTTTTAGCTCCATTTCCTGTCCCATTCCATTGTGGAATTTGAAATTCAAAATAGCAAAATGAAGAAACCCAAGAAAACCTTCATAAAACCCTTCTTTCTTGGAGATAATGTTCCAGAAAGTTTTTCTAACTTCTTTCTTTCTTTCAAAGAACATTGTTGCTTCACTCTCTGTGCATGCAGTTGTGTGTGTGTTGTATGTTGCAGGAAATAGAAGTTTTCATGTTATTTTTTTCCCTCCATCATGCCCAAGTCCTTATGCTTTCCTGGTTACCTCCTCTGTCTCATGACTGATACTAAGAATCTCATTCATATTCATTTGGCCCCTGCAGGGTCCCCAGTGGTGTTCCTGTTCCATATTGTGGACAGACTTTGTTTTGTGTTCCTGAGCCTGTGGCTAGTCCTTCTAGAGTTGAGTTCATTTCCTTTTTCTGGCTTTATTTCTTTAGTCCTTTCCAGGTTTCTTTTACACCTGTCCGTCATTATTTTTCTGCCAAATCTAACATTGCTATGTATTTTTAATAGACTCTTACTAGACCTCCAAACAGAGGAATTGGAGAAAATCATAATATTTGTTCCTTGGATTTTGGCATTTTACTTTAGATTTCATCTTGCCAAGGGCTAGTTGTCGTTGATGCATCACATTTCTTCATTTTTGTGATTTCTAATGTGGCAGTTTAATCTTCCTAAATCTCCCTTCCTGAGCACTAAGATCCTGTGGTTCAGTCAGTTGGGGTATCCTCAGCCCACTTTAAGAGCGGGATTCCCTTCCAAACCAGTAACCCCGGGGGATAGCCAATCAAATTCTGGTTCATAGGAATCCTTGGATCTCCAGGCTGCTGGTAGAGTTGAAACAACACAACATATCTAGGGTCAAGAAACAAGGTTTCTTTTAATTGAGGCCACCATGCTTGATCTAAAGAGTCCTGGTTTGCTGAGTCATCTTTATATGTCCCCACTTTCCTTCCATCTAGCTGGACAGACCTTTAATCTGTCATGGACCCCTCCAGTCAGGACAAGCCCATGGACTCTTTCTCAGAATGTTTTCAAATGTATAAAATAAAATACTTAGTGTTTGTATCATCAAGGAGATATGAGCAGTTGCTTCAGGAACCTTGCAGGATCTGATTGTACAGCATAATGAGCACTCTTCACACCAAAGTAAGATCAGCATAACATTTATTCTATGCACAAGGACAATATAAAGCAATATTAAAGAAATATAGAAAGATAAAGGTAAAGCTTAACAGAGGAATAGAAATATTTACATACATTACCAAACCAGAGAAGCACCAACGTCTGGGTTCACATGCTGGAGAATTCCTTTGTTTCAGCCCTTAGAGTCATGACTGGGAACATCCCACGTGGAACTCCAAAGAATATAGCAATTTTTCCATATTACATCCAGTTTCAAACAAAGGAAAAAAATAGGGCAGTGTTTTTCAGCAACAGGCTCAGCTCCAGAAGGTGCCAGAAGGTGTTTACATGGCTCAATGCAAAGACTCTACATGACAGCACAGGATGTGTTACAGCTGTGGACTGGGCCAGAGTTCAAAGGAGCAAGACATCCGTGATTGATAAAGTAAAATGTGTTCAAATGGACACAGGATTGATTTCATATATTTCTAGAATGGGGGCCAGCCCTTCAAGGAAGAGAAACCAGCCAGGTATACTCATACCTGTAGTCCTAGGAACATACCACCATTCTAAGAAGGAAGGACAAAATACGCAATCATGTAGGCCTATAAATGTATAGGAGAGACCTTTGTATTTCATTAACCCTTCGATATTACAGAGAAAATCAATTATATTGAAGTACTATTATAAAACAAAATAAATAAAGGCTATGGAGCCTGAGTTGACAAGACTGTTCTAGAGAACTCTTATTTCAGGGTTTTGTCATATAACAAGAGAATGAACCCATGGTTACATCAATGTGAGTACTTCATATCTATGCAGATCCTACCAGGGATGATGAATTTGCAGTTTCAAGGTCACATGTGACCTTCTAGGTCCTCGAGATCTGTCCTTTCACAAAAGAGCTGCACTTGAAGACCTAGAGGGTCATATGTAACCTCGAGGCCACAGGTTACCCACCCCTGTCTTAACCTACCTACAACTTCTGATAATGTGTCATGCTTCTACTTGGAGGTATGGGTGGAATAGGTGTGATTTCATTGGTCTAAAGATTTTCAAGTGCAATACTTCCTCTAGAAATGCAAGCTGAGACCATATTGGCAACTTACAGTCTTAGAGAGTTTCCTAGAGCACTGAGAATTGAAATGACTTACTTAGGATCACACACCTTGTATTTGTTAGAGGCCAAGTCTTCTTGGCTCTACTACACCATGCTCCTTCTCCTTAACTTTATGTAAATCTTCCATGGATTTACATATCCCTAATTCTTTTGATATTTTTTGAAAGTCAGTGTAGCCCTTAGAGACTCCATCTGTGATTCCTCATTACTACCAAAATACCTAGTCCCTTTCCTTTGCCTAGCCCTAAACCTCAATAATCAAGTCCATCCTCTGCCAATGAATCTTTGACAACATGCTACAGTCTACTTGCACCTACTCCATCCATCATCCCCCCCACCTCTTTTCCATGTATCTTTCCATTGACTTTTGGATCAGTTAATAAGAAAAACCAGGATCATGGCATGTTACCAGTAAAATGTGTTGGAATTGGTGCAAAAGATATATTTAATGATATGAATGATTGGGGGACATGGACCTGTCATTTTGTGAGAGTGAGAGATAACAGATGGAGTATTCTGTATCCACAGAATTTGGAGAAGGGAAAAAAAAGACTCAGAGGAAGATTTCCAAAGTGTTAACTATATTTTCTATGAGTTTTATAGAATAAAGATAGGAATACCGACGATGTCTGGCCTTTGATTTCATTGCTATAAGGGAACTTTTTAGAGGATGACATTCTCCCTATCAATTCAAGTCAATATCTGTTCTGCAACTTACAGTATTTGTCAAGGCTAAAATGAATGCAAATGGCAATTGTTTCTTTTTTAGCCAGAGATCCTGAGAGTCTTCCCTTCTCAGACTGTTTTTTTTAACTAGGTCAAAGAAGCCACTCTCTGCCTCATTTCATACCTAGTGGACATTGCCTCAGGCAAACTGACACTTAGGAAAGATCTTTGCCTCAAAAGACCAAGGTTCCCTACTTCGTCCTGGATCATCTCCAGTTGTCCTGATCTGTATCTTGCCACTGGACCCAGATGACTCCAGAGAACAAAGTACAGCTGGTGACTTTGCACAGCCTTCCCTCACTTGCACCTAATTTACTTACATGCCATGGCATTACCTCACTGACATCATGGTCCTCTTTGAGAATGGGGGATAAAGAATAACAGCCATAGTCTTCTGGGTCAGCTATTTTTTTTCCCTCAGGTCATAGAATTCAAGATTCACAGTCATTTCTGGAAGAATATTGGTGTTGAGAAGATGTACGTTGCAGCAGTTAGTGACTTGGGAAAAGGAAGCGAGATGACTCAGTGGATAGCGTGCCAGGGCCTGAAGTCAGGAGGGCTCATCTTCATTAATTCAAATCCTGCCTAAGGCACTGACTAGCTGTGAGATCCTGTTCAAGTCACTTAACCTTATTTACTTCAGTTCTCCATTTGTAAAATGATCTAGAGAAGGAAATGACAACCCACTCCTATAACTTTGCCAAGAAAACCTCAAAATGCTACCACAAAGAGTAGGACACAATTGACATGAGCAAACAATGTTAATGAGTGCCTGGGGAACTTTGAAAGCAAAGCACATTCTCCCAAATAGGATCCACCCTGGTCTTCTCATTTACACCTAGCTAGTGATCCATCTATATTCAGTGCATACAGAAGAAATCTATACTGATAGACAGAGGCTATCCATAATCTAATGCAAAGAGCACAGAACTTGGAGTCAGGAAGCACTAACTTTGAATCCCACTTCAAATGTGTGTGACCCTGGGTAAGCCATTTAAATTCTCTGGGTCTTAGCTCACTTAACTATAAAATTAATAAATATTTATTAAGGACCTACTATGTTCCAGGCACTGTGACAAGCGCTGAGAGACCTGGACTCACTGACCTTTAGGCTCCCATAGGTCTCCAAATCGATGATCATTAGATCAAAATGCATGTCCACATCTGGAAAGGTTTTCTCTTTCTCTGTCTCTTTTGTTTATTCATCCTCTATCTCCTGGCCTTTAAATGGGTATACCTCAAGGTTCCATCCTGGACTCTTCTGTCTTCCAAATTCTATCCTTTGGTGATTTCATCAACTCCCATGGCTTTAAAGCTCTTTATTATCTTACATACCTTCCTCTGCATATTTCCATTTTATTAATGCCCTTCTCTGTCCCTCTGACTCTCACATCTCCATTTTGAGCATTGTTGTCTCTTCAACTCCTTTCACACATTTCAAAGTACCGTTAGATATTTCAAACTGGATGTCATAGAGAGATCACAAATTCAACATGTCTAAACTAGGCTACATTATTTTGATCCCAAGATTCACTCATCTTCTTCAGCTTCAAGTGAAATCAAGGTCACAGCATATTACCAATAAAATGTGCCGGAATTGGTGCAAAAGATATATTTAGTGATGTGAATGATTGAGGGACACAGACCTGTCATTTTGTGAGAATGAGAAATAACAGATGGAGTATTCTGTATCCACAGAATTTGGAGAAAGGAAAAAAAGACTCAGAGGAAGACTTCCAAAGTGTTAACTACACTTTCTCTGAGAGTTTTATAGAATAAAGATAGGAATACTGATGAAGTCTGGGCCTATGGTTTCATTGATATAAGGGAACTTTTTAGAGGAGGACATTCCCCCTATTGATTCAAGTCAATATCTGTTCTGCAACTTACAGTATTTGAATACGCATACTAGGTGCTGTTCCAAACACTGAGCAAGACAAAGAAAAAGACACTCCCTGCTCTAAGGAGCTCACAGTCTAATGTGAAAGACAATATGCAGATAATTTTAGACAAATAATATACATTTGTGTGTGTAATATACATTACATATGTGTATACATATGTATAATTTATACACATATATACAAATATATGTGTATAGACGTATATAGATGTGCACAAATATGTGTGTGCATATGCATATTTATGTAGATGTTTATCTATGTAAATATATCTAGTTATCTACATACACATATAATAAATTAGGCTTAATCTTGGAAGGAAGGCACTAAGGTTAAGGGAAAATGGGGAAAGGTTTCTTGTGGAAGGTTAGATTTTAGGTGAAACTTGAAGGACAGGAAAACAAACTCAGAGAAGAGGAAAGTTCTAGGTATGAGTAACAGCCAGTGAAAATACTCAGTTAAGAGATATAGTGTCAAGTTCAATTAAGAGGAAAGCAGTCAGTATAACTGGATTGTAATAGTATGTGGGGAAAGGGTTAAAGAATAAGAAAACTATAAAAATATAAGAAAGTATAAAAAAGCTAAAGTATCAGAAAACTATAAGAGAGGGACCAGGTTATTTAAGAAAGTCAAGCAGAAGATTTTATTTTTAATCCTGGAGGTAGTATGGAGTCACAAGTATTTACTAAATGGGATGTGTCAGACCTGGGTTTTAGAAAGATCAGTTTCATAGCTGGGTAAAGGATGAGCTGGGATGGGGAGAAACTTCAAGCAAGGAACTCAAGCAGCAGGTCATTGGCATAGTGTAGGCATGAATTGATGAGGGCCTGTATCAGAGTAGAGGCAGTGTCAGGGGAGAGCTGGGTCCTTATGTAAGAGATTGAAGAGAGAAAATCAAAAGATCTTAGTAACAGGTGGACATGGGAGATGAGAGAGAGGATTTGAGGATGTCACCTACATGCGAGCCTGAATGACTGAGAACATGGTGGTACTCTCAGTAATAATAGGGAAGATAGGAAGAAAAGGCAATTTGAAATATTTTCTAGTTATTTCTATGCTGTTTTTTTTTCTACTCCATTGTTAAAATATATCCTCTGTGAAGGCAGGACCCGTTTCTTACCTTTCTTTGTACTCAGTACAAAGCACAGTGCACAGCACATAGCAACTGCTTCACAAATACTTGGAATGACTCATATAGGTATCAGGTCTAGACTTATCTCATAGACAGAATTTGGGAGAATTTCTTTTTTCTCAATTTTTGTTACAAAGTGGTATTAATTGTTGTTTGAATGGTGGAATTAAATTGTAAATCCAGATGGTTCTGAATTTGGTTGTTTTTTATCCTGTGTTATTAGTGTAGTAGTAAGAGAGTGGGCCCCACATGTATAGAGAGATCCACATTAAGCCTTCTCTTTATGTGGTTCAAAAGAATGGAGAATAAATGCGCCTCTCTCTAGCCACTTCTCCCCAACCCTTCTCCAAGGGATGCTTTCATTCTTGGCAGGAGAGGAAGCAAGAAGTTGGAGCCAGAGGCCCTCACTCTGCTATAGAAGTATATATTTTATCTTTCAATATTGTTCATCTAGGGGATATGCCTGGGTTCCATTTAACTTTTTATTGTTTTTTTATTTTTTTATGGAGGGAAAGAGAAGGACTCCAAGCTCTATATCCAAGTCTTATTCCTTCCCCATCTAATACCAGTTCAACAGTGAGTTTACATAGGAAATAAAGAAACTAATTTATCCAAATCACAGCAAAGCAGAAATCAGAAGAGGTATACATAGGAAATTATGTATTAGACAATACAAGGTTGAAGGAAATCTCACTTTGGGAGGAAGGTAACTCAGTTAAACCAAGAAAGACAGTCTTGGATCCCACCCAATGGGAAACTCTCTGAAGTCTCTAAGATGTCAAGCAAGCTGGGGAAAGGAATATGATAGAGACTCCCAACTCTCATACCTTCCCTGAGGCTTTTCCTTCAGCAAGTTGAAGTGGGAGTAGCTTTTTCCATCTTATCCCTCAAGGCTGGAAGCCCATTCAAAGCTCAAAGAAGACTTTTGTTTTGAAGAGTATCCAAAAGATACTTCCACTTTAAGAATCCCCAGAAGGGGACTAACTGAGAACTGAAGCACTTTCCTTTTGCTTACTCCACCCCACCCCTCATACAGAACAGAGTCTTCATCTCCACAAATAAGGGGAGAGCACAATACCAACGGACTTTTGGACAGGAATTACATATGGTTGACCTTTTGGCTTGTTCAATTTATCTTTATAAGATTGGTTTATTAAAAATTTTAATTATTTTTCTGATATTTTGGTTATTTTATAGTTTTATATTCTTCCATATCATTTAAAGTTATCAATTTTATTATTTGGATGGAATTGATTCTAATAATTATCTTTAATCCTCTTGAATTAGTATTATCTTTCCTTTTGTTCTTTGTGGTTTTGGCATTTGGATTTCCCAATTCTTTATTATTCTTTATTAGGCAATTGGCTAATAGTTTGCCTATTTTATTAGATATAATTGATTTCTAATTTTTTGGATTTGTGTATCTCTGATTTTTCTGGATTTTTATTTCATGGTTTAACTGGAATTTGGAATTGTTGATTCCTTAATTTTTTTTACTAACCATGTCAAATTCATTGACCTGTTCTTTCTATTGATGATAAATGTGTTTAGAGATTTATATTTTCCCCTAGGGACTGCTTTAACTTTATGAAAAAAATCAGCTTATTGTCCTATTATTGTATTTTATGAACTTGTCAATTGTTACTATGATTTACTCTTTGATCCAACAATTCTTTTACTTTTGATTTAAATTTAACTCATTTAAGTGCTCTTTATTTGTTATAATTGTTGTTACATTATGGTAAGTATTTATTTACTATATCTGGTTTCTTCATATGTTTATATTGTCTTATGCCATAAGATGTGATTGATCTTTATAAAGGCACTTTGTTCAGTTTTAAATGTATATCTTTATATTCTTATTCAATAATAACCAGAGACCTACTATGCCTGCATTTCCTAAAATTATATTCAGGGCCTTGACTTCTGTTCCCCCCTCCCACACACACACGTCTGTTAGATTTGTCTAGCTCTGAAAGAATTATGTTGAAGTCTCTATTATGAATTTACTCTTTTTTTATTGCAAGGAAATGATAATCAGGCTGATGTATAGGTGAGTCTTTGAATGTTTTGAGTACCCCATAGTATCTCCAAAAGTCTGGCAAAAACTGAAATGACATCTCATTTGGACTCTGAAAGAATGACTATTTGAGTTAAACCTCATCTAATGTAATTAAATTATTCTATGAATCCAATTATGAATGAAGTGGCAGAAAGTTTTATGCTAGCCTTACTTCAGACAATTATGATAAACAGCTTGACACAGAGGACAGAAGAGCAGGTACCACTCTTACTTTTAAGAATAAGAGGATGAAATACATCGGAATAAATCAGAAATCTCAATACTTTACTTGATAGAAATGTTTCGGTATAGATGACATTGGCCACTAAAGCAACTGAAACATAAATGTAGATGAAATAGGATGAAGATAGGATTATTTTTCTTATATATAAGTAATGCGGGCAGCTAGGTACTGAAGCAGATAGAGTGTGGTCCTGGAGTCGGGAAGACTCATCTTTGTGAGTTCAAATCTGATCTCAGATACTTATTATCTGTGTGACCCTGGGCAAGTCACTTAACCCTGTCTGCCTTAGTTTTTATATCTGTAAGATGAGTTGGAAAAGGGAAAGACAATCCACTTCAACATCTTTGCTGAAAAGACCCCCAAATGGGGTCACAAAGAGTCAGACATGATTGAAATGACTCAACAACAACAATGCAATAGTGTCTCATAACAAATTTGGAAACAGATTTTTAGGAATTATTAACAAGGAATTCACATTGCTTTAAAAATAAAATTTTATCTTCATCTCCAAGGCATACAAGAACCTATTGCTGTCCAGTTCTAGACAATCATTAAAAATAAAATCAAACTTTGTCCCTAAACTTAGATTCCACAAAATAAGAGCTGAAATTGAGGACCTACTAAAGTCTAATGGAAAAAAAAAAAACTCAAAGGTGCTGAAAATCACCATATAATTTTTAGAAATTACATCTGATATTAAAATAAATAACAAAATAGAACCAAAACCTCAAAATAAGTTCAAAATGGTTGATATAAATGTTTAGAATATATGATATGGTGGTAAAAATAAAACAAAACAAGAAGAAAAAACCCTTTATTGGAGATAAGTGGTTATCCATTAAGCCGTGGTAAAAGTTGGTAAGAGGTAGATGCTACTAGATTTGTCAACCATACCTGAAAGTGGCTTAACTCCAGATAGATGTAGGAAATAACTAAGCTCCAAGAGTAGAATTGAAAGGTCCTCCATGGACAACATCTGCATGGACAAAGCCAACAATATTCCCACAAAGATATATCAAATACATGGCCATCACACACATTTGTGTATGAGAAGTAGGGGTTAATGATGGCAGTGCTGGACTCAATCATTTTCAACAGACATAACAAAGGAGTCTGAAGAATATGTGAAGAAAAAGGATATTGCCTGGGGAAAACAAATAGATGGTGGCTAGAATCATTTATCAGAAGATTGCTATGGATGTAAGTGGCGATAAATGACAAATCTCTTTGCTATAATATGGTCCCCAAAATGTCCTGGAGAAATCATCCAATAAATTTATAATCCCCTAATCCCTTTCAGTTTTTTTGTTGCTTTTTCCTATGAAAACATAAATTCCTTGAGAGTAGGTGTTGTCTTTTTCTTGTCTTTCTTGTATTCATAGCATTAAACACAGTGCCAGGCACATAGTAAGGTTTAGTTGGTTGTTGTCCTTCATTCTCAAAGAGGGCCAAAATGACATCACCATGACAAAGTGAAATTTCAGTGTGTCCAGTTATGGCTGATCAGACCAATATGAGCTCGGAATGCTCTACCACAGATTGGGCACAGATAGTCCATGTGAATATTTGGGGAGGAGAGTCCATATTGGCACATCCTATGTTTACTTTGTGCCATCTCAATTCTGCTTTGCTTATAGAGCAGAGCACCCTTTCTGATGTGGACACGCTATGATGTGTGGTCTTGTGCCAGTGTTTCCTATGTCGCACAGTTAAATTCAATGAGCGAGACCTTGAGATTGTCCTTGTATCATTTCTTCTGCCCATCATGTGATTGCCTGCCCCATGTGAGTTCTCCATAAAATAGTCTTTTTGGCAAGCATATATTTTGCATTTGAACAATGTGGCCAGTCCATTGGAGTTGTGCTCTCTCAAACAGAATTTGAATACTTGGCAGTTCAGATCGAGCAGGGACTTCAGTGTCTGGTACCTTATCCTGCCAGATGATCCTCAAAATTTTCCTAAGACAGTTCAAACAGAAGTGATTCAGTTTCCTAGCATGGTACTGGAAGACTGTCCATGTCTCATAGGCATACAAAAATGAGTTCAGCACAAGGGCTCTGTAGACCTTCAGTTTGGTAGTCAGTCTAATACCTCTTCTCTCCCAAACCTTTCTTCAGAGCCTCCCAAACTCTGGCAATGCATGCATCAACCTCATTGTCAATGTGTACATCCCTGGAAAGTACACTACCAAGGTAAGTGAACTTATCCACAGCATTCAAAATTTCTCCATTTATTATAGCTGATGGATCCATGTATGGATGGTGTGGTGGTGGCTGATGGAGCACCTGTGTTTCCTTGATGTTAATTATTAGGCCAAAATTATCACAGGCAGCAGAGAACTGATCCATACTTTGTTGCATTTCAACTTCAGAGGCTGCATTCAGTGCACAGTCATCTGCAAACAGAAAATCATGCACTAACACTCCCTCCACTTTGGTCTTGCCTTGTAGGCTTTTCAAATCAAGGAACATCAGTATGGTAGTTGACCTGGATGCTGTGTTCATCCTCATTGAAAGCATTTGACAACATGGCTGAAAACATCATGCTAAAAAACATGGGAGCAAGCACTCAGCCTAGTTTCACTCCATTAGTGACTGGGAAGGCATGAGAGCACTGTCCACTATGCAGAACCCAGGCAAACATGCCACCATGAAATCGATGTACAATACTGATGAATTTCTCTGGGCAACCAAATTTTGATGTAATCTTCCATAAGCCCTCAGGACTAACAGTGTCAAAGGTCTTGGTCAGATCTACAAACATTGTGTACAGACCTCTGTTCTGCTCCTGGCATTTCTCCTGGAGTTGTTGGGCAGCAAACACCACATTGACTGTTCCTCAGCCCTTTCTGAAGCCCCACTGGCTCACAAGTATATGACCATCTTCCAAGTGAAGGACCAGCCTATTAAGGAGGACTTTAGCAAGAATTTTGCCATCAATGACTGATTGACTGACGGAATTGTTCTCTACCCTTACTCAGATATAAGACTGATTAAAAAAAAAACTTAAGAAAAATACTTTTTTGTTATAGATGTTTCCACCCAAATACTCATAATCTACAAGTTCTGTGTAACAAAACAGCCAATCCTAAAACAGAAGATTAAAATATGAAGGGACAAGATGAAACACATGACATTGGACACCATCATCTAGTCTGCCATTGAAGTTGTTCCAAAGGTGCTCCTAATGAGCTTGAAGAATGAATTTCTATTTTAATATTTTTATTCAATTAAAAAAGCAGTGGTTGTAGTGGCCATACAGTTGTTTGTAGAGTATTAGACATAAAAGAGTTATAGCAAGATAGTGACTTGTCTAAGTACCATTTCTATGTGAACCCCACTAATAAAAGAGACGAGAAGAAAGTAATGTTGAGGATAAATTAATGATAACACTTCCTTCTTTAGTGGCAGTTACGAATGTTTCTAATGTGAAACCATCCTAGATATCTTATCTATTTCTGGATATCATGTTTCCAAGCTTGCTTGTAATTTATTATTCTGTCCATCTATATTAAACTGATTGCTCATATCTCCTGAACTTCAAGGCTGCCTCTCCTCTATTCCCCCTGTCACATGAACACCTGCTCAAGGAGAGCAGCTGCTGACTCACCAGCAGCTGAACTCAGCCTTATTTCTTCTTAATCACTTTCTATATTTATGGAAACTTGGGTTACTCAGATAAGAATTATCTGACTCACAAAAAAAAGAATAAGAAAGAAATAGAATTCTCATTCATGGGAAAGTTCTATTTAGTGGAAGAAATTTAGAAACTTTGAGAAGGAACAACTAAATAGGTCCTGGAAAATTCAAATAACTCATATGTTTTTTTAAAATTGCAATAATTACTGGAACATGACCTACCCAGATTTTTTCCCTTCCTTTCATACTGAGAATTTTCACAATTTCTTTTTGTGATATTAATTCAATTTAGCAGACGTTTTTAATGTAAGATATTGCACTAGGGACCAGACATACAAAGACAAAACTGAATCAATCCCTACTCTCAAGGAATTCCCATTCTTTAAGAGGAAAACATAGATGAAGAAAAGAAAATACAAAATTTATGCAAAGTAGTTACCAAGAAATTTCTGGAGGCTGACAGCACTAAGGGAGGAGATCAGTGAAGGCATCCCAGAGGAGCTGTAGCTTGAGCTCAGCCTTAAAGAAAAGACTGGAATTTGAAAAGGCAGATGTGAGGGAGGGGATCATTCCAGACGTGGGGATCAGCCTAGGCAGAGGCCCAGAGTCAGATGGAATGTCCTGTTAAGGGAACAGCAAGTAGGCCAATTTGGCTGGCATATGACATGGATGTAGAGTTTTTCCAGTATATAAATATTTGTCCTAAATATGTATAACAGGCTTTCTATTACACTCTCATGTGAAATACCAATATGTTCTGTTGGTAGCTGTATTTTTGCTAAGTTACTTAGTTACTAAGTATATTACTAAGTTGCTAAGTAAGTTACAAAGTAACTAAATTACTAAGTTTTGCTAAGTTACACCACAAATGTGGTCATTCTACTCGATCTTGATGATCTAGAGGACAGAGCTTTCACAGTCAAACAAGCATTGTTTACCTTTTCTGTGCCAAGCCACGTGCTGAATACTGTGAATACAAAGAAAAGCAGAAGACAGAACCTGGCCTCAAGGAGTTCTCAGTCTAAGGGGAGGCATATAACTCTTGAATCCCTTAGGGTCAAACACAACATCAGTTTTATTACTTTACTCATTATCTCACCCAATGCCCTAGGGTCCGCCAGGACAACTTAGGGGTGCAGTGGATAGAGTGCTGGACCTGGATATAGGAAGACAAGTTCAAACCTGGCCTCAGATACTTACTAAGTGAGACCCTGAGAAGTCAATAAATTTCTGTCGATTTCATTTGAGGAGGAGGAGGAGAAGAAGGAGGAGGAGGAGGAGGAGAAGGAGGAGGAGGAGGAGGAGGAGGAGGAGGAGGAGGAGAGTCAAAAGAAAGGGGAGGAAGGAAGGAAGGAAGGAAAGTAGGAAAAAGAAAAGTCTCAAAATCTGAACTCATTGTTTAAGACCTTAGTATTACTAGCCATATATTTTATTAACCATAATCAATAATATAGAAATATTGGAGAATATTTTGACAATGGTTTGTTTGTTACAAAGCTCACCTCTCAGCAAGAGCTACAACTGCTTATTCCTCAGAATTCCTCAGAAAACCCAAATCCAGGGATCTGGCTGACTCAGGATTATGGTCAAGTCCCTCAGAATTCTCTGCAGAAAGCATTCTCCAATGTATTGCCTCCAGAATAAGGCAAACTTAACTTTTTTCAATATGTCTTTTTAAACTCTCAGACAATGACACTTAATCCTCATGGTCTCTCCCAGACTTTTTCTCCACCACAGTTAACTCATCAGGTCTCCTAATGAATAAATTTTCTATTCGTCTTTGAATGTCTCACTTAGACTTCCCCAAAGATATCAGGTAACTGCCCCCTCTAGCCCTGTAAGATTTAATTCCCTCTCAGAAATACAGTCCCTCCAAGAGGGACTATTTAACTTGGGGTTCCACATACATACAAAAATTATGTTGACTTACATAACAAATAAAATTAGAAGAACACAGATGTTTGTTTTTTGATGAAGCCAAAGTAAGAATGTGAAACTGTCTTAAAATTCACTTTCCCTGAATCTTTTCCAACAGATGTTATTTGTGTAGAGTGAATAGATAAGTTTTCTTGTTCAAGGTTATTGCCCTCATGGGAATTTGTTTTTATCTGTTGCCTAGAACACGTTCCACAAAGCTGACTATTCAAAATAAACTAGACTCATTGCCAGATAAACAGAATGAAAGGAAGCTGCATCTCTTCAGGGAATACCAAACCCTACCTTCAGGTCCCTCTGGTTCAACTCATGAGAACCTCTGGAACCATTCCAGCAGTATGATTGGGGAACATGAACAACAGTTTCCTTTGTGTGTGTAAGTGGTCAGCTTGCCTGAATTATAAATAAAAATATTAAGTCTCTAAATACGTAGTTGGAGTCACACCCCATGCCTAATACTATGTTTAGAAGTTCCTTCAGTGTTAACTTCAAAAGTCCATGGTTTCTCCCATAAGCAAGGCTTTGCCCATGTCCAGATCACCTAAGATGGAGGCACCCATGTAGCACATGAAGGCCACCTGCTTCTAGGAGAAGACACTTTCTATTCTCCTGCTGCCAGGCACGAGCAGCCTCTCTTTGCATTGTCTTTGTAGGTATGTCAGGATGCATTTTAAAATTTCCAGACTGGGACAGTTTCACTTTCTTTCTAGCTGTATTCAGGAGGTGAAAGTTCATCCATCCGTAAGAATGGGCGCTATGAACTAAGCTGGTATGAGAGGAATGTCTGCCCCTCATTTTTGTTTGTTTGGTTTGATGGTCCCCAAAATTAGGCTTGGGTTTTGGTCTATTTCATTTGTCTTTTTCACATCTAGGAGTAGAAAGGGATTATATAGTCCTTAGATCTAAGTCAAAGCTGGATGAAGCTGCCAGCCCAGCAGGGAAGCCTTAGGTACCAAGACTCAGGCCCAGGGGGACTTTGGACTTAGAACTTTGGACTGATGCCATATAGAAAGTGATCTAAAATGTGAGCCTAATCCCCTTTCTGTCCCCAGGACAGAGGTGGCATAAGAGGAAACTATGCCCTACCCTTAGGTGTGTGTAGGATTGTAAGGGAATGGGGGCAAGGGGATAGGGATTGTTTGTACATTTGTTTTTGGTGTACCTTTGAAGTAAATATTCCTTTGTGAAAGCTAACCTGTTAAATGGAGTGGGGGTGCTTGGACTGGGTCTGATTTAGAATGGTCTAGGGTTTCAGGTATGGAATTGGAATGAAATGAGATACTTATAGACAGTTAACAAAAGGAAGTTTACTTAGCTATGTTGGGGAAAGAATATTCAGCAAGAATCCAGCATTGATTCAGTGGGGCACAGCTTCTTTGTAAGTTGTGCTCAATCAGGATGCTGTATCAAAGAGTCAGCTTTAGGTCCCTGAGCTAATGACAGTAATGTCCAGGATGATTTCAATACCTTTTAATGACAAATGAAACTAACAAACATGGTAGGTCTTAATATACCTTGGGAACTCCTCCCCTGTCATCTACCACACATATCCACTCTCACAGAAAAGTACACATTCTATCTTTTCTATCTCATTCATTAAATCAGACACATACCATAGGGATAACTTCCATTCTGATTAAATTTGGAATTAAGATGATTGGGACAACAAAGAAACCCTTCTGTACTCACAGAGAGATGAACAATGCTACTCATTTTTTTTCCCTTTCTTTCCCCATGTTCGGTGCTAAGATACCATAGGATCATCTCTAGGGCTAGAAGGAATCTCATCCTGTGATAGAATCATAGATATCGTAGGTTCAGAGCTGGAATAATCTGAGAGGTCAGAATTCAATCCTCCTCCTTTTACAGATGAGGGAACTGAGGTCTAGAGTCTCGCTGAAGGTTACACAAGTGGTAATTAGCAAAGGTTGGGGAGTTCCCACACATATCTGAGTTTCATAGAGAATGACAAGAGGGATTTTTACACCATTCCTTAGAGATGATGGAATCTGGATGAAATCAAGCCTCACTATGCTGGTGGCTGACAAGACACAAATCCTCAACAAACTCTGTATTTTTGGATGATCATAGAGTGATGTCTTCTCTATATAGAGACCCTACCCAGTCAGTGCCCACTGAACTGTACTGATATTCATTTCTAAACCTCAGAAATTTAAAAAAAGGCTGATAAAACCATCCCAAAATTTAAGACACTGTGACTTTTACTCTACCCTTTGCCACAGTGAAGTTGGTGCTATCTGAGAACAGTCTGATTCAGAGTAAAAGTGTCTCATTATTGGATCGACTTAGTGACACTCTGAATCATCATAGTCCCATGAGTAATACTCAGAGATAGAAAAAAAATGAGGCATAATGTTCCTGGTTTACACGTAAAATGTGTAAGATTGACTAGATGACTGGATGGCCCATCTAGTTCTAAGCTTATGTTGATGGTATAATAATGAGACATCTTTTTTCCCAGTCCATGAAGACTTGAACCACATGAATAATTATCTGTGCTGTGTCATCCTTACAAGATATTTGACCAAGTTCCTCTAGAAATATTCATTAATTTACTCCAAATGGGTAGAAAGGTGAACATCAGCTTTTCTGAACCTATAGGGCCATGACGTAGCCTTGGGTGATGAGTGTCAGTGTTGTGTAGGAGACTGAGCATAGCTTCAAGAATCAGAAAGCAGATGAAAATGACCTAAGTTCTGTCTCTGTTGCCATTAACTATGGGGCCTCAAACAAGTCCCTTAACTTTTGAACTTATGAGATAAATATATTTTGAACTTATCGTTGAACTTAGGAGATAAATATAATGCTGCTGCTGATACATTTACTAATACATGCTTTACAAATATCAGTTGATTGGATCCTCACAATAATTCTGGAAGGTAGATGATGATGCTATCCTCATTTTACAGTGGAAGAAATGGACTGAGAGAAATTAAATACCTCACTCAATGACCCACAGCTAGTAAATGTCTGAGGCCAGGTTTGAACTTAGATCTTCCTGAGCTCTATCTGCTGTGCCACCTAGCTGTGTAAACCATAAAACACTAACTAAATGTGTAAATATTCAGAAGAGGAGGTCTGCAAGAGGGAGAGGTCAGGAGCTTTAGAATCAGCAAAAGAGATTCATACAAAATATTGTTTAAGAGAAGGGAAGATCAGAGAGAAATGGGAACCTCAAAAGCCTCAGTGAATAACAAGACTGCAGAATAGAAACCTCTTGAGGACAGGGACTTTTTATCTACAATATAACATGAAGTGCTTTTTCCATATTAAAAAAACATTTAATAAGTGATTGTTAAGGTAAATTGAACTAATAAATACTTTTGGATTGATCTAGATGGGAGGAGGCAAAAGAAACGAGTCATTTCTTTTTTTATGTTTGGAGTGGTTTTGGTGAACATAAGTAAAAAACAGCAAAATCTCACTAAATAGGGCTGGTACTGCTATTTTTACATATTTCAATGTCTGGACCTAGAACCTACTAGTGGTTAAGTAAAGAAATTTTCATTTGATTAGCCAATGAATACAAATGATTCTAAGTTTAAGTACAGCTGATGATTTACATAAGAAAATACAGCAACCAGGATTCTGGTTGGTGGACAAGCTGTAACTGTTAACTCCAGTCTCCTCTTTAACTTTCAAAAGTTGGTTTCTATGTTTTCCAAATTTGCACCCAAGAAAATGCCATGATATCTGCTTCTGTGAGACATCAAGTCCTATTTATGCAACACAGTGAGATTTGGGACTGGTCTAATCCAACCCTATGCCAATTCATTTTTATTTTCCAGAGGTTATGACAGTCATCTGCTATCATATTCAAAATTAAATTTTTTTTTTGCAGAAAACTTGATAATTCAAAACATAGGGGCCTGGGACAAGGATGAATTTTGAATTCATCAGATTTTGACTGTATGACATTCTTATTAAAGAATAGTAGGGTATCTAGCCAATCGTGGAAATATCTGTGTGTCAGATTAGTCAGTATTCTGAATAAAAGGACATTGGATTCATGAGAGTTTTAATAGAGATTAAGTCAAAATATGGAATTAAAAAAAAGTAAATGTTTCCTTCTGTTCATTTCAATTTCTCTTATGGTAATTCCTGACTAGACTGAAAGAATATTCCATAACTTAAGAAAGAAATTGCCTTGCAGAGCTCATGGGTATAAGAAACTCTCAGTCTGAGCAATCACAGTATCACTTGCCATTGTAACGAGAAGAATCTATAGGACTAGATCACCATCTTAATTGTCCCTGAGACACGCCCACAAACATTTATATTGGAAGAAGTTGATTGATTCTAAATGTAATTTGGGACACAAAAATACCCTAACACAAGCTCTGGGTTCATATGCACCAAGTGTAGTCTTGGGGATTGATTCCAAAGATGTAAAGATCTTTTTGTCTTGTTATATACCTCATAACTCTAGCAGTTAGTTGGTACTGTGAAAAGAACTCCAGGTTTAAAGTTAGGAAGATCTGAATTCAAATCTGGCCTAAAATACTTATGAGCTATGTGATTGTGGGAAAGTCACTTAACCCCTCTCTTTCTGCCTCATTTTCCTCATCTATAAGATGGTAGTAAGAGCAGCATCTCTCTCTGAGGGTTGTTGAGAGAATTAAAGAAGATGATACCTGTAAGGTGTTTTAGCACACTGCCTGACACCGTAGGCATGATATAAATGCTTATTTTCTTCCTATATCCACTTTTTTTCTAGAAAATATTCAAATATAATTTTATTTAACTCATGTCTGGCTTTCCACAATTGTGACAAGGTCCTCAGTCCCCATGTAAGTAATATAGAAGTGCTTACAATATAAAATGTTAAATTAGAAAAGTAAAAAAATAGTTAAACCCAAAGGAATGTCTAGAACTTATAAACCATTGAAACAGGATTCACCTTCCTCTTCAGTAGATTCTTCTTTCCCATTAAAGTCCTAAATTTCTTCTCACTCTGCTATCACGTTTTCTGTACTCCTCCTTGGAAGAGCACTGAACTTGGGGCCACCTCTTGACATTCTGATGAAATCTACATTTTCCAGAGTCCTACAGAGTTGACCTTTGACCCATAGAATTACATTTTGATTGATTTGTATTCTCCTTCATTGGAAATCATACTTTGGAAATGGGAAACAAGCAAGCTTTCCCCATGAGATCTGCAGTGTTTACATAATTCATGACAACCTCATACAGTGTCACCCACATTTTGCCATTGATCCTTTGGTCATCTTCCAGTTTTAGGACGCCATGGAAGTGTTCTACTTCTCTTTCCTTGAAGCACATTGCTCAGGAAGTCCTTCTTTTTAGAATTCTGGGACTTTGGCCTCTTGAATTTAAGTTTGAAGACTCTGAGGAAACCTTTGAGAAAACCCCCAAGGTCAGTGTTACCAAAAATTAACAAATAGACAGTTCTTTTTGTGGATAAAAGATTAGATTCTAAGGTCATGGTGCATTCAAACAGTGTGGCCAGTCCATCAGAGGTCTGCTCCCTGAAGCAGAGTTTGAACACTTGGCAGTTTAGCTCAAGCAAGGACTTCAGTGTCTGGTATCTTAACCTGCCAGGTGATCCTCAGAATCTTTCTAAGATGGTCTACTTAGAAATACATGAAACCCACATATGCTTCTATTCCAGAGCAGTCCCTCTGTTCAGGGAAGTGGATGAAATGCTAAACCCTAGAATAAAGGTGGAAGGGAAAAATGAATAAGAATTCCAAAGGGTTAACTAGATGTTTTGGCTCACTCTTATAGTCTCCTTATAGATTACCCCCCTCCCTATGCACTTGGATCCAGCTATATTGGTCTACGTACTGTTTCTTGCCCTCGATATTTTGCATTGACCCTCTCCTATAGCTCAAAATCTCTCTTACCTTGCCTTCACCTTAGTTTCCCAGACTTTCTTCAAATCTCGACTTAAATCTCACCTTCTAAAGGAGGATTTTTCAATTCATATACCTGGTCATGTAAACCTCTGACCTTCCAACAATATCTTGTCTACCCATAGATATTCATATGCTGTCTCCATGTAAGCTCCTTAGAGGCAAGGACTAACTTTTTCTTTCTTAGTATCTTCATCACTTAGTATATGGTACCTAGTACATTTATTAATAACTAATAAATTCTTTTTTTGCAGAGATAGTGGCAGGCAGAGGGATTGCTTATACACAATGAGAAAGAGTGAATTCTCTGTCTGTAAACAATCCAGCCATCTTGTGGGCACATACAGTCACTGAGATCCATTCTCTAGTCAGTGTTTAGGATTGGTTCCAAACCCAGTACTTCCTCTTGAAGCAACCAGTGTCCAAGCAATCCATGATGCCAAGCAGTTTCACCTACAGACAAACTCATTAAACCAGTCCCAGAAATTTTCTGATCAATCTCCTTCTACATAAATATTTTCCTGAGCTGCTAATTGTTTATGATGCTTTGTGCTTTTATAAAGTACTTCTATATTTTGTGCTTTATGCACTCTTCAGACTGTGATATGAAGATGGAGGGACAACTCATGAGTCAGTGCAACAGTATGTAAATTATAGACAGATCCTCAGCATGGTCAGAAAGAGAGTGGGGTAGATTGTTTTCGAGAAACCGTGCAAAAGCTCTCCCTAAAACAAAGATTAATATCTTTTAGGTAACAATATTCCTCCATTTCTGCTATGTCTATGAGTCACTGAATGCCATAATCTCTGAAGAATTAACATTGAGGGTGACCCAATGAAAGGTGCATGTTGTGTTGTAGTAAACTTCACCATACTATTAGGCAAAAAATGTATCAGAGAAGTGATTTGGAGGGTCTCATCAGAGAGGTAAATAAATAATTGACAAAGATGGAATAATCATATAACAAGGGTGAGAGAAAACCACTGGATACCCCAAGTGCTCCACTGATTCAGTGTTAGCAAAGCTTTCTTCCTTCCTTCCTTCTTTCCTTCCTTCCTTCCTTCCTTCCTTCCTTCCTTCCTTCCTCCCTCACTCTCTTCTTCCCTCTCTCCTTTTCTCCCTTCCTCTTTCCCTCCTCCTTCTTCTTTCTACTGCTCCCCCATTACTCATTCTTTGAAATAATATAGAAATTTTCCATATATATGTATATACATACACATATATGCACACATACATATATATACACGATACACAAGTATCAAATATATGCATGCATATGTATACACACACAATTCACACAAATATATCTATACATACACACACATATAAACACATATGCACAGACACACACACATATACATATATATATATATATATATGTATATGTGTGTGTGTGTATTTGTCTAAGGAATAATTTCTAGTTAAGCATGAGGCAGAGCACAGGACTGCTCAGTCTGGTGCCCTGCTACTATTTCCAAAAAGAAAGAAAGAAATCCAGATATTCAGTTTATGAACTAATTAAATGTATTGTGGGGCATTTAGAAATTAGATACACCAAGATACACACTCAGTTTAGAGGGGGATCTTAAGGTGGTTTCCGAAAGCCCACTCTATCTTAGCAATCCCAAGATTTTAAACAACTCGAAAACTCAGTTCATCCATCAATTAATTCATCTTCTCCCACTGATTGCACTCCTTTGTTGATAATTACCTATTTTAGGACAATATTTCCTCTTTTATTTGTAATTAACTTTATCTTAATTTTTCCCAGTCATTATCTTTGACGAATAAAAACAAAAAAGCAGCCATTTGTCTAAAATCATCGAATAGCCCTATTATTGCCTTGGTCTTTTTAAAAAGAATCATATGTTCTTTCACTCATATGAGATTTTACTGGCCATCACTGAACTCAGGTACATCATTCATCCATTTATTCTTTCATTAACTTACTCTTTATTCATTTAGCAAGTTCTCATTAAGTGCCTGCTATTTGCAAGGTACTCTCTTTCATTTCCTGTTGCTTTTGAATGAGTCAAGCAAAATGTGAAAGAATACAGTAGATGAAATTATACTGACTTGTGTCTTCTTTATATTGACCATCTGTTGGGGCAACTCTAGGAGAAATATTGCATTCTGAGGGTCATCATGAATATTTAATGGCATCACTTGAATACTATGTCATCTAATTTCTACAAAGAGTTAGGTAATTATCTTAACTCTAATAATTTATTCTTATGGAGTGGAAAATGCTCAGGTCAATATCATTTCTATTACTAGAATCAAAATAATTTTTGAAATAGATAAATTTGACCAGATAACACCTGATAATTGTATTTAAATAATTGTCAGTTGTTGTTGTATTTGTCCTTCATTTTTGAAGAGGATCATGACATTAGAGAAATGATGACGTGACTTGCACTTGACTCTGTTTTGAGTGAGGGAGGGCTGTACAAATCACGCACTTCACTTTCTGCTCCTGAGCCATCTGGATTCAGTGACCAGGTATTCATCTGGATGACTGGAGATGGCCCAGGATGCAAAGGGAGTCCTGGGCCTTTTGTGATCCCTGCCCAACCTCCACACTCAGTCGCTATAGTTTCTCTTCAAAACAACAACCCTAAAGCTCCTACCTTCAGTGAGATTTATCTTTTTTTTCTTTTCTGTTTGAGGGGCCAACCCCAACTACTTTTTAAAGAGGCATATTCACTGAATGGGCATTACCTCACTTTAAGTGAGTACCTGACTTACATAATGATACCCAGCAATTATATAAGCTTTAAGATTTTTCTAAATACTTCCGATCTTCACCAGTACTCAGTGAGGTAGGGACCATTGTTAGCTCCATTTTACAGATGAGGAATTGAAACTGAGGGAAGTTTAATAGCTAGCTCATGGTCACAAAACTGTTATGTGTATGAGGCAGGATTCAAACTCAGGTCTTCCTGAGGCCAGGTTCAATACTCTAATCACTGAACCACCTATTTGCTTAATCTATATCTAACTAGTCACTATAACTATGAACTGCTTTGCCTCCATTAATTGTCTAAGTTGATCCTCACAACAACCCTGGGAAGATAGGGAGTGCAAGGATCATCATTGCCATTTTAGAGATGAAGACACAGATTTAATTTAGGTTAAATTACAAATTCATATGATTGGTAAGTCATATATCAGGTATAAAGTTCTGACTGCCCTGAAACGTTCCCTCTAATTATCTAAATGGTAACATCTAAATGAAACAAAGATCTCAAACAGATAAAAAGGACATTTGTCAAAACTCACATGAAAACACCTAAGTCTGTGGTCCTATGAGGCTGAATGTGTGTGTGTGTGTGTATGTGTGTGTGTACAGTCAGGGGAGGAGGAGATAGAAGGTTGGACCTGATTTTGCCCACCAATCCATGATTCCTTTGTCTCCTTCATCAAGAAAGAACAATTAGTGCTTTCTTCCCAGATGGAAAATCAAAAGCTACCAGCTCTCAACAGTCAACTGCAGGTTATCGACTGATAGCATGCCAGGGTGGTACCCAAATCTGTGTGGTGTCAACTCCTCCATCACCTACCCTCCACTACCTAGAGGGTTGCCATTAAAGGTGCTCTGTCCACAAGAGTATTGCTGAAATTCTAGCACTGTTGCCTCCTACAGTGGGACCCCTAGCCATCAGAGTCTGGTTGGGTCATCCTTAATGCTGAGGTCACCCATTGCCAGCTGATAGACCTGGGATGTATCCAGTGCCTCTGGGTTTATTTGGCTCTTTCCAGCGGTTTTTCTAATCTTTGAAATGGAGGCGAAGCAAAGAAATATGATATTGCTTGTTATAAAAGAAAAACAAGATGCTTAAAATGAGAAGTGTTATGTTATAAAAGTTATATACTCTATGGACAAGGTAGCAGATCTTTTTTGGACAAAATATTATTCTACTAAATGACATTTAGAGAGGGTTTAAGGGTTTACAAAGTGTTTCGTAAAGTGCCATTTTCTATGGGAATTTAAGATATTTGTCATTCTGGAAAAAAACTAAAACAAGACTGTATCTAGCTTAATATCTCAGTGATTTTGTAATTATTAGTGTCACTAATGCAATTGTAAGGGCGGCTAGGTGGCATAATGGATAGAGGGCTGGGCCTGAAGTCAGGAAGATCTGGAGAAGGCCTGCTAGCTGTGTGACCCCAGGTCTCATTTTCCTCATGTGTAAAAAATGACTTGGAGAAAGAAATGGCAAACCACTCCAGAGTCTTTTCTTAGAAAGCCCCAAATGCAATCATGAAGAGTTGGTCAAGGCTGAAATGACTGGCCAACCAAAATTCAATAGTATATTGCATAAACTTCATCTTTGCCAAATTTCAAGTTACTTAATACTATCAGGGAAGACCAGTGCTTATTTGACAAGTGAATCCCCATTGGCTAATCACTATCAGTTCCTGTGGTCAAAGTTTATATAACAAGGACCGTGAGAAGAAAGTTGAGATCAAGTGAAATGAATTAGTGGAAATTCCACGTAAGTGACTTGGAAAGATTTAAACTTGTACCAAAGGCCAAAGGTTGAATTTGGGGAGACAAAATTGGAACATAGATAAACTCAATGGAAATAAAAACAGAAAGGAACATAATGAGCTAAAGAAATCATTGGAAAAATTAGGAATGGCTTATGGAAATTTCTGAATGAAAGAATATATATTTATATTTATATATATATCTTTCCCATTGTACATGGCATCCCATAGTATATTGAAAAAAAATCAATGATCACGTGTTGAGACATAAAAGAAACACAAACAAGTATCAAAAGGCAAAAATGTTAATCATATTCTTTGCAGACTATAAAATAATTTAATCCACAGCCCATTGGTATGAGATGTTCTCATTATTGGTGGAGATGATGATTCTGCCCTGTGTCGACAGGGTGGTGTTGGTGCAAAGAGAGAGATCTCCAACTTTAGCCAAAGGTCCTGTCCTTCTTGAGATTCGTCAAGGTCAGATCTACCTTGGACTCATCAAGCTTTTGAGTTTTGAAGCATGGAGTCCCTCGGGGCTTGACTTCCATCTTCATGAAAGAAGATGGAAGAGACCAACCCTACCTCAGGTTGCTGAAGGAAAAAACTCTAGAGAGAGGGACAAGACAGAAACTCTCAGGTGCTCTCATACCTTCCCAGAGACTGGCCTTGCAGAGTCTCTAAAGGGACTGGGCCTTGGTCTAAGGCTAGAGTCCTCCCGTCCTTTCCCTCCTACAGAGAAGGGCCTTCATCTCCACCAGTAAGGAGAGAGTCCCATACCAATGAGCTTTGGACTGTAATTAAATTACAATAGTACTCAATTAAATCATTGTTATAGTACTTAAATGCCAGTAATTAAATAAAAACTATTAAAAGAACTGAGTTTTTAAAAAGTCCTAAATAGAATCTAATTTAAAACATCATGAATAATAAGTGGGTCAAGGATCAAAAGAAATATGTGTGTGTGTGTGTATTTAAAATATCTTTTTTTTTTTATAGAAAACTTAACAACCACTAAGAAAAACAAGTATTTAAATAGAAAGAGAAGCACAAGAACTTACAAGGAATTGTGAATTTCTGTTAGCATTTTTTAAAGGCATATAATTACATAAAAGATCATAGGACCATAGATTTAGACATAGAAAGGACCACAGAGGCAATGTTCTGCAACATGAGGAGTGTTGGAACCAGATTGAACTGGCTGTCAGAGCTCATTGATAAATTTTCAGTGAGAACACTTAGATTTCATAAACTGGCAATGCAACAGATCAAGAATTAATGTATTGTACTGCTTGTTCTCTAGCCTTAAGAAATTGATGGAGAAAATGTTAATAAGCAGATTGACTTTAAAATGTGTCACATGTACTTTTTGGGGGGAGTGAGGAGTGGAGCTGGTTGTTAAACATTTGCCAGTTTACACCTGACTTCAACTTTGATGAGGAACTGAATTGCTCAGGGTCAAATTAGTTAATTGTCTGAAGAGGAATTTGAATTTAGATCTCCTGGATTTCCAGCCTGGAAAACTATTCACTATACCATGCTGTAATATGACTTGTAAACTATAGAATGAGCTTGGAGAGACTTGGAAAAATAATGACAGATCGAAAGGACTGGCGTGCTATAGGTCACAAAGAATCGGACACGATTGAGCAGCAACAAATACCATAATGTCTCTCCAAAGAGAAGGATGGCAATGAGACAACCTGGAAAAACAAGAATTTTAGCTAAAACAGTCCTCAAAGGAAATGCTGAAAACTTATATTATGAAAATGAAAAGAGAGTGCATGAATAAAATGAACTGAGCCTGCAATTTCAATAGATGCTACCAAGCAATGAATGACTGCAAGCTGAAAGAAAAAGAATGTGGAAAATTAGACCTGATGAAATTACAAATAGAGATGATGAAATTGATAAGCAAAACTAAGAGCTGATTTTTCTATAAAAACTAACCAATTTGGTCAACCATTAGCTAATGTTTATAGCATTGGTTAATACATGAAAACATCAAAAGGTTATAATTTCTTACTCAGAACAAAATGAGGGGGTGGGGGGATGGAGAGGAAGAGACTTGCCCTTTTCAAGTGAGGAGTATGGGGCTGTATGCTTAGTTGTAGAAGTGATGGGGTATATTGGAAGAGATCTTAACCTACTCGGTGCTTGGTGGAAATGGCATTCATATAACACTTCTGACCTTATTAGCTATGTGACACAAAGCGAGTCACATCACTGTTCTCAGCCTCAGATTCCTGATTGGCAAAACAAGGGTAATAGCAATTATATATCCCACACGATTGTTGATGACATAATAATAGAATGATAGTGCAAAACTTAAAACAAGATAGATGTATCAGGTATTTTGTGATTAGAGAGTTAGCTTAAAGCCAGAAAGATTAAGTTCAAGCCTCACCTCTGACACATCCTGGTAATGTGACCCCGGATCATTCCTTTAACCTTGTAGTCAATAGCCAATAAACATTTATTAAGCAGCACTAGGTATCAGGAACTGAGATGAGTGCTAGAAATATAAAAAGAGACAAAACCCAGTCCCCGCCTCAAGGAGATAAGGATCTAATGCAAGAAAAAAATACATCTAAAAAAGTACATATCTCTAGGCAACTCTTTAAGATTCTGAGAGGCAGAGAAGCTACCACCCAGGAAGGGGAGAGGGAGTTTACCCACACTGGAGTTCTTTATATCAATGAAATCCAAAGTACAGTTCTGGTCTTTATCCTCATCACTATTCAGGCTTCTCCATCCATCCAGGTACTACTGTCTGTCTTCATTTTCCTGAGTTCAGCAAAGCAGCTAAGGAGAGGTCAATGGTTTCAATCAATTCCACATCATTCTTCTTTACATGCTTTTTGAAGGAGACAATTAGCTGCCCTCTCAATTACAAGATAAGTCTATGAGGAATCGGATGGGCAACATTGATCCTTGTTGCCATTAGCAACCAATTCAACAACTATGCTTAAGGTACCCTTTGAAAACAAATGTAGCACAACTTCATTAGCAAAGACTCAAAGGCTCTAATGTGTCTGTAATCTCACTTGCCCAGATGTTCCCTCCGATGATGCAGATGGCAAGCCAGGCATATCCACACCATTATGTGTGACTCCTGACCATGCCTTCTTATAAATTGGCCACAGGAGATCAGCCCAACATGCTGGATATCTTCCATTTTTTCCTCTTGACAATAGAGAGCAGGATAGCAAGGGAGCATTTGCCTCTCTACCTGTTATCACTCAGTCTTGGCATATAACCAGCTCATCTTCTTTTCCAGTCATACATTTCCTTAATGACATGCTTCACTTTAGTTGTTCCTTAGGACTCCTAATTTGTTATGTCTTGCAGCCTGCTTATACCCAGCATGCACCTCTCCATGGCCCATGAAGGGATATTAATTTTTAATTTTTTGAAGTCTGGTGTTATATTAACCATGTAGTAACTGGCTGAAAATTATTATTAAATTGATAGCTTTATTTTTCTCTTCTTTTCAGAGTATTAAAGGAGTTTTTACTATTTTCTACAGGCAATCCAGCCCATTCTCCTCCTCCTGTTTAATTCTGTGGTTAACTTGTCCATTTGCATTATCAGTCTAAAATATACATGGAAAAAGGCCTTATCAAATTGTACATTATAATTTCCAAAATAAATATTTTTCATCAACTTGGTTTTTCTTTTGTGAATGGTCAAGTCAAATTCTCTTGAGTGATTGGGATTCCCTTCCAAGAGCTTGAGGCACCAATTGGACTCTGAGATGGATGGATGTTATCACAGTGGAAAACATCTTCAAGGAGGTCGCTTCTCCTTAGTTCACGCCTCACCTGATACTTGTGATCAAAATAACTTTGAACAAGATTATTACTATTTGTCATATTTTTTAGGGAAACTCAAATGATTCTGACGTATGTAAAATGGGATTAATCAAGGTAATTTCACTGATCTGATGGACTGAAGACTTGGGGGATGGAGAGAGCAACCTGTGTCCTTGGTTCGTCACAAAATGACGTAAGTCATGCTGTGTCTTAGCAGGATTTCTGGACTTGTGAGTTGCTTGGTGAGCATGGCACTGGGGAGAAAGTGAAATGCCTGTTCAAGAGTTGAAAGAATCTCAGAGGAGTCTTTTCTCCATTCTAAGAGAATATAACAGGAGTGAGGGGTTACTGTTTTATATTTTAAGTATTATAACAATCTGTGCTTACGGATCTTTTGTGTTAAAAATTCCATTGGTTAAGAAGGCTAAAAAAGGGCTGTCCTAGCCTTTGTTCTATATTGTATATTGAGCATTTTTCTAAATAGGACCTTATCATTCCATTTTGGGGAAACTCTAGACATGAGCCAGTTCATAGCTATGATTCAGAGATTATTTCTTCCGCTCCCTCAAATTCTACTGTGTGGGTGAGGGCATAAGGAGACAGAGAGTACACAGAAGACTATACCACCAAGACATCAACCTTGTTGGTGTGACTCTAGACCTGGAGCCCCTGGAGGGGAAAAGAAGAGGTTATATCTTTCCCAGACTGCAGAATAAACATGTAATCCCACATTGGAAGAAAGCTTTTAAGGCTGTGCTTTGATCTATTATATCAAATAGTTTATCCCACCCTCTCCTAATCAACAAATAGCCCCACGAGACTGTGGATTCCCTAAGATCTTTCATTCAGTTGAAGGGGCAGTTAGGTGGTGTAGTGGATAGAGAGCCAGGACTGGAGTCAGGAAGACCTGAGTTCAAATTTGGTCTCAAATAATTTATAGTTGTGTGACCCTGGGTAAGTCAGTTAACCATGTTTGCCTCAGTTTCCTCATCTGTAAAATGAGTTAAAGAAAGAAATGGGCAAACCAGTCCAGTATCTTTGCCAGGAAAACCTCAAACTGAATCATGAAGAGTTGTATGTGACTGAAATGACTGAATCACAATAATAACTGTCAATAAATAACATATCTCACTGATTTTTTAGAGATTGATTTTAACTGACATTTGACTTTTGTTTTACATCCACAAACCATATAAAATATCTATGAAGTTCAAATAAAGAAAATAAATGTTATAGGGGGAAAAGGAACAAAGTAAAAAGTGTAGAGCAGAGAATAAAAGAACACCTACAAGGAAGTAAAAAAATAATATTTAATACATTTATTGCTATATTTTTTAATCCTCTTATGTTCTGTTGTGCATATGACTTTTTTCTTTCCTATTTTATATGTATTTTTGATATTTAAGTTTATATTGTTTCTTATTCTTTTCTTATTATATATTTAAGTTTTATTATTCAAGACTAAATTAAAAAAAAAGAAAATATATGTCATATGAAAATAGTGCATAGACCAGGCTTTCTTAAACTAGGGTATGTATCTGACTGGGGATTCAAAAATCTTGTTGAGGGGATATATTTGATCTGTATTATTATACTACAATAATCATAGCAGGACGATGATATTATTCCATGGAAATTGATTTTTTTCTTACATGCATTTTTATTGCAAATTGATATAGTGGAACGAGGGCTAGATTATAAGTCACAGGACCTCAGTCCAAATTCTTCATCTTATTCTTATCTCTTTTGTGATATTTATCCCCTCAGGCCTCAGTTTCCTCATCTGAAAAATGAGCAGGTTAGACTATACCATGTCTGGGGTCCCCTCTAGCTCTGTGAAAGCCCACAGTACAGCAACTAAAAAAATATTGTAATCTGCTATACCAAGAATGTGTCAATGATAGAATAGCCTAAAGTTGTATTTTAGACTCTCTAAAAGCATAGAGAGAGACAGAGTCAGAGACAGGGTATGTGTATCTGTGTATATGTGTGTGTGTATATGTGCCCATATACATCAATGCGACTACAAATTAATTTATAGACATACTTAAATGCATCCATACATATTCCTTAGATACTGATCAGTGACTCAATGTTGTGTGGTATCTCTCCTCTCCTCTCTCCCTTTTCCAATTCAGCTTTCACAAGATACTTTACCAGCAGATGAAACATTGGTTCCAGGAGTTGATCTTATATCTACATCTTGCTCAAAAGTCTCGACTGATGCACCCAAGGTATCATAAAATTTGTCTGGATTCCCAAGTCAACCTTATAGCTTTTGGATTTAATAAGTCCCTGACCTCTCTGATGTTTCTTTTGTAGTTGGTTATTCTTCCTCTTTCCGCATTGGTTTCAACTTCAAATTGATTTGAGAGGTAGCATAATGGTAGTAGTAGTGGTAGTAGTAGTGGTAGTAGTAGCGGTAGTAGTGGTGATTGTAGTAGCAACAGCAGCAGCAACAGTAGTAGTTGTAGTAGAATTAGGAGTAACAGGAGCAGCAACAGTAGCAGATAGAGCTACAGACCTGAAGTTAGGAAGACTTGTCTTCCTCAGTTTGAATCCAGTTTCAGACATTTTCTAACTACGTGACCCTCAGCAAGTCAGTTAACCCTATTTGTCTTAGTTTCTTTATCTGTAAAATGGGGGAAATGGCACACTGTTCCAATATCTTTACCAAGAAAATCCCCAAAGAGTTGGACACAAGTGAAAACAATTGAACCACAACAAAAATAGTAGTTGTGTTTCAATGAGGAATAAGGAAGAGTAGTCTTAGCTGTAGTCGTAATAGTCGTTTTGCAAAGTGTAGAAATAATTCCCAGTTTTAACTTTACAACCACCTTGGGATGTTGGAACTACTACTATCCCCATTTTACAAATGTAGAAACTGAGGGAGACTGACTCATTCAGGGTTATACATCTAATAAATATCTAAGACAAGATTTAAACTAATGTTGTCCTAAATCCAGGTCTAGTGTTCTATCTATGGTGACTTGGTGCCAAAGGTCCTTAGTTCAAATTCTTAGTTACTTGTTATCTATGTGAACTAGGATAAGTTACTTAGACATAAGTTCATGGCATACCTTCCCATCCCATGCATTTCATATCTATTTTTTTCTAAAAAATCCTTTATAGAGGATTTCTTCAATTTGCTGGAGACCTATTTCTTTTTAAACTGGTTATTTATTGTTGCTCACTCTCAACATCAATCTGTTCTATGTCCTTGTCCAGTCATATATGTCTTTAATGATATTTTGTACAATTTGTTTTTATGCGTCTTCCTTTACCGATATGTTTTAGTCTCCTTGGATCTTGACATTTCTCTTTGGATCCTCCCTAGTTTTAGTTCTTTGGATATCATGGTGTTCCATGACAGCCAGCCATACAACATCAAAAGAAGGCTGGCGTTTGGGTTGTAGCATCTTGGAACCATTTGGAATCTTGCTCCTTTTCATAAATGAGATACAGCCCATTCTTCTATTCCAATTAAGATTTCTTTGCTAATATCAAGTAAGGCATAAAATAGGGAGAAATGCATTCATCTATCTCATGTGGCACAGCCTTTGTATTTTCCAAGTGGAAAATGAATTCTCTTTGTCTGTTGAAGTTCTTTACCTTCTCCTGTTTGTAGATGGTATTCCGTAGCATCAAGCCACTGAATTCCATGGAGCCTTTTCAATAAAATTTATGATCTAACTATTCAGATGGACAAAATCAAATAAGCAGTGTTTTCCAAATTATAGCATGAAGTAGGATGGGCATCCTAAGTGATTTTCTACTTGGCTTCAGCTATCTTAACATAGCTGGACAATGAATTGCAATCATCTCTGGACAAAAGTGCTTCTCCCTGATCACAAAGCTTTTTACCTTTCGTTTCCTCCCATTGAAATTTAAGCTTCTTGGTAACAGATACTTTTAACTTTTGTAGTTGTATCCCTCATGCTTAGTATACCACTGGGACCTAGGAAGTATTAACCAAATGTATTTTTTTTATTAATTCATCGTTTTAAAAACAGTTTTGAAGTATTTGCTTTTGTTGTAGTATTTGTTTCTATCTTAGAGGCACATGGCACCGTGAAACAAGTGCTTAGATTCAGGAAAACTTGGGCTCAAGTCTTTCTTTGACATTTATTAACTTCATGACCCTGGTGTAATAGATTATGCATGCATGAAACCAATTTATGTAAGCTTATGTTTATTAGATCTAATGGAACATTAGTAAGACTTACATTTACCAGTGAACACAATTAAATTTTATTGACTGTTCAACAATACAAATCTCAACTGCTCTAAGAACAAACCATAACTTGATTCCTTCAAGTTCTGATGAGCATGTCTCATACTGGGGTTCATGATAAGGTTCCCAGCTAGAAGTTCCTTCCAAGGTAGCATTCTAGTAAGCCTTCTTGCTTTTGAATAAACATGAAATGGTCTAGTTTCCAAGTGCAGTTATGATTCAGGAGAAGGCTGAAGGCTGACTCTGGCTAAGGGTATTTACAAATTACAACTAACTTCTGATTGGTGATGGATTACCTGAGCATATGTAAAAGAAAACTATCAATCAAAGTTAACATCGTTAGCAAATTTTTACAAAATTTTAAAACAATTCTGGATTCATACTCATTATTAGCAGATGTTTATGTGTTGCTTACCAGATTAGGTGACGTAGATAACACACATATTTTTGTAGTCATTTGGAAGATTCAGGGGCCATCTTAAGCAGCTGTTAACCAAATTTGGAGGATACACACATATCATTAGTAGCTTTTAAAAATCAAATTTGGGTGACATATACCTGACATTGCCAAACTATACAAAGGTTTTGTTGTTTTCCTGTAACAACAGCTTAGTCACAACATGAAGGCTTAAAGCAAAATGAAATTGCTAAATTAACATACATACTTATTCCCACTAGAATTAATCAATTCACTTAACCTCTATGTTCCTCAAATTACTTCTAAAGATTTCACTATATAGTCGTAGAGGGCTGCAGCCTGCATTTATGGAGGAAATTCCCCATACTGGCAAAATCATATATCATTTGTGTTTCCTATCATTCTATTCTACTATACTTCCTTGTGCAGATTTTTTTTTTTTGTTTTACTTGGCAAGAATTCTGAGGTAAAACATTCCAGAAATGGAAACTATATTCTTCTAGCTTAAAAAAGTTATTATAAACTTTGGTCTTGGAAAAATTCCTCTTTGTGTCATCTGCACTTAAAAGCAAAAAAACTAAATAAAAGAAGCTAAGCAAAAGTGTTTTTTTGAGAGATGAGGCTGTAGCTGAACAGCAGTTTCAAAACCACTTATTTTATGGACCAGAATTCTAAGAATTTTTTTTCACATATTGAAGTACTCAAAGAAAACTGTGCTACTTATTTATTTGAAAAAATCAAGAATTCTCACTTTCAATCTTGGTATATCCCTAGCTACTATAAGAGTAACAGTACATTTTTCCCCTTTAAAATAAGAACTAAAATAAATACATAAGGTAACAATTTTATGTAAAAATGTTTAAATAAAAGTGAAACATACATCTTTTAAATACAAAATAGTCTTTAAAATTTCTCACATTGCTGAAAACTAGAAAATTTTCAAAAGTTTCCATTTCAGACATTCTAGGCTATCTCTTCTTAGTTACCATTTAGATTAGGGATTCATTCATTATAAAAAATGAAGTTTACGCAATGAGCTCTTGCACAAAGGTGGAATAATGGGCCTCCTTTTACTTTTGTTAATTGCAAGTTAAGTGTCTCCTTTGGAGAGGGGCCTTCTCTTTTCAAGGATTGCTTATCTTGTGATGTCCCCCTAGGTCTGATCCCCTGTGGGCTACCAAACTCTCTCCCCATTATTTCATGGGTCATCAGTCTTGTTGATAAAAGGTGGTCAGAAGTTCTTTTCATTCTTGTGACCTAGTCATATTTCTTTAAATAAATCCCCAATGGCTGAGTAAGAGATAATCTTACAGGATATAAGAGTTGTGAGCACTGGATTGCCATAAGGATGCGGGATTTGAAAAGTGTACCCTCACTGGTTGGCATCTTATGGTGAAAAATCCATTTCACTTTTCATTTTATCATCAAAGTACTGATTAGCAAAACTACAACTTATTTCCACGTTACTGTGTCTCCATTACCTTAAAGTTTAAACTAATAAATTTCAAGATTGGGAAGAATTATGTGAAACTTATCTCATCCAACACTCTCATTTTAAATTTGAGGACAATGAGACCTAAAATAAGTGAAGTTACTGTCTAAAGGTCACACCCCTGGGACTGGACTTTAGAAATCTGACTCTTCCTTCTCCTCTTCCTCTGATCTGGGGGCCAGATTGTTTTTTCCTCTTCCCTATTTATTCATTGATTTAAAAAAAAGTTGGGACAATTAGTTATTTTGTCTGAAGTAGTTTTCTTTTATGATTTCTTGAAATATTGCTCGGGAAAGCTAGGATTTGGTAAAGCCAGTTATGCTTCAAATAGAGCTACTTGACTATGCCTTCAAACCCAAATCTTTCACTGGTTGACTAATAATAAGTCCCAGCCCAAGTCTCAGTTATTCATTGTTTGGGTTTTGATGGCTCAGAGTGAACTCTGAGGTTTTTCCCTCCCAGACTGATTCTTTGGTGAAGACAAAACAGGCCATCTTTCGCCTCAATTCCTACCTGCCTTAATCACTGAATGGATGTTGCCTCTGACAAAATAAGATCTGGAAAAGACTGTAGCTTAAAAAGGCCAAGGTTTCCTAATGTAATAAAGGCCATTGTCAGTCATCTTGACCTATGTCTTGACATAGAACTGTTGACTCTGGAGGAGAGAGTGAGGCTGCTGAATGCACAGTTCTATCTCACTTAAATCCAATTTACTTGCAAGTCAAAACAACTTCTGCTGACATCACTGGTCCTATTCAAGAATGAAGAATGAACAAAACTTCTTTCTCTAGTACATGTATGATCTTATGATATTTCATAAGATTTTGATGTGGAAAGAACCACTATAGTCATATATAAATCCCTCTTTCTATTTCATTTTTAAAAATACATTTTGATGCTTTTTGTATACCACTCTCTCCTGGTTTTCCTCACACCTACCTGACCTCTCCTTCTTTGTCTCTTCTGCTGTAATCTCCCTCCTATCACTCCCTCTAGTTGTAGGTGTCCCTTAGAGCTCTGTCCTGGATCCTCTTCTCTCTTCCTACTATTCTACTTCACTTGGTGATCTTTTGGATTTCCATGGATTTAATGATCATCTCTATGTCTAAGATTCTCAAATCTAGCTTTTACTTACAATCTCTCTGTTAGCCTCCAATTTCATACCTCCAACTGCCTTGTAGACATTTCAAACTGGATATCCAGCAGACATCTTAGAATCAATGTTTTTGGAACACAACTCATAACTTTTTTCTAAATACTTCCCCCTTCTGATGAGGTTCAGGGGTGATGGAGACCCCAAAACACCGACAGTCCAGGTCATGCTTGAATGAATTCAACTCAAGACTTCTTTAAGCCAAAGAAAACAAAGTTTATTAAAGATTCGCCATCTTGGGTTGGCTCTTATAGAAGCTAAGCATTTGTGATGCTTGTATTCACAAGCCGGTCAGATAGAATCCCAGCTAGACAGAGTCTGAGCTGGATTGAATCTGAGCACCCTCATGGAGGCAAGATGGAACTAAATACAGAAAAGACTATCAGAGGGATCTGGGGGGGTGGGTGTGGTCTGGTAGTCCAGGGTGATGGGAGGAGGGGTTTAGGAAGGGTCTTGAAGAGAAGCTCAAGGAGGGTAAAAATCTGGAGACTATCTGGAGATATCAGACAATGAAGGGTTTGAGTGGGAAGCAGGTGGGGCAATCCAGAGATCTTGATAGGAGCAATATGGGAATGAATACAGGTCTTTATGGGAGCAGATCTGCAGCCAGAGGAAGGGGGTTTTGATGGGATCAAGGGTGGGGGATGCCATGGAGATCTGAGCAGAATGTTAATAAGAAACCCATGGGCTTCCTGAGACTGCCAGAACAAAAGGGAAGATTAGATTTGAGTTAAGCAAGGCCAGATTAAATGGAAAGATTCAAGGGGCACTCAAGGAGGCTCCCAGAGTGTGATCCCATCATTTTTATTTTCCCCATTACTATGGAAAGCATCACCATCCTACCAGTCTCTCAGGCTCTCAACCTAGGGGTCATCTTAGACACCTCATCTACTTTCACCTTCTATATCAGAAGATGTTATCAAGACCTGAAAATTTCACCTTGCAACATCTTTTCGAAAGAATTCCTTTGATCCTCTTCCAAGCACATACTCTTAATTGTCGCACAGGATCTCTCTATTCCAGCATTCTCACTGACCATCCCCTATGCATGAAATACTCTCCCTCTTTTTCTCCAACTATTGATCTCCCTGGATATTTTTAAGTCTCAAATAAAATCCTGCCTTCTATAGGAAGCCTTTTCCAAACTCTCTTAATTTCAATGCCTTCCCTGTTTTAATAAAATTTTGCTTGTCATATGTATATGTATATGTATGTGCTCTCTCTCATATATATGAGAGAGAGCGCTTCCTTTGCATATATTTATTTGCATGTTTTCTCCCCATAGACTGTAAGACATTTGAGGGCAGGAACTGTCTTTTCCCTGTTTTTGTATCCCCAGGACTTAGCATGGTGCCTGGCACATAGTAGGCACTTAATAAATGTTTATTGATACATTTTTTTTTTACTTTTATATCAGTCACTTGTTAATAACATAACATTTTATCAACCTCCCTCATGACAAACAAAAAAAAAATAGAGAAAAACCAGCACATAACCCAGTGTTTATAGTCCCCATGTTTTAAAGTTTTTCAATAGTAGTATTAACAATGATGATAAATACCTAATATTTCTATAGCTCCTCAAATCTTGCAAAGATATTATCTCATTTGATCCCATTAAAAACCCTGGGATAAAGGTACTATCATTGACGAGGTTCAGAACGGGGACCAAAAAATACCGACAGTCCAGGTCATGCTCCAAAGAATTCGACTCAAGCCTTCTTAAAGCCAAAGAAAACAGTTTATTAAAGATTCACCATCTTGGATTGGCTCTTAAGGAGCCTAAGCATTTGTAACACTTGTATTCACAAGTGGGCTAGTTAGAATCCTAGCTAGACAGAGTCTGAGCTGGATTGAATCTGAGCACCTTCATGGAGGCGAGGTGGAACTAAACACAGAAAAGACTATAGGAGGGATGTGGGGAGGCGGGGTCTGGTAATCCAGGATGATGGGAAGAGGGGTTTAGGGGGGGTCTTGAGGAGAAGTCCAAGGAAGGAATCCAAGGAGGGTCAAAGGCTGGAGACTATCTGGAGATATCAGACAATGCAGGGTTTGGGTGGGAAGCAGGTGGGCCATCCAGAGATCTTGATAGGGGCAGTATGGGAATGAATACAGATCTTGATGGGAGGGGTCAGCAGCCTGGGGAATGGGTTTTGATGGGATCAAGGGTGGGGGATGCAACAGAGATCTGAGCAGAATGTTAATGAAAAACTCTTGTGCTTCCCGAGACTCCCCGAAGAAATGGGAAGATTAGATTAGAGTCAGAAAGGCCAGATTAAGTGGGAAGATTCCAGGGGAGCTCCAGGAGGCTCTCTGGGTCTGAACCTCATCACTATTATCCCCATTTGACAGATGAGGAAACTGAGGCTCAGGGAGGCAAGTGACTAGTCCTGGGTCACACTGCTAAGTCTTCTGACTCTTGGACTTTGAAACAGGAGACCTTGGTTCCAATCTCAACTCTATGACCTCTAACTCCTGTATGACCTTGGACAATTTGCTTATGCTCCATCCGTCCCTGTGAGGTTCTCACCTTGGAACAACCCTCTGTTATCTCTTTTCCCATTGGTGAGTACTTCCCACAGCTTCCATTTTGGGAAAGGACCCAGGTCAATCAATCTTCATTCTCTATTCTGTCTGCTTCTGAATTCCCTCACTTTGATTCCATTTCTAATCTATCACCTCCCTCTGGAAGTTCTCTCAGTGCCTAAGGTCTCCTGAATCTTTTCCCATTAGTAACTTCTGCCTGGGACCTCTATTCTGGGAAGGGGCACAGGCAGACCAGTCTTTTCTCTTCTCCCACTTATGCCTTTTAATCTGATTTGGAGTCACTGGAGGGAGATCAGGTAGAAGGAAGTCCTTGCTCTATCACCATTTCATGTCACTTGCATTCTAAGTGAATGGTGATTTTTACCCAACACAATATGAAAAAAATGTGTATGAAAGAGAGTGCCTCTCCCAGGCTGTAGTCTGCTATACAGCCAATTAAAGAAGGCTACTCCAACCAAAGTGGTAGGGAACTCAGAGAAGCAGGGGATTTTTATGCTTAGTAATGTGGGTATGCTTCAAGGCTCCTATTGTACACATACAACATGATGACAGGTTATATACTGAAGGTCAGAATTGAAATCAGGGAGACCTGACTATGACTCATGTAAGTTATGTAACCCAGAGTAAGCCACTTCTCAGAGTTCCCAATCAACTCTGTAAGACTGAAACATACAGGGGTCACCAGTATACTTCAGGGAAAGGAGTTTCCAGATGCTGACCTTGGAGTCAATGAGACTGGGTTTCTGAGACATTCTGACTATGTGACCTTTGGCAAGATTGTACCAAGGAAACTTCAATGCTAAGTTCAATATGACAGGATTATAAGTTTATAGCTGGAAGGCACTTCAGAGGCATAGGTGGCTGATGTACATTGTGGATGGACACGTTCCCTGAACTAACGAAGTCGCTGATACAAACTGATGAAATCAATACAAATTTATTAAATGCCTGCTACATCTTTTTAGTATCAAGTACTTTTTTCTAGTCACATTTTTAAATTAGGTTTGCTATTGTCATGATTTTAATTAAAATGATGGTCATGGTGGTCAGATAATGACTTGTCCTACGAGGACCTCTGTCTTAAACTCTATCAGTTGTGAAGATGAGAACACAGTAATAGTGACAACGGTAGTAATACAACTATAGTAACTTCTTCAAGTTAAATATGTCATAGTGTAAGGAAGGTAATATCAAAGTAAAGAATAAAAGCCAGTGTGATGTGAACGAAAGACTCTGCATGCTCTCAAACCGACAGTAGCGGTGGAAGTTTGACAGGAGATGTAACACATTAATGGATTTAATTCTGGAAATGCCACCTGTCAGGTTAGCATCCCAATCAGTGTGAAGAGATTGCTCCTAGAAATTTGTGAAACTGACAAGACAGTATAGGTGGCAGACTGGCCCCGTTTGGACTTGTCACCATGACGAGCTTGAGGCATAGAACTTTAGAGAGAAAAGTATTTTTTGTGCTCTATTACAATAAGAAAAAAGCTATGTCAGAGCATACCAGAAATACTGAAGTACTCCAACCTGCTATAAGTCCTTTGGTACAGATAGTGTTGACTACTAGAGTGGGAAAACCATGAGTCCATGAGTATGCATGAAATGAAGTCTCTCTCTCCTTCCCTATCTCTCTCTCTCTCCCTCTCTGTCTCTTTATGCCTGTTTCTCTCCTCTCCCTCTCTCTCTCTCTCTCTTTCTCTCTCTCTCTCTGTGTTTCTCTCTGTATCTCTCTCTCCACATGGATAGAGAGATTAAAAATGTAGATAGTTATATAGGTATATGAAGTTTCAGTATTACAGTATAACTTAGTAATGAATCTTGTAAACTTGAGGCAAGATCTTCATACTGTCTTTTGTCAACAATATCCTTAGCTTCAAGTTACACAACACTTTATTGCAGAACAAGTAAGAAAAAGGCTAAGACATAGCTTTATACCAAAACAATAGTAATACAAGACACTATTATATATATATATATATATATATATATATATATATATATATATATATATATATATATATATATATATATATATATATATATAATAGTCTTGTATTATATATATATGTATCAGATCTGGACAAATCTAAAAGAAGTACCAAAAAAGGGAAAATATGGAATAGAATTAATTGCCAGAGAAAATACAAGTAATGAGCACCATTTTAGACTTATTACAAAATTTAAAAATATCAAAAAACAAAAATATCAACTTGTGGATGGGCTCACTAAAGAATATACATACTACTCATGATTGCATGGCAGTCTCAGTAAAAGTGACCATGGACAGATATATTGCAACAGACACGAAGATATTGCAAATAAATACAAAAAGGAAGAAATGCTTACCGTATCCTTTAAAGACCATTACACAATAAAATAGCAGTGAATTCAGTGAGAACAAATAAGTGAAATGGAACTAAGGGGTAATGTAATAACAATTTAAAAAAAAAGTGGAACAAAGAATAATAAAAGCAATTCATAATTATGTGAAAATCAATTTGAAAAACCAAAATTTTGAGATGCAGTTGAAAGTAGTCTTGAGGAAAGTAAGAAAATAATTATTTATTAAATACCTAATTTATGTTACTAATTGCTTTACAAATATTTTATAATTTGTCAACCTAATGTTATTAGGGTTATTATTCCCATTTTACAGTTGAGCAAATCATGGACAATAGAGGTTAAGTGAATTATCCAGGGTCACACAGCTGGTAACTTTCTAAGGTTGGATTTAAACTTAGATCTTCCTGACTCCAGACCTAGCAAAGAAAAAAAAAGATTCCTTAAAAACATACATTAACAAAATAGAAAAAGAAAAGATAATATTTTGAAGTCTGGATGTTCTATTCCTTCCTTGATTCCCACCCTTCCTCCCACAGTGAATGTTTCTTGCTCATCTATGTTCTATATTTCTCCAAAAGGATTTTTGTTACTTTATCTAGCTCTGCAAAGTATTTATGTTTGAATTTGTATCTCTTTATACTCATATGTTGTATATGTATGAGTGTATTTGCATATACATTTCCATACACAACCACTCCTAAATCTAGATTGGATGAAATGAATATACAATTAAATAGTTGCTAACATCTCAAGGGAGAAAGGTAAAACCAAAAAAATTTAATGGTTTTGAAAATCTAGACATGCTGAAAATTCCAGCAGTGCTACTTAATAATAAAACAGATGGTGAAAATGATACCAGTGTCTTGAATGATTTTGAGAAGTTGCATGCTTAGAGTGGATTTTCTATTAAAAGAATAAATTTGATTTCATGAATCCCATTAATAAGCCAACCATACAAAAATAAAATATTCAAAAAAAGTTGGTATCTGTTATAACCATCATAAATAAATACATTCTTTCAAAATATTTCAAGAAGTATAAAAAAACCTTTCAGGACTAGCATGTGACAGTATATGATATCATTGCCAAGGTAAAAACCATAAGAAAGATTGAGATGCATTTAAATGCTCTTAAAGAAAAAGGAAAATTTTATTTCTAAATGATCATATTGGTAAAAAAGAGAGAAAGCTGATCAATAAATTGGACACTTAACAAAAAAAATAACAAATTAAAAATTCCCAATTAAACACCAAAATAGGAAGCCTGAAAATCAAAGGAGAGATTCTGATAATTTTAAAAGTTAAAAAATAAACCTAATAAATAAAATCAGCAGGTTGTTTTAGGAGGAAAAAACCCCAACAAAATGGATAAACTATTGGTTAAATTGATTAAAAAAGTAAACCAAATTACTAGTGGCAAAAATGAAAAGGGTGAATATCCTGCCAATGAAAATAAAATTAGAGTAATTATTTGCTTTTTTGACCAATTATATTCCAGTAAAATTGACAATCTATATAAAGTAGATGGATATTTACAAAAAAAAAAAAATCCCAGATTAACAGAGAAATTTAGAATACTTAAATAACCCAGTTAGAAAAAGGAATTGAACAAGCTATTGATAAGTTCTCAGGAACAAATGGATTTACATATGAATTTTGCCAAACATTTAGGGGACAACTAATGCCAATGTTGTAAAAACAATTCAGAAAAAAATAAAACAAGAAGGAGTCCTGCCAAACTCCTTTTATGACACAAATATGTTATGATACTTAAAACAGGGAGAGTGAAAACAGAGAAAACAACAAATATATTTCCCTGATGAATATCCTTCAAAAAATTTTGATAAAATTCTAGCAAGGAATATATCACAAAGATCATATACAATCATCATGTGAACTTTACACCAGAAATGCAGAACTGGTTTAATCTTAGGGAAATTTGATCACATTAATAACAAAAAAGATTATATGAATGGATGAAAAAAAACCCCAAAAACCTAGACAACAAAAACTACAACACCCATTCTTTAAAAAAAGCACTGAAAAGCAGAGGAATTGATGGAATTATCTTAAAATGATAAATAGTATCCATCTAAAACCAAGCATAATTTATGCTAGTGATGAACTAGAAATCTTTGTAATAAAATTGAGGGTGAAGTGAAGATGTCCATCATCACTTTCATTTAATCTTTTATTAGAAATGATAGTTCTAGCAATAATACAATAACAAGAATTTGAAGGAATAATAAAAATCAATGAAGAAACCAAACTATCACTCTTTGCAGATGAAATGATACTGTAATTAGAGAACCCTAGAGAATCAACTAAATAACTAGCTGAAACACCAATTTTAGCAAATAAATCATCAGCGTTTTTATATGTTACTAACAAATCCAGAAGGAAGAGATCAAAATAGAATTTTGTTTAAAATACCTGCAAACAATATAAAATATTTGGGAGTTTATCTGGCAAGACAAAGCCAGGAACTATATGAATATAGTTACAAAACACTTAACACACAAATTAATACAGGTCTCAGTTTGTTGAAATATTAATTGCTCGGGGCGGAGCCAAGATGGCGGAGTAGAAAGACTCACCTATGTTAGGTCTGAACCCACAGCCCATGGATTTCCTGGAAAAAGAACTCCTGACAAATTCTGGAGCAGTGGAAGCCGCGCAGCAATGGAGTGAAGGAGATTTCCGTTGCAGAGAGCCCTGAAGAACCGACCGCAAAGGTGCCCCGGACACGGGAGCGGAGCCCTGCCCGGCCGAGCGCTCCCCTACCCCGCGCCTGCCGCACGGCACTGAGAGGAGCGAGCAGAGCCCAGCAGGCGTCGGGGACCTGAATCTCCGGGCGGCCGCGAAGGTCCCACAGACGCCCAGGTCGGTGAGAGAGACGGGCTGAGAGGGGAGCGGGGGATCTCCGGGACTCGGACCCCCTGGGAAGCGGCCGCTGCAGCAGAGGCTGAAGCAGCTTGGCCAGAGACTCCCAGAGCAGGCTGGAGCTCCACCCCAGCTCCACTACAAAGGATCTCTGTATAAACCCCCTGAGGGAACTGAGCCTGAGAGGCGGCCCTGCCCCCACCTGAGAACCAGCAGACAAGCCTGCCGCCAAAAGCCCTGAGGCTGGGGAGCAGCATTTGAATCTCAGACCCCAAACACTGGCTGGGCGGATCTAGGCCAGGGGGAGAGAGGACTCTTAGAAATC